>CM057451.1:997742500-998297500 GCA_016271365.2 Neoceratodus forsteri
AGACTATGTTTTCTTAACCTGCAATAACTCTATTCTTCCATGATGTTTGAACTCATGTACATTGACATGGCTAAGACACAAGCAACGCTCAGCCCCATGACCTCTACGACCGGAGCATCAGGCAGCTGCTTGAACAGATGCTGAAGTCATGCCTGCCACAGACTGAACATGATCACCTACATTCATGAACCCTTAAGCCTCATCAATCCTGCTTGTCTGATGGCATCTTAATCTGCCTCTTGATCGGCGTGTTCCATTTCCACCTCTGCTGATCCTTGTTCTACATGTTGCTTGCTGCCTCCCATTACTTGAAATCTGAAGTACGTAACATAAGGCAGTTAAACAGTTAGCAAAACATCTGAGAAAAATGTATCACATTTTCCTACTGCTGGTGTCCATTCCACACGACTAAGACCTTATTACTGCTTTCTCACATTGCTTGCCAAACTTTATCATGTGCCATGACCACACCTGATCCATTTCCATTGATGCTTTTGCTGATCCCTCACCCAGTCTTGTTTACTCTTCCCCTTTCTTTCTGTTTCCCCCTCCATTACTTTACTATTTTTACGCATTTAATCAAACGTGCCATGATGATGAACATTTCAATAACCTGGTCATATCCCATCTAATCCCCCAACCCTGTTGCACATCTTTCATTTGTATACAAAGTTGCAATATTTTCCTTCCAGTCCACCTGCAATGTCACTTATACAAACATTAAAGACAACAAGCCCGACTAATGAACTCTGTTGTACCTCACTGCAAACCCTCCTTCCTCATAGCGGACTCGCAATAATGGACTGCATGTCAACATCAATGGTAAAAGAACATAGTGGCAATGACTGCCAAATTTTAAATAAAAGATATGAACAGCAAAACTGAGGAGGTGGGAGGGCCATAGTCACAAATAGAGAGAAGTTGCTCTCAAGTGGTGTCTGGAAGGCATGACCCACCCCCAAGAGAGAAAAAAAATGAAAGGATCATACCAAGATAACAAAAATCAGTGACTGGAGCAGACGGAATGAGGAGAAGCAAGTCACCAGATGGGCTACAGTAGCATGGAAAGCAAATCACTCAGCAAAGTAGGTGGTAGCATACCAGTAAGGAAAAGTCAGTAGTCCTGACAACTAAGAGACCTGTACTATTCAATAACATGACTGGCATCTCACAATACCAGTTTTTTTTTTATTTAGTTGTTTAACCAGGTATAGCACACTAAGCTGAAAGCTTTTTTACAGGAGCAACCTAGGAGCACAAGGAGGTTAAGTGATTTGCTCAGGGTCACACAGTATCCAAATGGAAGCTGTGGGATTCAAACCCAGGTCTGGTCTGTTGGATGTCACCAGATTTGTAGCTCAGAGCCTTAGACCACTGTGCTATACTGCCTCATACCAGTTTAAAGGGCCTTCCACAGAAACAGGGAGGAGAATAGGATGGGATGGGTGAATATTTATGTCAGGTAAGGAATACTTTATGACAGGGAGAAAATGGGATAGAGGAGGCCAGAAACCATATGGATATTGCTCCAGTTTCCAAAAACTAATAATGACATACTGTGCATGATGTAAATGACACCCTATCATATCAAGGCGGTGAATATGGAGCTGGGTGAGCAAAGCAATGGGAACTGCATTGCAGGCATGCATAGGGAGAAATGTACCATCCCAAAAGAGAAAGGAATTCATGACAAGTCAAAACACACAAAAAAAAACAAACTCCAAATAGTGCATGAACCAATGGCAGACACATCAGACATGCAAGGTCATTGCCAGTATTTGCAAAGGAGCAAAGTAAGGGCACTAAAATGGTAAAAATTAAAATCTGACAATAATGCACATTGCCATAGAACACTTGGCCCAATTGTGCATGCCACAGTTAATTATACATGGAGAGCATTTAAGCAATAAGCCACGAGGCGGTGTGGGTTATCGGGAGATTTACCATGGCTGGAGTGGATTTCCCACAAGGTGAAGCCAAGTAGGTAAATCCTTGCCAGCATGGTAAATCACCCAATAATCCACATCCTCCTAGTGGCTCATTGCAATTATACCAAGGTTTGGGTGTCTGTTTGCTTTATTTTTAGGCTGGCACATGACTGTGGCAAGCTGGCACCTTTGCTGTTGATTATCAGAGGATTTACAATGGTGGTAAGGTGCCAGCCTGCTGATCTGATTGGCTGTTGCTGGATGCCCATGGTATAATGCTAAATAGACTACTTCTGCTACAGTTTGTACTTTCTCTATACCAGTAGTTCTTAGACTTTGTCACAGTGAGCCTCCCCAAATCCATGGAAAAGATTTTGAGCCTCCCTTAAAAACTGAAATAATCTTGGGCCTCCCCAAAGAAAAATAACATACTGTTCTTTGTGCAATACACCATGAATATATTGAAACCCCTTTGAGTACTTGGCTCACATTCAGTTCTTTGTCTTATACTGACGTGGAACCTTTGAAAAAGAGCTCCTGTGCTCAAAGGTGTTATCTGAATAACAAATAAAATAAACAAATATTGTTATTCAGCTTATTACTTTGCTCCTTACTGCTATTGCTCTGAGCACTTCTATGCTCAGCTCTTGTATTTGGGCTGTTCTGCCATCAGGCTACAAATTGGTCAATTGCCACCACTCATTATTAGTTTATTGTTTGTATTTATTTGCACTATTGTTCACTGTGTATTTCTTGATTGTTTTGCAGTTATTTTTTGAAATGTACTCACTCCCTACCCTTCCTTGGGTACACCTGAGATGAGCATTGGCTCATTCACCTTCCCTTGTCACCTACTAATAAATAAATACATTAAATTCACCTACTATTATCCTCTTTCAGTTTGCTTCATCTCTTCACACAAAGTATATAAAACTCACAATTTAAATACAGTACTTTTTCAGACTTGCTTGAGCCTCCCCTGGAACAGGTTGGGGCCTCCCCAAGGAGGCTGGTCTCGCCATTTGAGAACCTCTGCTCTATACCAACTGAGACTGGGCAAACAAGGAAAGGTTCAGATAAGGACACAGACTCAGATTCTCCTTTTGGGAAAGACTGCCTCCCAGTGTCTCAAAGTGATCAGTATCAGTCATGATGTAAAATGTGGTGTGACATCATTTCAGAAATCTTATATTTGCCATCCTAGAATTATTACTGTGTCCCCTGACACCAGAATTTAGTCAAATGGACACAGCTACAACAATTGTAATGCTTTCATTCACACATGCAGTTCTGCATTACAATCATACACAGTTATTTAAAACAAGAAGGCCAGCAAGTTCTTATAGTTTCAATACATGCTACCTATGCCCTAAGATCAAACACACACACACACACACACATGCAGTGCTATAACAGTATCAGAAATTACAGCTTGCAAGACACACTGCAGTAGCATTCACAACCTGCATGGAAACTGAATGTTATCAATCAAACACTCACCCACCCACCATGCCTATGCATATTACAATGTCCCTCTATCTAGCATCATGAATGACACTGGTGGCAGGGAGGTGGACAGGTGAAATGGTGAATGGGTTTGAGGACCCCCCTCCCCCAAAAAAACACACCTCTGAGACCATACTAACTGCATACCACAACATATACACATAAATCACACTGTTCGACGTAAATATGCATCTTTCATTTGTCTACTACCTGACACAATTGCCTCAATGCTCCCTATTACTGACACCACAACAGTCCTATCTCTATCACTATGCACAGATGAGAGGCAGACTTAAATTGTCACTTTCACTGTTCAGTCCTTCATTACCAACACACCATCCAAAAGGCTAACAGCATGACAGAGGCCAAGTCATTATAAAATTAGTCCTTTCAATGCTTTACCAACATGTGTGCCACCGATTTGCTCCATCAATTACTCTGCTGATTCCCCACTTGCAACATGCAAAGGGACACTGTCACGAGATGTGAGGGACACAGGAACATTACGGTTAGATTCACAGATGTTTCACAAAGTCATGTCAGTACCCAGTCAAGCTGACTGCTAACAGCAACCACTTCAACTTTCGCTCACCCCGTAAGTGTAGAAGTGCCACTTCCTAACAAAATATTCACAAGTAATGTCGCCAAAGCCACAAAGGGTATAGGAACAATATAAATAATAACAAGCATTTGCACCAGACATTTCCCAAGAGAAATACCCTACCAAAGCGCCAGAACAAATCTCTCAACCACAATCTGTGAGTAGGGAATACAATGTGCTGCCGAACCAACACTGCTCTACTCAACCTTTCGATGCACACACCCATCGGCACTTTCTGTAACATTGTGTTTCTGACAGTTTGTGTTAGTTTTTTTTATATATTTTTTTCATACTAGCACACAAATTATGCTAGCAGTACTTGACCAATCTAAAATAATACCTCAGCAAAATCCATTACAACTATTCTGTCAGGGTCCAACTTCTGTCACAATGACGCTGCTCCTCACATGCTGTGAGCACGCACACAAGAGCAATGCGTGATCAGGAATCCTGTGTAAGCATTCATGTCAACACCTCAATACTTATGTGCTTGCTGCACGACTTCACAATGTAAAAAAAACACAGCACAGCATCTGAAATGTGCAGCACAACACCATGTGCCAAACACATTTTCTACATTATCACCTTATAAAACTGATTTATCACAGGCAAATTGATACTCATATTTGAAAACAGAAGACATTACTATGCTACACAGCACATTTAATTGCCACAAAATAATTACTTAATATAACAGTTGACAGTGTCCCTTTAACAAGTCATGGGGGGAGGTGTGGTACCTCAGTACTGGAGGAGGGCAGATGTGAGTCCCCTTCACAAAAGTGGGATCAAGACAGAGGCAGGAAACTACAGACCTGTTAGATTGACCTCAGTGGAAGAGAAAATGATGGAATCACTTCTAAAGGAAAGAAATTGTTGAGTTCCTAGAGGTCAGTGGGGCATAGTACCCACAGCAGCATGGATTTACAGCAGGAAGGTCATATCAGACAAATTTAATAGATTTCTTTGACTAGGTTACCAAAGTAGTAGACCAGGGAGGGGCTGTGGACATGGCCTTCCTAGACTTTAGCAAAGCATTTGACACAGTCCCACACACAAGATTAATATACAAGTTAGCCAGCCTTGGAGTGGGCCCCAAGGTGGTAGCCTGGGTAAAAAGTTAGTTGGACAACAGGACGCAGAGGGCAACAGTAAACTGAGTCCACTCTCAAGAAAGGGGGGCTACTAGTGGGTTACTGCAGGGTTCAGTACTGGGACCGGTCCTCTTTAATGTCTTTATAAGTGACATTGCAGATGGACTGGAAGGAAAAGTATGTCTCTTTGCAGATGACAGAAAGATCTGCAACAGGGTCGATACAGAAGGTGGGGTGGAAAGATGCAAAGAGGCTTGGCAAGGTTGGAGGAATGGTCAAATGTATGGCAGTTTAGATTCAATGCAAAGAAGTGCAAAGTAATGCACCTGGGAAACAAAAACCCAGGGGAAGAGTACTCAGTGGGGTATGAGATACTGACAACAACAAAAATGGAAAGGTACCTGGGGGTAGTCATATCAGATTACCTTAAGGTGGGCAAGCAATGTGAGAAGGCAGTAAGGAGGGCTGGCAGGATACTGGGATGCATAAGGAGAGGTATCACCAGTAGAAAACAGGAAGGTGTTATCCCTCTGTACAGACAGTTGGTGAGACCCCATCTGGAGTACTGCATATAGTTCTGGAGGCCCCATCTCCACAAGGACATAGACAGGATGGAGGCTATCCAGAGGAGGGCAACTAAAACAGTGCAGGGTCTACACCAGAAGACATATGAAGAGAGATTAAAGGACCTTAATATGTATAGCCTCAAGGAGAGAGAAGGGAGAGGGGGGACATGATAGAAACTTTCAAGTACCTCAAGGGAATCAACAAAGTCCAAGAGGGTAGCATCTTGAGATGTGCAAGAACAAGGGGGCACAATTTGAAGATAGAGGGGGGACTGCTTAGAGGTAATGTTTGGATGTATTTCTTCACAGAGAGGATTGTGGATACATGGAACAACCTTCCTGTGGAGGTAGTAGAGTCAAAAACAGTGGGGGAATTTAAGAATGCATGGGACAGACATAAGGCAATTCTGGGGGGGGGGGTAGGAAGAAATAGGCTGTTGGTTAACTAGGATCTGTAGCTTATCCAATAGGTAGGGAAATGGGCAGACTAGGTGGGCCAAGTGATCCTTATCTGCTGTCAAATTCAATGTTTCTATGTTTTTGAATCAGAGAAAAAAAATAAACGCTGTACCCAAACTAATGCTACAGACACTGGAGGTGATAGCACTGAACAAGAAACTAACTTTAAATATTTGGGGCATATTCTTGATGAAAGCTTAACCTATGAGTCTCACATTAATTCTGTTATAAAACAGGTCCATCAAAGGCTTGGTGCTTTATACAGAATTAATCCATTACTTGACCCCACCACCCGATTGAAACTGTTCCAGAGCTTTTTATTACCTACAGTAGACTATGGTCTACTTTTCTAACACTCTAATCACAGACATTTGAATAACATTAGGGTATCGATCAATCAAATAGCAAGACTCGCTTCCCAACTGCCAAAACTAACACACCATTGTAATCTCTATAACAAACTTGGATGGTTAAATTGGATCAGAGATTTCAATTCCAGGTGGGGATTATGGCTCAAAAGATTGTTCTTGACAGGGTTCTGACATGCTTTAATATTTATTTTCACAAGCATATGACATCAGCTCATGTACATACCAGTTCCTCACACCATTTTAGTTTTTTTTGTACCAACAATGAAAATATCATTAGGTCAGAGGTCTCCGTTATGTAGTTTCCATATGTTTTTAATGATCTCCTAATTAAACTGACAAGCTCACATTACTCCTTGTCTGCTTTTAAGTCTAATTTAAAGAAATAGGGCCCGATTCTAGAAGGGTGGCGCAAGTTGCTGCCGAATGCAACTTGCGCCTCTCGCAACTGCAACATTGACCCTGCGCCCTATCCTAGAAGGGGCAGGGACTCCACAGCAAAGTCCTGTGACTTGCAACATGCAGCAAGGTACGTCGCACAGAGGGTATACCTGGCTAGCATGTCGCAACCTGCTGCCGCAGGTCACAAGTGCACCCCCCACCCATGCCCAACCGCCGGTCTCCCACTGCAAATGCGGAAGTCAGCTTCCCTGCTAGTCCAGTGCCTCCCCAACCATAAAATAATAAAGGATCCCCATTTCCCAGGTAGTCTAGTGCCCCGAACTGTACATTAGCACAATAAAATGATCCCCATTTCCTGGTAGTCTAGTGTCCCCCGAACTGTACAACAATAAAAAATGTCCTCCCATTTCCTGGTAGTCTAGTGGGCCCCCAAACTGTACAATAATATAAAACATAGTGATCCCTGTTACCCTGGTAGTCTAGTGGCCCCTCACCCAGCTGTACCAGCCCACCCAGCACCCCCCACCCGTCCCCAGCCGGCGACTGGCACAGCCCACCTCTCAGCTCCATGGCCAGCTGCCGACTGAGTGCAGTATTACTGCTACTATACAGATGCCTTCAGAAATTTTGGGGCCAGTAGACTACCAGGGTAACGGGGATCATTATGTTTTATATTATTATACAGTTCGGGGGGGGGCCCATTAGACTACCAAGGAAATGGGGAGCAATATTTCCACAGGTATTCAGACCTGACAGGTGGATGCACTGGTACATGGTCAGTGGACCCCATTTGCGTCACACACATTTTTTGATACATTCAGATGGGATGTGCCATTGTGAATCTCATTTGAATATATACATTTTGTGCTGCAGCACAACTCAGTTGCATAGAGCAACCACTTGCATCCTTTCTGGGTGCAGTTTGCATATCCTGGCCTATAATAATCAAAACTAAACACTACCTACCCTTTCCTTCTTGCACACTAGAGCTATGTTAGCTCCAGTTGAGAAGCTAATTGTGCTGTTTTGCTGTGCTCGTGGTCACTGGTAGAGCCAACAGCCCACTCCAATCCAGGCACACTACACTACAGGAAGAGAGAATGCCTCACAGATTGCAGCAGGCTTCTTTTCCCAGGCACTCCCTGACCCTGATTGTCTCCAAATTAAATGGCCAATATAGTGTGTGGCCCCTGCCAGCTCAGAAATGCCCTGACTGTGCTGGCTGGAATTCCCTCCCACCACCTCCTCTGTTTATTGCAGCAGTTTTATGCATAGTTTCCCTCTGTGGCATGAGCATTGCTATTGCTGCCCCCAATCACTACTCACCCTCACCCATGACCCACTACTGCAGCATCACCAGTAACCAGACAGTCCTACCACTTAGTTGTTGCTGGCAGCCAATGCCTCTAACTACTCCACTGTCCTCTCCTCTCCTCTCTGTTCCAAATTCCAGCTTCTCGAGTTCAGGCAGACAGTTCCACAGTCTCACTCAGTGCAACCCAATGCTCCTACCGACTGACCCAAATTCAGTCACTCACAGCAGGCGGGGCCTGCCCTGCCACACCACTAAATCTGATAAGGACTCCCTCCCACACCAACTGACTCCTGAGTGCTACATGAAGTAGGCAACTTGAGGCATTGGGCAAACAAGTGGCACCAGGCAGCTCCTGGATGAGATGGGCAGATGCAGCAGCATTCAGAAAGGCAGACAGGAGGGAAGGGATGCATCAAATATGACAGCACCATGGTCTTGATGCCAGCAGTGAGTTTCCCACCTGCTCGTTCTGACCTTTCGCTTGCTACTGGTGGTAGTGCATGTTTATGCTACTTCTGGGTAAGGTGACTGTGGTGCGTCACTTTCTGCCTTCCTGCCACTACTCAGTCCTGCTCCTCCCAGTTCCAGTCAGGCCAGTTTGTGAAATGATGGCTCTCCCCCGCCACTCTGTCTGTCACCCTCACCCACCTCTCTGTCTGTCACTATCTCATGACTCTCACCAGTGAAACCCAATGCCCCCGGCACAGCAGGCACACAAGTCCCTCCTAGCTGCAGCAGGCAGCAGCAGCAAGGTAAGGGCTGAATATTGGAGGTGACAAATGTGATTACCTGAATTGTTGACGGGACTTGTGCCCCCATCCCCCTATAATTACAGCCCTGTCTGAAATGCAGGCCTGCACTCTTGAACTGCCCAGTTGAATCTCTTACACCTGTGTTTTTTGCAACTGACTGCTCACCCTCAGTGAATATCTCCAAGGAACTCTCCTCGAGAGGAAGGCTAACCAACCTTTTATTTGAGACCTGCCGAGTGAGATGACCTGACTTAAAAAATATAAGTTTCTAGAGCACCTCAGTCAGATCTGGTACAGGACATGCTGTCATACAGTATTCACTGTCCTCAGGGAGTGAACTCTCTAATGCCATTGTGGGATCATATAATCACTCCACATACAGTATGCTCATGGATAAGGGATTTGAAATGTGGAGGCAAAGAGAGTGAGTCACTTAATGAGGCATCTGTTCAAGTAGTGTATAAGTCTCTGCTGACCTTTGAACAGTTGCAAGCCAAAAACATGATTCCGTCATACCATTAATTTAAATATTGGCAGGACCATCATTATTTGCTAAACTGTATAAGCAAGGTGCTACCACTCGATGATCCTTTGGCCATATTCACTTCCATGGACTAGGTTCTATGCTATGTTGCTACAACATCTTGAAGGATGCTATCAGGTACACAGGTCTGAGCTGTTGGCTTGCTCTTTGTCATAGGAGGAATGGTCCTTGATTTTGGAAGAGGCTATTTGTCTTCAGATGAACAGCAATCTTAAGGAGGCCACAGTTCTTCTGCATCTATCAGACTTATTTTATGCCCCAGAAACTGGGCAAATGTTTCCTAAATGTGGGTAGTTATTGTCCCTATTGTGGAAAAGACAGGAGAGATACACTGCAGATGTTCTGGGTGTGACAAAACTACAAATGTACTAGGTGCAGATAGAGGCAGTTTTAACCAGTGTTCTACAAATAAGGGTAGAATAAACAGAATCATTGTACTGGGGGATATATCCAGGGGAAGGAGTGGCCTAGGGGAATTATACATTGATTTATATAACAATTATCATGGCCACGCAGATTATACACTCACACTGGAAAGCTGAAGATCCAGCAGTCTAAAATGAGTGACTTAGGAGGATGTCACTTGACGCTTCCTTAGAAAGATTAGTTTATGCCTCTAGGCATAGGCCATGAGTCTTTGAAATCATCAGATTAACAGGTGGCAGTTTCTTGGCAAATACATTATGAGGAACATTTGTTCTGAGCTCAGTCATTCAGGTCTGCAGTAATGCATGGGTTGTAGTTTATGTATCTGAAGCAGAACAGTATCCATTGAACTGATCTCCCCACTTAGGGGATAATTGATTAGAAACTTAGAAAATTTAGATATGTGCCCAATTGTTTTAAGTATCTTAATTCACTGTACTTGAGAGGCTGCATCTCTTCCAGTGCTGTTGCTGGGTCTAACTTGTCAATAAAATGTATGTATCACTCTGAATGTACTTCCACATTTCTTTTTTACTGTTGAAAAATTAATAAACACTTATTTAATAAAAAGAAAACCCACACCCTTTTTCAGTTGTTTTATTGTGTGCTTCCAATTTCTGCAGAGCCCATCTGCCCTGATGAGGAAGAGGAGTGCTTACAGTACTTAAACAGCAACACACACGCAGCCCCACAACCAAGGGCAAGAGTTGACAAAAAAATGAACATACAAATCTGCCAGCAGAAACAGACCACCCAGTCTATCACTGTCTGCCCGAGTGTGCAGCTAACCCCCTAGATTGCAGCTGACCTAACCCCCTACCCATCTGTCATTCTCATGACAGCATCAGCCCCCTCCACCCAGACCATCCTTCGTGCCCTGTTCCATGCCCACTTGAAACTTCCTTTTGTCTTACATGATACCACGATGAATCACTTGCTTTCCTCAAAAGAGACATTTCTGAAGTATATATGAATGCGGATCAAAACTGGTAATGCTCAGCAATTATATTACCCTCTTTTAGCAGCTGATATGTATTTAACTGCCATGACGCCTATACAGAATAATTAACACATACACATTAAAGGTCACTGCGGTAGTTTGCATTTTTGTGTTCAGTTATTCTTTTAAACCAGCCATCCAAATGCCTGAGGCTGACTGATAGGAAAAAGGTAGTATATAAGGAGCAAAACCAGAACTAAACCAGCATTGCAATCCATAAGAAGACGAGTGGTGAGTACAAGATACTTGTCTAGTCTTGACTGGAGTGTGTTTTAGCATTTATTTTAGTAGCATTTGATTAAATATAAATACAAAGAGTATCTAGTAATGCTATACTTTGGAGAAGAAAAAGCTAGTAGTTGTAAGGAGTCCTTAACACTGAATTACTGGTATTAGGGAAGTATTCTTATTTTGCATTTGTAAGAGTGTAAGAGAGAGGAACTGTAATGATCAGGGAACTGCAAGTATGCACTGTTGGTATTGTTTATTGTACTACCTGATCAATGGGAACACCCTCTTTAGCACATTTAGCAGATATCTATGTTTGGAGCTAGAGGGTAATAAGTACCAATCTTGAGTTCCACTGGTAAGAATAATGCTGTAGTACCAAGGGGATTCCATCTAGGAGAAGTGGAAATGGATCCCATACACACCACAACTTGCAGCTCATAACTCTATGATGTGCATAGGTAGCTAAGCATTTGATGGGATCAAATAAGACCAACAGTGACCCATCAGTTCCATTATCCAGTTCTTTAGCTGGTTTAGTAGTTTTATCCAGGTAGTAATGTTATTCTTATTCAGGAGCTCAACCAGTTTTCACTTCCAGCACCAAAATAAATTAATGTGACTGCCTCCTGAGTGTCATCAAAAATAGGTTTATGGGGGTCTTAGCAGGAAAATGCTCTTTGGAAACCCATTTATGAGCTAACCTTTCAAAACTTTCAGTTATTGGCCATATTGTTAGCATGGTTTCTCCTGTCTTATGCCAAAAGACAAATATTTAAAAAAGAAGACCCTCTGAAGGAATTTTGATAAATTATCGGCTTCATTGTCTGGCTTTTGTTTAATTTAATGGGGAATCAATATTCTTGTACCCATTGCAGTGACATACCATACCATACCATACCATACCATACCATACCATACCATACCATACCATACCATACCACTCCATACCATGCCATACCATACCTTATGTCAGCATGGTTTAAACAGTGTAATATCTGCCTCTTTGCCAGAATGAAACATCTTCCAGTCCTGCACTGAGATTGGTCACATACCATAAAGACTGGCACCCAAGTGCACTACTAAGGGGCTGCTGTAATGTCAGGTTGTGCTGTCTTTCAGATAAGACAGTAAACTGAGGTCCCATATGTCTTTTCTGCAGGCTATTTACTGTAGGTGGATATGGAATACCTTATTGTTCTTCTCTAGAAGAGTAGGGAGATTTCCACAGTGACAAGGATCAAATCTCCCCCATTCAGTAAACACCACCAACAGCATAATCTGATATAGTTTCAATTGGTCTGCATCTGTACCCCCACCTCCATACCTGGAACAAGACTGAAACTAAGAGTATTGCCCAGCTCTCTTTTTCCCAGTGAAAAACAACAACAAAAACTACTGTAAATAAATAAATAAAATAACTTTGTATTTATATAGCATCTTTTATGTTGGTTCTGGGGTGTAATGCAGAGCTACTTTAGATCAGTTTACTACACACCAGATTTCATTCTCAGTGTCTAGGACCCAGATACATACCATTTAATATTAATCAAGGCAAATCTGTTAATGGGTTAGTGAATGAGTGAAATTCATCCCAAATGCCTGGTAAATTCCTCTACTGTTTTTGAGAAGTGCAAAGGGATCATTATCATGCGCCTGAACAACCACCAGAACAAGTGTCTAAAAGACGTGTAAAATAAGCAAGCAATAAGACAAGAGAGGGCAAGGGTTAGACTACGATTACTGGCCACTTAGTGCAGTAGTGAAGGCCGATGCAATGCCATAGGAAGAGGGCCCTACTGCCATGCTGAATCGGCAGCATTAGGGAGATGAGGAAGGCCAGTTAGTGTACAGTAGGTGAAGTATTAGTCTCATGGTATTATTGCAGCAGAGCACAGCACTTTAACCTGAAAAGATGTTTTACTCATTGCTTTGAGTTCTTGCTGTTAAAATTCAATAAATTTTAAGTGATTTGCAAGGTCATGCAACAAGTTCTTCTTACTGCACACAGCGCAACACAGCGATCATGTGGGTTACGGCATTTGGAGGTTGTGAATATGTGTCCTTAGTAAAATTGCAACATAGTTTACTTCTGCTGCCACATTTTAATTGAATCTGCTTCCTTATAAGTCAATACCAATTACATATCTAAGGATATATTTTTTTTTCATATAGCTGCTTGACCCCTGAACAACTGCCTACACCTGCATCATATCTTCTTCCCCGTGAACCCTTAGCTCATCTGTCACTTCCCTCACCATCAAAGCCAGTCTAAGCAAACCTGAAATAGGGAAAGTAGGTGCCAGCTTGATTTGGATTGCCTGGGGCATACTGTATTTCATGTTAATACTGTATTTCTTTTTTTTTCTGGCTTTTCTCTCTTAGACTGACAATCTCTGGCACTAGGTCTGAACAACACCTATATGAACAGTGCTGTCAATAACAACCCATACATACAGCACTGTTCAGGACAGTGGCAAGAATAAATGCTGCCAGTATAGGCAGCACCACTGATAGTGATCACAAAGCACACTGATGACCGCTACCAGTCCAAATATTTTAGTAGGGGTCTCTGCCCATCGCACCCCTGACATGGGGGGATCTGCCCCCTGCACCCCTCATACTCCCCCATAACTAAAATAATCAACTTCCATTCAGAGTTGGATTATGCCAAAAAAAAATTGGGAGACCAGGATTAGAACCCTGGTCTCCACCACCATTCTGGCCAAGCTGCTTTCCTGTTGCTGTCCATAATATGCTATTCAGACAGTGCTCTTCTTTCTTTTGCTACATTTGTAGCGCTATTATAACTGTCTACCCCACCTCCGGCATGGTACCAGCAATGTGCCTATAAATCACAGAATAATGCTTAGTGGTCTAGGGAGAAAGCTAGCTCTGCAGCCCACCCCAAGAGTCACTGCGCCGGAGGAACTACAGCACCTTCCATCCCCAGCCTGGAGTGATGCAACATGGCAGTCCCACCCCAGGCTCTGTGGCTGCCTGAGCCAGCTGCCGAGTCTGCTCTCAAGCCTGGGTCTTTGGAATGGGTGCACGATGCATCACCCACTGTGCCAAAGGGCAGCTTCATAAACTTTTGGTTTCATTTTTATGTTTGCTTGCACACATGTGCAAGAAACACAGTGCCACCATATGAGTTTTCGTAGGTGTTGCACCCCCCTTCCAATGCCCTGACTGTTTTTGCAGGCATGGCATTAGGGCACCAATGAATGACCCAGCTGTCTATGACAGCAGTTCAGATGTAGTGGTGTACAGCTGAAAGAGAAAGACCGCTACAATCAGCAGTGGTAATGTGTAGTCAGTTTGCATACTGCTGTGCTGTCAGCAGTATGCAAATTGCCTACATGTCACCACCTTAGCAGTCATTCTCTTTCAGCTGTAGGCCACTGCATCTCCCGGCATGATGCCCCCCCCCAATTTGTTTTGTGCTGAGGGGGTGCCCAACCCCTTCAGCAGCACACCTCCCAAGCACATTGTATGTCCAACGGGTGTCCAATCCCGTTGGCTCCAGTTCCCCTCAAAAAGCAAACTTCAAGGTGCCACTCTGGGAGCCCACCCCAATGTGGCAAAAGTCCCCCGTCATCATGTGCTCCCCCACACACTGTATGGCCAATGGGGGTGCTCAGTCACCTCATTTGTGCTCCACTGTCCCCCCCAAACAAACTTCCAGGTGCCACACTGGTAGCCCATCCCAGCGTGGCAAAAGTCCTGTGTCGTCTTTTTTTTTAAAAAGCCCTGTAACAAAAGAAAACAGTCCCTCATTGACTCTCTTACCCCCCAACTCGCGCCCACCATCTGTGCACTCCACCTTCCAACACACATCCTTACCCCATACTTATCTCCGAAGCCTGGCTCGACAATCTTTGGTGGACCGGGAACATATCTGCACTTTTCAAAGTCGACCACGAACTGAAGAAATGCCGGTAAGCTGTATAATGGCATAAATAGAGTTTTTTCAACTTTGGTTCATATCTTGGTTATGTTTCTGAATTTTTGCACCAAATTTTCAACATGGGGTTCTTGGGACCCCATCTCATGAATTCAGTCACTGTCATCTGGTTATTCAGTCCCGAAAGTTGATTTCGTGGACACATCTCAGAACCACCTTTTGGGACTGAGTAATGAAAAGACAGTGTCACAGTTCATGAGGTAGGCCCCCAAAAACCCTATGTTAAAAATTTGCTGAACAAATTCCCAAAAATGACTGTTTTACAAGCATGCATTGCACAGTTCTTCTGCACTCTCGTAACCTCGAGAATGTTTAAAGGGGCACTGTCAGCCTTGTCCCTCGTTTTATTGCCACAAAACAACAGTGTGCCTCTGTGGACACAGTGATCACATATGGGCCACAGAATACCCTCTATATAGAACATAATCGAGAATTCTTACCAATTTTCTTAGTTTTCGCAATATTTACTTTCCCTCGGGTTCCCCATAAGTACGCTGTGCACTGGAAACAGAATCAAGATAAGAGCGCACATCGGACACTGTGCGCTGGCACATACATCGATTTTGCACATGGCCATGATAAAAAGTTAAACACAGCATGTATTTTCAAATGCTGTACTACAGAAGCCGTTTTTTAACTCAAACCGAGTGCTGGAAAAGCAACTAAATGCATTAGAAAGGAGCTGCTGAAATCTCGCGCATGCGCGAAAGCAGGATGACGCACAAATCACATGCATGCGCAGTAGCGTCCCACTTTCGCGCATGCGCCAGATTTCAGCAGCTCCGTTCAAATGCATTTGGTTGCTTTTCCAGCGCTCGGTTTGAGTTAAAAAACGGTATCTGTAGTACAGCATTTGAAAATACATGCTGTGTTTAACTTTTTATCATGGCCATGTGCAAAATCGATGTATGTGCCAGCACACAGTGTCCGATGTGCGCTCTCATCTTGATTCTGCTTCCGGTGCACAGCGTACTTATGGGGAACCCGAGGGAAAGTAAATATTGTGAAAACTAAGAAAATTGGTAAGAATTCTCGATTATGTTCTATATAGAGGGTATTCTGTGGCCCATATGTGATCACTGTGTCCACAGAGGCACACTGTTGTTTTGTGGCAATAAAACGAGGGACAATGCTGACAGTGCCCCTTTAATATTTTCACTCCAGATTTTCAACATTGCCATTTTACCACACCTTCTTATGAACAGTATAGCTGTCATTGTTCACATCTTGTCCAAAATGTGTTTTTGCACATGTAGCGCACAATGGCGCAGTCAGTGTGCAAAATCAATGTTTGGGACAGATTAGGAAAATCACAGTGATACTGTTCATAAGCAGAGGTCTTAAAATGGCTATGTAGAAAATCTGGTGACAAATGTCTATAAAATAACTATGTTTTGAGCGTGCATTGCACGGTTTCCATGCACCATCGTAAGTTCACAAATTTGTAATCTTTTCAGTCCAGATTTTCACATTGGCATTCTTACATACCTTCTAATGAACAGTACAGCTGTCATTTTTCACACCCTGGCCGAAATGTGTTTTTGCACTTCCGGCGCAGAATAGCACAGTCGCTGTGGGAAATCAGTGTTCAGGACACATTAAGAAAATCACAGTGACACTGTTCATGAGTGAAGGTCCCAAAATGCCTCTGTTGAAAATCTGCTGTAAAAATTCCCCAAACTAATTACATTACGGGTGTGCATTGCGCAGTTTCTATGCACGCTTGTGCCTTCACCAGTTTTTTTATATTTTCACTCCTGATTTTCAGCATTGCCATTTTTCACACCTCCTCATGAACAGTACAGCTGTCATTTTTCACATACTGATTGAAATCTGTTTTCACACCTGTAGCACCAAATGGCGCAGTCACTGTGCAAAATCACCTTTTGGCTAATGAACTGATAGTGTCACTGTTCATGCGGTGGGGTCACAAAAAGACCATGTTGAAGACTTGGAGTAAAAATATCAAGAAATGCCCAGGGCATTAGGGTTTTTGACCATAATGCCCTGCCCTGTAGGGACTAACAGGTGTCAGGGGTGTGACTTGGAGCTGTCAACAGTAATGCTCATGCCATTCCACCTCCACCCCACTCTGCAGCCAGTAACAGGCATCGAGGTGCACCTTGGACCTTTTGGCTCCAGAGTTCACCCATTCTTCTATACTACACCTATTTCAGTGTGTTTCCTTATAGAATGAGATGAATATAAAGCCCGAACACCCCAAGGCACACCTTAACACTTGTCAGTGTCTGCAGGGTAGGGTGAGATGAAATGTGACTGTCATGGGCGATGACCCAAAGCCACACCACAATGCCTCTCCATCTCTGCATGGTGGGGGTGGAGTTGGTTTCAGTTCAGTACTTCACTGCCATTCCAAAGCTACATCTCTCTAACTCCTGCACTTCCACTGCTAATGCCAGCAAGCAAACATTCGGCATTGACAAATGCTTGTTACTATTAGTAGTAGTCCCTGGTAACTGACCGGGGTACCTCCATTCTCTTATTGCAGAAATGTGGTTTGTTCCAAGAAGCAGCATTAGCAGTGAGAATGTGCCACTATCCCCACTGACACAATGTATCTTGGTACATCACATCTGAATAATAGAGCTCTATGGAATTCTACTAGTAGAATCCTAAAGCTTGGCAAAATTTCACTGTGAATTCAGTGCCATTTCACCAGCTGAACTGTGATTTTTCAGAAGAAAACCACAAGTTTTTAATGTGAACTGAAGTTTTGTTTTGTTCAGTTTCAAAAACATGTTCTTCAGAAAAAACTGTGGAAAATGTGGAATTTTATTATGTTCAGCTGAATTTCACATCAGTTGCTGAAAGTCTGCATTTTCCATGATTTTTTGCAGTGCAGGAAAAAATCGGTTCTACCTTAGGTAAAATACCGCACAATTTCATAAATGTTCCAAAATTTTGCAGCATTTTCTCAGAAGCAGCATGTTGCAATTATGCAGAGCATTATGAGGTTTTGGCTAGGCTCTTCTCAGCATGTACCTGCCACAAAGGTAAAACATCTGGGGGTCATTCTGAATGAGGGGCTGATGTAGGCAGTAGTTTGGCTTGGGTTTTACCATATGAGGAACTTCACCTGGATTAGATCCCTCATTTCCCCTGAAACCTGGCTATGCTACTGCATGTATTTGTGACATCTTGCTTCAATTACTGTAACACTCTGTACTTCAGGGTTAATGGAGGTATACTGTGGTGCCTGTAGCTGGTGCAGAACACAGAGGCTAGGATGTTGACCAGCCCACTGAGGACATGTCATATCTCCCCACCCCTGCCTGAACTACACTGGCAGCCAGTTAAATGGTATATCACCTTTAAAGTTGGTTTACTATTTAAAAGTCACTGCACAGATTGTGTCCTGGTTACTTGTTGGATCTTTTGAACCCTCATTTGCCCTGCACCCTCTATGCTCCACTGAGTGGGCTTATTGGTGATACTGTGGGCAAGGTTAAAAACATCAGGAGACCAGACCTTTGAGGTAGTTGGCCTGGTCTTCTGGAACTTGCTCCTGAGGGATATTAGTGAGACCCACCAAAAGTGAAGGCCTTCAAGAAAGGTATGAGGAGCAATCTATTTCCCCAGGATTTGGGGGAATAATCTTAGATCTCTTTCTGTCATCCCAACCGAAAAGTGCTAACTGTTAAACTGTATTGATCTTTAATTTTATTATTTACTTATGTAAGGTGCCATGGGCATCTGGAGAAGGGTTCCCTAAAATAAAATTGCTACTGCTACTACATACTACAACTATTTAATCTCATGCTATTTCATGTTCAGGAGAAATTGCACAGCCCCCGCCCATACACACACTCACATCCTAACTACAAATTCTTTAACTGTTGTGTCATTTATTAAGATTTGTGGATTTGTATTGTGGCACCGATGTATTTTTTATGATTTAGATTGGATGAAGGGCATGGGGGAATTGAGGGGTTGTTTATTTTTTTACTGCATTCTGTTTTATTGTCCCATGGCTCCCTACCATCTGCCCAGTGCTGGTTTACCACAGCTATGCTTCTGAGAATTTTTCCCCCCTGCCTGCCCAGCTGCTTGAAGATCAGTAGTGCCTGGTTGCAAAACAGTGCTTTTCCAGGGGCTCCCTCTCACCTACTTGCTTGAAGCCTGGTGGTGATGGTTTTTGCTGCAATGCTGCTCTAGTTGCTTCCTCCTGCTCACACAGTTCAACACCTGTTGTGTCATTTGTGTCAATGTCACTTGGTTTCCATATCTTCTTCTCTCCCACTCTTTAAGGATTTATTGTAAGGATTGAGAGTAGCTGAACCATTTACACTAGACAAATGTCTAGAAAGCCTCCCATTTTTTGTCTGCAAGAATTACTAATACTTTTTTCATTAAACAGTTCTGTAGTTGGTAAATAGCACCACTATTCTTTCTCATGAAATAGACTTCCTGAAGTTCCCTCAGTGTTTGTAGAAGGCCAGAATGGCATAAGCTTCAGGGCTAAGTGCCAGTGGATTGGAAAACGGTGGCCCCACTGACTGCTGCAACCAAAGGGGGGATGGATGCATAATGGAGTTGCCGACAACTCACACTAATGCCATTTTAAGCTTGCTCACTATCATTTTAGCCATGTAGTTGGGGTTCTCAGTGGTGATGGCCATTTTTACTGCACCAAAAAATGCTGTGTCTGTGGCAGTGACTTGTTTCTGTTGCAGGGCCATACTTCTATGGCAGTTGCTACAACCGCAGTATTGTGGAAAGCATGGTGCTCTGGCTATACCCTATAAAAATAATGGATAGGAACTATGCACAAACAAGGCATGTGTTTTCATATCAGGTTATAATAACATCAGAGTCCCTTGATAGAAAAAAAGGCAAGAAACAAATGTCTGTACTTGTTTTAAATTATTACATTACTACTAACACTGTATTTATACTCTTTGTATGATGTAAATGACCGTACTGCAGCCATTGAGACACTCTTGCAAATGAGACACCTTATCTCAACTGGGTTTGGGTTACCTCAACACCATCAGCCACTGACTTCTTAATTTTAATACTTATCTGGTTGATCTTGCTGTTTTGTGTATACTTATAAAATGCAGCAACACTCAAAGCAGCATGGATTCTTAGTGGGAAGGTCATGTCAGATGAATATAATAGATTTCTTTGACTGGGTGACCAAAGTAGTAGATCAGGAAGGGGCTGTGGACATGGCCTACCTAGACTTTAGCAAGGCATTTGACACAGTCCCACACAAAAGATTAATACACACGTTAGCCAGCCTTGGAGTGGGTCATGAGATGGTACCCTGGGCAAAACATTGGCTGGACAACAGGACACAGAGAGTAATAGTAAATGGAGTCTACTCTGAAGAAAGGGAGATTACTAGTGGGGTACTGCAGGGTTCAGTACTAGGACCGGTCCTCTTTAATGTCTTTATAAGTGATAGTGCAGAGGGACTGGAAGGAAAAGTATGCCTCTTTGCAGATGACACAAAGATCTGCAACAGATTTGATACACAAGGTGGGGTGGAAAGGATGAGAAGGGACTTGGCAAGATTGGAGGAATGGTCAAAATATGGCAGCTTAGATTCAATGCTAAGAAGTGCAAAGTAATGCACCTGGGAAACAAAAACCAAGGGGAAGAGTACACAATTGGGGGGTGAGATATTAACAACAACAACAACAACAATGGAAAGGGACCTGGGGGTAGTCATATCAGATGACCTCAATGTGGGCAAGCAATGTGAAAGGGCAGTAAGGAGGACTGAGGTTATACTGGGATGCATAGGGAGAGGCATCGCCATTAGAAAACAGGAAGTTGTTATCCCTCTGTACAGACAGAAGGTGAGACCCCATCTGGAGTACTGTGTGCGGTTCTGGAGACCTCATCTCCATAAGGACATAGACAGGATGGAGGCTGTCCAGAGGAAGACAACTAAAATAGTGCAGGTTCCACACCAGAAGACATATGACAAGAGACTTAAGGAGTTTAATATGTTTACCCTTGAGGAAAGGAGGGAGAGGGGGGACATGATAGAAACTTTCAAGTACCTCAGTGGAATCAATAAAGTCCAAGAGGGTAGAAACTTTCAGAAAAAGAGGTGTGCAAGAACAAGGGGGCACAATTTGAAGTTATAGGGGGAACAGCTCAGAGGTAATATGAGGAAGTATTGTTTCACAGAGAGGGTTATGGATACATGGAATGGCCTTCCTGAGGAAGTTGTGGAGTCAAAAACAGTGGAGGAATTCAAGAATGCATGGGACAGACATAAGTCAAGTCAAGGGGGTGGGGGTAGGAGGAAGTAGGCTGTTGATTAACTAGGATCTGCAGTATATCCATTAGGTAGGGAAATGAGCAGACTGGGTGGGCCAAGCGGTCCTTATCTGTCATCAGATTCTATGTTTCTATGTTTATGCTGTGCTTTCCACTCACTGGAATAGTAATCAGCTGTTTAATGCTCTTTCATTCATCTTAGGTGGGTGAATTTGAGGCTGCTGAATGCTTAAATCAAAAAACACGTGGGTTGTGTGTATATGTGGAGGTGGGGCAGGGTTCTCTGAGGTGCACTGATGTAGTGCAGAGTCCACTAAGACTGCACAACTGATTAGCTTGCATTGATCAGCTGTGATAGAGCATGAGAGTGACTTCCATTATGCACACACGTGATATCACATTTATAGTAGTAATAGTAGTACTAGTAGTATAAAGTTTATTCTGTAAGTTCAGAAAAGGGTAGCTCAAGTTGAGCCAAGGCTCATTTACAATGGCATCCCGAAGTGCAAAAAAAAAGTTTCACATTTTAAAATGTTATTTACAAACATACAAATAGAACAAAGTTAAATAAAATAATAACACAATGAGATAGAGCAACTTAATCACAATGGCCACTATGCAAGATTGGGTGGAAAGTATGCACCAAAGGTGCATTCCCCACCCAGGTAGCACTGCACCCACAGACAGATGCACACATGCCGATATTCACAACTGACGGCCACTCATTCGCGACTCAACCCCCATGGCGCACAGGACTCCACAGGTAGGCCGGGGTGGAGCTATGGTCCCAGGTAGGCATCCAAGTAGATACCTGTGCTGAGATATGGAGTGGATGACATGCACAGTAAAGTGCGACTCCAGGTCCATGAATAGCACCAGCAGGCACCCAGACTTTGGCAGCCATGCCCCATGTCCCCAAAACATGATACCAGCCTATGAAGCTGAAAGAGGCAGTATAGGCAGTATAGCGCAATATAGGCAGTGTAGCGCAAGTAGCGCAGTAAGAGGCAGTATAGCGCAGTGGTCTAAGGCTATGAGCTGCAAATCTGGTGACATCCAGCAGACCAGACCGGGGTTTGAATCCCACAGCTTCCACTTGCATACTGTGTGCCCCTGAGCAAGTCACTTAACCTCCTTGTGCTCCCAGGTCGCTCCTGTAAAAAAGCTTCCAGCTTAGTGTGCTATACCTGGTTAAACAACTAAAATAAATAAAATAAATAAATAAATAAGACCGTGACCAACAGCTACCTATCCCCCCTTCTCAGAAGTCAGGGACCCTCTCACAGGCAGCAGTGCCCCAACCCCATCCTCACGTTAGTTGCAATCCCCCCACACCCTGCTGTGCAGTGCCCCCGTCCCCACATATGGGACCCCCCCCACAGAGGGCCAACCCTGGTAGACATGGCCGTGTGCCCCCCGCACAGCTCTGCCCCACCCCAGGCCACATGCCAGTGGTCCCACCAACACCCATGTCACCGACAACACCCCTCAACTTCCCACAGACAGGTCCACTGGTACTGCAGCTCAGGATGGTGCAGAAGCAGACTTGGTTTGACGGAAGTAGTTTGAACCTTCTTTTGCTGAGAAGTTGAGGGGCAGGAGGAAAGAATTTAGTTGCTGGTAAGCTTTAAATTCTTTTTGAGTCTGTTGCCTTTAGGGCAGTAGTGCTCACTTGTTTAATACAGTGTTTGTGTGCGGGACCTTCCTCCTGAGGATGTTGCAGTGCTTGGAGGAGCAGTGAGGGGCAGACACCGGGCTGATACTCTCTCGTGAGAGTTGGGTGTGGGCTCTATTCCCTCCCTTCCCTGCACAAAGCACATTAATAGGGGAACACCTGCCCTGTCATTGGAGGAAGGGACTTCAGGTGCTGCTTATGTAGTTCTATCCAATAGTGTAGTCACGGGGTGGGAAAATAGCATAGGTTGGGTTCAAATGGAAGCACAGCATCCACAATGAATTGCTAATTTGTGTAACAGGTAAATATTGTGGGGGGCCTTTCAATTAGGTAATATCAGGTACTAGTAGTGTTCAACTGGGAAGTGGAGCAGGCACATAGTGTGTGGAAAACTGAAAAGGAATAGCTGACGTAGGAATTACAGGGAGTGACAAGAGTGAACATGACCAACATATATGAGAGGAGGTCAGCATGGGGGAAAGGGTCGGGACAGAAGAAGGTCCAGTCAGTGGAAAGGACGGAAGGGAATTGACAGCCAGCAAGGGCTGGAGAGGGTAGTTTGTTGCCAAGGATGTGGAGCAGCCATGTTCCTGGCAGTGGCATGGAGAGCTGGGGGATGCTTAGTGTGCTGGCAGATGGGGCAAATGAGAGAAGAAATTGGGTGGCTGAGGAGGGAGCTGCAGGCATGGGGAGGCAGTGGTAGGGAAGATTGGGGTCATAAGGGGGACCTGTTGGGACACACACTACAGCCACCAGTAGGCTGGCACAAGGAAATTCCAGAAGAATCAGGAGGTGGACTGCAAACTCCAGTGCAGTCACTTGCAAGACATGGAAACAGGGATTGGAGTAGTCAAGGAGAAGGGGGGCCATAAAAAAACAGGAAATGAAGATCCCAGAGCAAATCAGGTCACTGGTATGGCTAACTGGGAGAAGCAGGAGGGGGAAGGTAGTGTAATCACTGAGAAGGTTAATGGGGGGGTCACTACCAGGAAGAAAGAAAGCATCACAGAAGTGGCAGGCGCTGCCTATAGCCCAAGAAACATTGGCAGCAGAAAAGTGGTAAGGAAGCAAATCCAGGGACAATGGAGCAGGGAGGTGCAGAGAAGACAAAAACAGAAGGTAGCAAGGATAATGATGGAAAAAGGCTGAGGAAGTAACCTTTGGGAGGGGGCACACACTACTCAAGAAAAACACAGGAAACCATAGTGGGGAGGGTGGCAGGATGGGGAGGGGCAGAGGAAACAGCATGGGGGAAGATAAGGGAGAGCACAAGGGGAATTGTCTAGTAAGTGAAGCTGATGCACCAGCCATAGTTGGCAAGGGAGAGAAGTCAGAATACAGAATGGAGGAGGCAGAAGGTGGAATAGCTGGGGGGGATAGGGGAAGGGAACATTTTGTGGGGAAGGAATAGAGCCCACAAAAAGAGAGGGAGCACAGAAAGGAGTCGGTCATAATTCTGGGGGACTCTATAGTTAAGGAGGTCAGATGGTGGGAGGAGGGCCAGGAAAAGCATTATCTGGGTAGAGTGCATGCCTGCCATGACAGCAGGTAGGGTGCAGCAGCATATTGGTAGATGTGTACAGAAGGTGGGGGAGAACCTCACATAATTGTTCATCTGGGAACAAATGATCTGGAAGGAAGGCAGATAGAGGAGGTTCAGGACAGCTTCAGATAAGTGGAGGAGCTATGCAAAGAGTAATAGTAAATGGAGTCCACTCTGAAAAAAGGGGGGTTAGTTGTGGGGTACCGCAGGGTTCAGTATTAGGACCGGTCCTCTTCAATGTCTTTATAAGCGACATTGCAGAAGGACTGGAAGGAAAAGTATGTCTCTTTGCAGATGACACAAAGATCTGCAACAGAGTTGATGCACAAGGTGGAGTGGAAAGGATGAGAAGGGACTTGGCAAGGTTAGAGGAATGGTCAAATGTATGGCAGCTTAGATTCAATGCTAAGAAGTGCAAGGTAATGCACCTGGGAAACAAAACCCAGGGAAGAGTACACAATGGGGGTGAGATACTAACAACAACAAAATGGAAAGGGACCTGGGGGTAGTCATATCAGATGACCTAAAGGTGGGAAAGCAATGTGAGAGGGCAGCAAGGAGGGCTGGGGGATACTGGGATGCATGGGAAGAGGCATCACCAGTAGAAAACAGGAAGTTATTATTCCTCTGTACAGACAGCTAGTGAGACCCCATCTGGAGTACTGCGTGCAGTTCTGGAGACCCAATCTCCACAAAGACATAGACAGGATGGAAGCTGTCCAGAGGAGGGCAACTAAAATGGTGCAGGGTCTGCACTGGAAGACATATGAAGAGAGACTTAAGGAGCTTAATATATATAGCCTCGAGGAAAGGAGGGAGAGGGGAGACATGATAGAAACTTTCAAATACCTCAAGGGAATCAACAAAGTCCAAGAGGGTAGCATCTTTCAAAAAAAGAGGTGTGCAAGAACAAGGGGGCACAATTTGAAGATAGAAGGGGGGCGGCTCAGAGGTAATTTAAGGAAGTATTTTTTCACAGAGAGGGTTGTGTATGTATGGAACGGCCTTTCAGAGGAGGTTGTGGAGGCAAAAACAGTGGTGGAATTCAAGCATGCATGGGACAGACATAAGGCAATTCTAGCGGGTGGGGGTAGGAAGAAGTAGGCTGCTGGTTAACTAGGACCTGCAGCTTATCCATCAGGTAGGGAAATGGGCAGACTGGGTGGGCCAAGCGGTCCTTATCTGCCGTCAAATTCTATGTTTCTATGTTAAAGAGGAGGGAAGCACAGTGGTATTCTGAGAAGTGCTGTCAGTGCCAAGGGCAGGTACGGACAGAAAACGCAGAGTCATGGACTTCAACAAATGACTGAGAGAATGGTGTGAGTCCATGGGGTATGGGTGAGTGGGAGAGTGGGGCACCACATGGGAGAACCCAGATCTATATGCAGGGGACAGGCTACATCTAAGTAAGGAGGGTTCAGTGGTGTTAAAGCAGAGACTGAGGGAATGTATCATCACAAAGTATAATTTAAACTTGCTGTGGGGGAGGGAGCCTGGGGAGGGGAATGAATCAGGAGAGGAGGTCCAGAGGACCTCCCCCCATAGCAATGATAGGGCCTACTTTGTCTAGGATGGGGGGATGGGGAGAGTAAAGGGGGAGCTCGGAGAGAGTCAGGGTGAAGGGTGGTATTACTAAATGCTAGTAGCCTGGGGAATAAGATGGCAGAGCTGCAGGCACTACTGGCAGAAGGAGAGGTGGACAAAGCAGCCATCACTGAGACGTGGGCAACCCAAAACCATGACTGGGACTTGGCTATCACAGGATTTAAACTATTCAGGAGGGACAAAGAAAAATGTAAGGGGGGGAGTAGTCATTTACATAAGGGAAGGGATTGGATGCATCAGGGAGGAGGAGGATAGGTCAGAAGTCATTTGGATACAACTCCATGCCCCAAAGGGGGCTAGGATCCAATTGGGGGTTGTTTATAGGGCCACAACCCAGAAAGAGGATGTGGATTAGGAGCTAGTGGAGCATCTAAGGAGACTCTGTGGCAAAGGGAACACTGAGGTGGTTGGGGACTTCAACTTACCAGAGGTGGATTGGAGCTTCCCAGCCACCACATGCGCCAGGGAGCAGATCCTCCTGGAAGCAATCCAGGATGGCTTCCTGACCCAAAGGGTGACAGTGCCAACAAGGGATAAAATATTCTAGACCTGGTGCTGGAGGATGGAGAACAGGTCACAGATGTAAGGGTGGAGGAACCACTGACTGGGAGATATCACCACACAGTGTGGTTCTCAATCAGTTTGGGTAGCGAGCATAGGTGCCGGAACCAGGGGGGGCGGAAGGGGTGGTAGACACTCCACTTTTTATTTCTGTATGGCAAAAACTAGTATAGAAAAAGTGCCCTTTGTACCATCATAAGTGCCCTTTTGATTCTCATCCCCCTCAGCTTTTACCATCTTCCGGCACCCTTGGTAGAGAGATCCACAATACAAAAACAAAGGTCCTGGACTTCAGAAAGGCAAACTTTGGCAAGATGGGGCAATTAATGAGAACACACATAGATAGCATCCACCCTGACATGGACACAGAGCAGAAGTGGGAGATCATAAAACTCGGGCTGGTTGACTCCACTAAAGCTTGTGTCAAGTACCAGCAAAAGAAATCAAGGACCAAGCATCCAAGCTGGATGACCAGAGAGGTAACAGAGAAGGTGAGAGATAAGAGAAGGGCCTTCCGAACCAACAGGGCTGAGGATATGGATAACTATGTGAGGAAATCTAGGGAAGTGAGCAGAGCGGTCAGGATTGCAAAGGCAGCCAGGGAAATGAAATTAGAGCAGGGGATTAAGGAAGGAGAAAATGATTTCTTCAGGTATATCAGGGAAAAGGGGAAGTGCATGGAGCAAATAGTTAGGATCAGGAAAGGCAGTGGGTGGGTAGACAAGGGGGCCAAGAAGACAGAAGTACTTAATGAGTACTTCTGTTCAGTGTTCACAAGGGAGAGGGATGGGCCTGTTCCTGCAAGGAAAGGGGGTGCAGGCATGTGGGTGAGACAACCGCAGATGGGTCATCACGGTGGAAAGGGTGCTGGAGGGCCTTAGGTCCCTGAGGGTAGACAAGGCAGCTGGGCCAGATGGGGTACATCCCAGGGTGCCGAGGGAGCTGGCAGAGTTCCTGGCAGAGCCACTGGCAGATCTGTTCAACACCTTCCTAAATACAGGATGTGTGCCCAGAGATTGGAGGGAGGCACACATGGTACCTCTCCACAAAAGTGGGCCCAAGGATGAACCAGGGAACTAGAGGCCAGTAAGCCTCACTGCAATGGTGGGGAAACTGATGGAATCTATCCTCAAAGAAAGGCTGGTGCAGTTTCTTGTGGATAATGATCTGCAAGATGACAGACAGCATGGGTCCGTCACTAGCAAATCCTGTCAAACTAACCTTGTTGATTTTTTTGACTCGGTCACAAGGGCACTGGACGTGGGCCATGCAGTTGATGTAGTCTATCTGGATTTCAGTAAGGCCTTTGATTCAGTGCCACACGGAAGATTGACCTACAAGGTGAGGAGCCTTGGTATAGGGTGAAAGCTAGCCCTATGGGTAGAAAACTGACTGAGGGACAGGCAGCAGAGGGTAGTTGTGGGGGGAGAAGCATCAGAGCCCAGGGCAGTGACAAGTGGTGCCCCACAGGGATCAGTACTGGGACCAGTCCTATTTAACATTTTCATTGCAGACATAGCGGTTGAAGAGCAACAAAGATGATCTGGGTGTTGAGGTATAGAACATATGAGGAAAGATTAAAAGAGCTCAACATGTATACCCTGGAGGATAGAAGAGAGAGAGGGGACATGATAGAGACCTTCAAGTACCTGAAGGGGATGAACAGGGTAGGCTTCCAAGGTGGGTTCACTCTCCAGAATGGAAGAGATACTAGAGGGTACTCCCTGAAGTTAGAGGGGGGCAGATTCAGGAAGGAAAGGAGGAGGCAGTACTTCAAGGAAAGAGTGGTAACAGGGTGGAATGCACTGCCTGAGCAACTCATATCAGTGCAGACTGTGGGGTGCTTCAAGAAGGGGTGGGACAAATTCAAGGGAAAGTACATACAGGGGGGCAGTTGGGGAGGGAAGAGTTAATGGGGGCAGCTGCAGTCTGATGGACTAAAGTGCTGCATACTCAATAAGGCTTGATAGACCATATGGCCTGTATCTGCTGGCAATTTCGTATGTTCATATGGCCGGCGGCACAGCCCTCAACACACCTCTGCAGCCATCAGCTGTCTGACCTAGTGGGTGTGCGTCGGCTGCACACCTATGCATATGTCAGATGGCTGGCAGCCATGAATGTATGTGGAGGGCAGTTCCGCTTGCAGCCTCTGGCTGTGGCACCAGCAGGGGGTTATGGGGTATTGGGTGGGGGTTGCGGTGCTGTGGGTGGTTGGGGGATCACTAATGACTGAGGTGTGGTTCAGGGCCGGGGTTCAATGGGCACCTCTGTGTGTGGGGGGTTCTTGTACTACTTGGGGCAGGAGCCCTCTTGTGGGGGGCTGTGCAGACCAGGGATGGGTGCTGCCAGGTGGTAGGGTGTGCTGTGACTCTCTGTGAGCCTTGCCGGCATTTTGTCTGGCAGTGGGCTGCATGGCCATGGCAGTGAAGCCCTGGGTTAGAGGGTGCTGCATCGGGGTGACGGGGCAGAACTGTGTGCATGGGGGTGTCAGCTGAGGGGGTATAGGGTCAGGGATTGCCCACATTGTGTGTGGGGGGGATGCCTGCCTGCCACAGGGATGTTCTGGTGTCCAATGTTTGTGTGCAAGGGGCAAGGCACATAGGGCACTTATGGCAGGTTGTCTCTGGCATAAGAAGCACCTTCTTATGCACCCAAGTGTGCAGCACTACTCACCTTGGTGCATGGCATGTAGTGCTGGCACACCACTGGCACATCTCCCACCCACTACCGGCATGTTCCTGTCTGCACTGCCGGGGGTTCAGGTGCAAAGGGGCTGCATGTCCTGTTTCAAGCATCCTGTGTGAGGGGTGAAAATGGGTGCGGAGTGGCTACATATTGTGGCTTCATGGTGCAGAGGCACTCTGCCAATTCGTACATGGGCCCCAAAAGGTTTTTGGTAGCTCAGCAGCATTTACAATCCATGTTTTTATGGAACTCCAGGATATGGTTCCTTTTTGCAGTCTCAATTGACCTGGCAAGTTATTCCATAATTTAGGGCCCATGCAGATAAAATTAGAATTACCCTTTGTAGTTTTCATGGCCGGTACCATGTAGTCAATAGCCCCTGCAGTACAGTAGCCTTTTTTTACATTCCTTACCATTACCAGCTCTGGTAAATAAACAGGCACTTTTTAAGGTAATATTTATAAACCAAATGGGTCATAAGGAGCTTTTGGCACCCTTTTAGTTCGACCCAATTTAAGGCTCTCTAAAAGGCACAGTTAGTCATGCCCTGTGGGGCATCCATGATGTACTCCGTGAACCTATTATACACTACATCCAGTCTGCACAGTACACCCCCAGATGTCCTCCCATTTACAATGTCCCATAGACAAAAAGGGGAATTACCATAGAGTTCAGTATTTGTAATCTCATACCTAATGGAATACAGTTTTTATATTTGTACAAAATACTTAATTTCTTATTTAACTTCCTAATTAGAAAACTATTTGCATATCTCATTTACATCGGGAATCAACCTAGATTCCCAAGTATTTGTCGGAGTCGACATGATTTAAACTGAAATTATCTAGTGTTCTTATGTTTAGCACTTGCTTATTTATACCTGGTTTATTGAAAAACAACATAACTTTTGACTTTGTGAGGTTTAATACTAGCCTATACTCATGAAAATTGTTATGCAACCTATTAAAGTCAATTTGTAGTTTCTTCCTGAATCTGGCTTGCAGACCTACCCTCAGTATGCAATACTGTGATGTCAGCATACAAATGATGCTGGACATCCCTCAATACATGTCCGACATCATTTGTATATAAATTAAACAACACCAGGTCTAACACAGACCCCTGAGGCATCACAGTTTTGATAGTCAAGAACTTTCATCTGAAATCATTCTTTAATGTCTTTCATTCTTGTCTTCCAGTCAGATAGCCATGGAACCATTTAGATCCTCCTGACTGAGGCCAACAGATCTTAATTTGTTGATTAATATATGATTAACAGTGTCAAATGCTTAGATACATTTATAAATACTGCCCCAACCAGGAGGTCTTTGCCCATGGCTATCTGAATGCTTGACACCACTTTAACCAGCACTGTGGAGGTGCCATGCTGCACCCTAAAGCCTGATTGATATGTATTATACAATTTCTGTGCTTCTAGATGACATTTTAACTGATGCACTGCAATTTTGTCAAAGACCATAGAAATTACAGGAAGCAAACATATAGGCCTATAGTTTCCAATATTATTGTTTGGTCCAGTCTTGTAAACTGGAACCACGCTTACCTGTTTCCAGGCTTGGGAGTAGGTACTTGATTTTATAGAAAGATTAAAGTTGTCTGCCAATAGGGGAGCTAACACAAGTGTGGCCAGTTTAAATAGGCAGGAAAGAATATCATCCATGCCTGGGGTCTTTATATCTAGTTTCAGCAATTCCTTAAGCACCTGGTTTACAGTTATACATTTAAAAGAGGCTCTGGGCATTTCTGTGTCTTTGTTCTCCTGGTCAGTTGGCTATTTCCATAAAAAAGAGAAAGCTAAGATACCATCTATGGAGGATCCCATATTAATATATTTTTCATTAAACACATCAGCAACCTTTCTGAAACTGGTGAGAAACATCATCAACCAAAAATGAGCCAGGTAATTCAAAAGGTTTATTACCTTATCATGTTTTACCATGTTCCAAACTTTTCTAGTTTTTTTTTTTTATAATTTCTGATACCAGATTTGATAAAAAAAATATATATACTTTGGCTTTCCTTATTTTTTTTTTGGCCATAAAGATTTCAGGCATGGAAATACCTATCCCAAGATGATCTGTCATTTTTATTTTCTTTGGCTCGCTACCATGGCATGTCTCTTGCCTTACTGTAACCCCTACCTGGTCTGCCGTTGCCATCTGACAGCAATACCAGGTGGGCTGAGTTCGGGGAGGAATATGTCACTCGGCACAAAGGCTAGGTTTGGCTACTTTGCACAGGGGCACCCAAGTAACGCTGAACACAGGAAGCAATAACTGTAATGTCCAATACCAGAAGTGGGATTCTAAAGTGTGGCTTTTATTCACATCCAAACAGAACAAACAAGCATAGATGGACCCCCATGGGGCTATACTCCTGGTAATGCAGAATAAAGGAGACTAGAACACATCCTCATCACTTTAGCCCTCAGGCTCTGAACACACTGGGCACACAGCCCGGACTTGTACCATAGCTCTGGGTTACACAGGTTACACAGCCTGAACTTGTACACGGCTCTGGGTTTTCCCTGGCTTGGCTCCCTTGCCAGCCACTTGGACACCTTCTATACTTCATGGAAACATTTTCTGGTGGCTCCCTAAACCACCTAACCTCAGCTCCATCAGGGAATCTTCCTCTTTAATCCCACGTCTGGGTACTTTCCTCAGGCACTGGCCAAGTACCTGAGAGAAAGCAACAAGTGTCTCAGAGCAAATCCATAGAGGTGAATTTGGTTACTACTGATGGGGGGGTCTCCCACCTCTCGCTCCCACAATTCATACCCGGCCATTTCTCTGGACTGCAAACAAACCTCATCCTTTAACACTTTGCTGTGCAGATTCTTGCTAAATGTATTTCACATTCAATCTACTTGTCTTGTTTCCCATTTCTGCTGGTCTTGAACATACTTAAACATAAGTGGCATTGTCCATTACTCTAGACCCCCTACAGAAATAAGCAGTCCAATCCCCACATTCTTTCTTTCCAATTGTGCTGGACTTGAACATACTTATTAGTGGCTTTGTCCATTACTCTAGACCCCCCATGGAATTAAGCAGTCCAATCCCCACAGCTTCCAACTGTACTTAGCTGTCTTTTCCTGACCCCACAGTAACAGTCCCTTTAGTTTCCTTCTGTTTCAGATGAAAACACTTAGCCTTTTTTCAGAGCGAACTCACCCTTTGGTTGCAGGTACCCCACAGGCGTTTCCTCCTCAAGGAATCTTCCTTTCAGAGCTTCTGGTGCCTCAGCACAACTCAAACAGGCAGCTTCTTTTCCTTAGCCGGACCCAGGGGGGTTGCCCCTGAAAAACAGGCTGTCCCCTCCCCCCCATCCCTGCAGGGATGGAGCACTGAACCATTGAGAGCAGTCTCCACCACTTCAATTGCAGTTCCTGCATTCCTCTTCAGGTAGAAACACACACCTTAAACAAAAGTAGCTCTTTACCAGAGCTTAAAGCTCTGAGAGCCTGCACACACTCTGCTGCACTACAGTTTCTCCTTAGGCTGTACACAGACTGACTTCAAAATCCCCAATGTTCTCCTCTAACCTCCAACTGCAACATTCCAGTGTGGCTTATGCAGCTGCAACAGTTCTAAAATGATGTCATCCCTCAGTCTCAGCTGAGACTGAGAACAGAGTGAGACAGTGCGAAATCCATTTAACTGGAGTTTCACAAGCTGCCTTCCCAGCCTACCACTAGGTCTTACTGGGATTCTAGTTAGAGGGGGGTTACACTCACCCTGGGCCAGGAAAATGACTGTCCAGTCATTAGTTACCCGGCTTAGGCCATCTCACCACATGTGTTGACTACGGGGAGGTAGCGCTACCTTCTCCCCTACCACGTGCTAGCACAGGCAGGCAACACTAAGGGCCTAGAGGCCTTTGGCTGACATATCAGCCTCTACTCTACCCATTAACTGTGGGTACCTAGTGGCTCTGGTGGAACTGTCCAGAGCATGGCCCTAATAGATCAGCACTGGGGACCCTACGGCCATTCAGGACCACAGCCTGTCTATCCCCTCTAGCCCTCTAGGGAAAACCTGTCTGCCTCTATCTCAAATTACCCAAACAAAACAAACAGGGGACTGCCCCAACCCTGGACACCATGCAACCATACACCAGGAGCTAATATCATACTCTATGCATTACTCCTGCACTCCCCCACAACCATACCTGTGGAAGAAAAAAAGTTACACACAGTAACAACAACAACAACAGTACTTTAAATACTACACTCTAAAGTACTAATGAGGGACTCCGCTGAGTCCCTCCTCCTCTTCTTGTCTTCTCTTCTATCTTCTTCAGGAACACCTGCAAGAAAAAAAAAGACAATACACACTCTTAATCTGCATACACTGTCTATCTAAACCCCTACCATCAAAACACTGGAGAATCCCAAAAAGATTTTTTTCCAAAAAAGTAGAAAAACAGTATAAACATTAGAAAACAGTAGAAAACAATGACATTATTTACAATACACCATATTTGGGGAATGGAGTGTCCTAAATGTCCCATCTAGTGACCACAGTGCCCGAAGGCAAGTCCATTAAAGAGTCTCTCCTAGGCCGGAGCCAGGTGAAGCACAGTTCTAGCAGGCCAAAATCCCAAAGGGGAGAGTCTTTGAGGACAGTTCAAACATCTGGAGTCTGCTAGTGTAGGATGTGTACTACAATGTCATAAGAATAGAAAAGTCTGGACTTACCAGTCCCTTGTAGAACAAAAATGGCACCAAACCTGGTCCTCAGTCGAAGACTTTCCCTGGCAGCATTCTTCCGATACAGCTGGGTGGACATCTTCCGGGAAACAACAGCAGGGCACATCTGGAAACTGCTGGGTTGATGTCATCTCTGGAGATGGAACCTTGGAAGAGGAACAAAAAGGAAAACAGCGGGTCTGAAGTCATCGATTACCAGGCGATGAATCAGGATACAGCTGGGCTGGTGTCCTCTCTGGATCTGAAGTCATCTGGTGGGACAACCAATGGATTCTGGAAGGCCAGCACACTGTAGAACTGATGAATGTGGGGCACCTGAGTCCTGGACATCCATACTGGTGGAACAACTTAGGTACTGCAACAGCTGGAGTTGCAGCACTGGCTACCACTGTTCTGCTTTCCATTTGGTAGGCATGGGCACATTCGCAGGAAGGTCTTTGCATTGTGGCCAATCGAACAACGGGTCAGGCGCTTGAATTATTACCCCGTCTGGGTGCTCATAATTAACACTGTGAAAGGTTTCATGTCCCTCTCCATCCACAATTCGAACAGTGTCCATTAACAGTGTCCTGCCTTTTTTCCACTGGCTGTATTTGTCGGGAAACATTTTGTGCTTGACATGCTTGTTTGCACCAGGCTGCACATATTTCATTGCTTCTGCCCAAATCCAGGACTTCCTGCTTTGTTCAATCTCCTCCCAGACTCTCCGAGGAAAGGTAGGAAAGGACATACCATAGATTTCATTTGCCTTCCTATGAACCAGTCTTTCTTCTTTACTAGCTTTGGTCAACCTGAGACCTCTTGCCTGGCTTGGGAGTGGCCAGTCCTGGTTCTGCCAGCTACGCATTCTCAAAGACACAAAAAATTGATCCCTGACTTATTCTTGCACAGCCAGGGCAGTGGAATCACAACTCTTATCCATGCGTTCCTCTGAGGCAAGAGCTTGAGGCTGTGTACCAGTTCTTTTTTCACAGGGCCACATAGGTTCCTCCTCTTCTTCTTCCTCATTGAGAATTTGTGCCCAGGAGTGAGCAGTCATCCTCACTTCTGAGAGTATCCACTCTTCGTTGGGTGCGGAGGTCGAAACCTCCCATTCAAAGGCCTCCCTCATCTCGTCTTCACCTATGAGACATGGGCTAGGCCCCCCTCTCCACGGGTCTACTGATGCCCTTCCTGATATGTCTCTCTGTGACTCAGAATCTGAAACATCAGCACATTGTTCTGTCTGTAAATCTGTACTCTCTTTCTTTGTGCCACACTCCCCTGAGGGGTCTTCTCCAACAGGCTCTGTCTGGTGCTGTGTACTGCCAACTGCAGATTCTTGAACTTTTGTCAATGTGGGAGCCAAACGAATCTTGGGCGCTTTAAATAAACCATATTTCTCTAAGCACCCAGAACAGTGAGGTACCATGAAGACATCCCTTCCAGCATTTAAGCATATCAAACATACTTGCACTGGATATCCAGGAATCACCACATGAGGAGGCAGTCATCCTCCATAGTAACATCTCTCAATGTCCCTTAACTTGTTAACTTCTACTGCTACCACAGCTCGGACATGATCCGGGTAGTGGGCTGGTCCTGAAGCCATGACTGCAGAGAAAAAACAAACAACACTCACTGTTATTTCAAGTCCCACATCACTGAAAACTTTCTGTCTCTTTAAAAATGGCTCCTCTGCTGCTGTGTTTACATTACTACCCCACCCTGTAGTGGCGGCGGCAGCACTCCTATGCATCAATGTTCTGTAATTGGGTCAAGCCACTGCGCATCCAGTTTACACACTCTACTGATAACTTTGCTCAAACTGCACAGACTTGCACTGTTCTTTATCTCAGCACATTTATATGATTTACCATGGACTTTTCACTTGCTGAAGACATTGCTGTAGCTTACAGTCCCTTAAAGCCTCAGTATTTCATAGCACAGGATTGCCTGTAACTCTTGCTGCATATCTGATACAACTCAGTCTCTCTCATGGCTTTGAAACTTATGCTGACGCTGAACCTATAATTATGCTCACAGTTGATGGCTTAAAATGCTTGCTTTTGCTGGTAAAACTTAACACAGTCCTTGTTTGGGAAAGCGATTACACTGCTACACTCAGATTCAGCTGGCTTTTGGTAAAATCACTTAGTTTGAGCAATTATTTCTGTTGGTACTCACTGTTATCAGTAGCTGTTTACTGAGATGAAAAATGGCCTGCAGCCAGTCTTGGAGGCCTCTGGAAAGAAGTGGGTTGGCAGTCCTGCCGATCGTCCCTCTGAACACCACAATCACAGTCCAGTCGATCGAGATGTGGATTGAGCCCGAACTCAGACAGAAAAGTCAGTTTTTTAAACTTTAACAGCTCTTTCAGTCACTGCGATGCTCCTCCTAACAAGCAAGTTTGCACACTCCACTCACTCTCCCTCTCAAATGCTGGGCAGTCGCTCTAGAGCTGGCTTGGGGGTGGGACTGATTGCAGTGTCACCAATCACTCAACGCCATGCAAATGAGCCTCTTTCCTCTTGAGTGCTCTTCTCCTCACGGCGATCGTCGAGCAGCCAAATTTAAACTGCAAGACCACACTTTTTTTTTTCTCAACTAACTCCATGGCAGGAGCCCATTTCAACCATTTTTCATGGCCATTAAGCACAACAAGTTTCTCAGTTCACAAGAAATCATTTCCAATGTCTAGGGCACAATTTACCTTTTGCTACCCACAGTTTTCCATGCTTTTCTTTGTCACAAACAGTTTTAAAAGCTGGCAAACACTGTAAATTTGATGCAGGACAAGGGCATACACTCTCAGGCTTTACTGCTCCTTGGTAAACAGTTGGCATTTTAACAGCAGCACATGGACAACAGCACACAGTGGCATATTAGTTAACACTGCTTCAGCTTTTTTGGGCTACACACTGCCAGATAATCAAAATGCTAGCCCTTTGCCTGAGCACCTTTCTTACATTCCTCCCTAAATTCCAAACCCAAATCCTCAGCAGTGCCTCCATTTTTGTTACCCCAGGCAGGTATGCCGTTTGTATCTGACAGCAATAACAGGTGGGCTGGATTCGGGGAGGAATATGTCACTCGGCACAAAGGCTAGGTTTGACTACTCTGCACAGGGGCACCCAAGTAACTCCGAACACAGGAAACAATAACTGTAATGTCCAATACCAGAAGTGGGATTCTAAAGTGTGGCTTTTATTCACATCCAAACAGAATAAACAAAGCATAGATGGACCCCCACAGGGCTACACTCCTGGTAATGCAGATTAAAGGAGACCAGAACACATCCTCATCACTTTAGTCCTCAGGCTCTGAACACACTAGGCACACAGCCTAGACTTGTACCACGGCTCTGGGTTACACAACCCGAACTTGTACATGGCTCTGGGTTTTCCCTGGCTCAGCTCCCTTGCCAGCCACTTGGACACCTTCCATACTTCATGGAAACATTTTCTGGTGGCTCCCTAAACCACCTAAGAGCACCTCATCTCCATCAGAGAATCTTCCTCTTTAATCCCATGTCTGGGTACTTTTCTCAGGCACTGGCCAAGTACCTGAAAGAAAGCAACAGGTGTCTCAGAGCAAATCTGTACAGGTGAATTTGGTTACTATTGATGGGGGGGCTCCCACCTCTCGCTCCCACAATTCATACCCGGCCATTTCTCTGGACTGCAAACACCTCATCCTTTAACACTTTGCTGTGTAGATTCTTGCTAAATGTATTTCACATTCAATCTACTTGTCTTGTTTCCCATTTGTGCTGGACTTGAACATACTTAAAAATAAGTGGCATTGTCCATTACTCTAGACCTCCTACAGAATTAAGCAGTTCAATCCCCACATTCTTTCTTTCCAATTGTGCTGGACTTAAACATACTTATTAGTGGCTTTGTCCATTACTCTAGACCCTCCACAGAATTAAGCAGTCCAATCCCCACAGATTCCAACTGTACTTGGCTGTCTTTTCCTGACCCCACAGTAACAGTCCCTTTAGTTTCCTTCTGTGTCAGGTGAAAACACTTGGCCCTTTTTCAGAGCAAACTCACCCTTTGGTTGCAGGTACCCCACAGGCATTTCCTCCTCAAGGAATCTTCCTTTCAGTGCTTCTGGTGCCTCAGCACAACTCAAACAGGCAGCTTCTTTTCTTTATCTGGACCCAGGGGGTTTGCCCCTGGAAAACAGGCTGACCCCTTCCCCCCATCCCTGCAGGGATGGAGCACTGAACCATTGAAAGCGGTCACCACCACTTCAATTGCAGTTCCTGTGTTCCTCTTCAGGTGGAAACACACACCTTAAACAAAAGTAGCTCTTTACCAGAGCTTAAAGCTCTGAGAGCCTGCACACACTCTGCTGCACTATAGTGTCTCCTTAGACTGCACACAGACTGACTTCAAAATCCTCAGTGTTCTACTCTAACCTCCTACTGCAACATTCCAGTGTAGCTTATGCAGCTGCGACAGTTCTAAAATTAAGTCATCCCTCAGTCTCAGCTGAGACTGAGAACAGAGTGAGACAGTGCAAAATCCATTTAACTGGAGTTTCACAAGCTGCCTTCCCAGCCTACTACTAGGTCTTACTGGGATTCTAGTAACCCCGGGTAACGGGGGGGGTTACATTACAATATTTTCTCAGTTCCATAGTATACCAATGGGAATTACTATTTCAACTTTAGTATGTTGAATTGAGGCATGGTCATTAGATATGCAATTTACTTTGCAAATAGTACTAGGCATTATTTACATCAGGATTTAATGCCAGTCTATTCCAACTTCTAGTTTCTAGGTCTACCTCAAAAGTAGTATATTTAAAAGTTTTTAGGGTTCGATAGGTTTAAGCTTGGAATAAAATGTTTTTTTGTCTTTATGTCTAATGCAAAAGGTGATTTGGTGATCGCTAAAAGCACCTGGCAAAGTGCTAATACACCATGTAGAAAATAATTATCTGGGACTGAAGTAAATATTAAATCTAGAATAGTAGACAGGCTTGGGTCTTTTGTATAAAGTCTAGTAGAGAATTTAATTAATTGGAATAATCCTAAACTTGATGATAGTTCTAATAGTTTACTTGTTTTTAGTTATTTATTTTTTTATTTATTTGAGGACTTGGATTACACCATTGAGCAGATGCTCATTTATAGGTTCCACATCAGTTACATAGACAATACAATACAGATGACAGGGTTACTTATGGTACAGGTAAGTTACAGAGTAAAACAGCAGTAGACAGCTTAGGCAGTATAGCAGCTAGTCAGCATCAGAGGGTAACACCCTATTTGAAAGCTCTCAGAGGGGAGAAGAAGCAGGGTTGCAAACATGGGAGGAAGGAGTAAGGTAGGGAAGTGGGAGCGATGTCATATTTTGGGAGGGTAGGTGTGAGCTAAAGTGGTGGGATTGGGGTCCCTCAACCCAATGAGTTGTCAGGAGGTAAGCACAGGTAGATGGTTGATGCTCTGGTAGAAGTCACATTTACTAGATTTTCCTAGGTGCTGCCGGAGTCTGCATTTGAACAATCCAATAGATGTGGCATTGATAATGTCAAGAGGGGAGGCATTGGTCCATAGAGGAGCACAATCACAAAAGGCACATTGTGCCATGTCTGTGCAGCATCTGGGAACTTTGTAGGTTTGAGTGGAGGGGTTCCTTATGGGGCACAATTTGAAGATGGGGGGCAGCTCAGAGGCAATGTAAGGAAGTATTTTTTTACATATAGGGTTGTGGATGCATGGAACGGCCTTCTGGAGGAGGTTGTGGAGTCAAACACAGTGGTGGAATTCAAGCATGCATGGGACAGACATAAGGCAATTCTAGGGGGTGGGGGTAGGAAGAAGTAGGCTGTTGGTTAACTACGATCTGCAGCTTATCCATTAGGTAGGGAATTGGGCAGACTGGGTGGGCCAGGCGGTCCTTATCTGCCGTCAAATTCTATGTTTCTATGTTGGGTGCTTGAGTGTGGAGTTAGGAGGTTCTGGACCCCTGTGAATAGTTGATTGAGGGAGCATTTCATGGTGATGAGGCAGGTTTGGTAGTTTATTCTGTCCTTCATTTGTAGCCAACCTGCCCTGGTGTAGAACTCACAGGTGTGCATTAGTCTTTCTGTACCTGTGAGCAGGTGTCCCACCTTGTTTAATGCAGTGGTGATGAGGTTTAGGGCTGTGTCTGTCGCTGACCCATAGATTGCCAGGCCATGGTCGACAAGGGAGACTATCGAGCTGTTGATGGCCAGGTTCAATGCCTCATTTGTTAGGCAGTGTCTATGCCTGTATAGGATCCCTATTCTTGTATTAATCACGCTTGCTGTATTGTTGATGTGTTGGGCATACAAAAGTGTAAAGTCAAGTGTGATTCCCAGGTACCTGAACTGCTGGACATGTTTCAGTGGGTCCCTATTGACATTCCTGATTGCGAGGGGGGGCTTATGCTTGCTGTGTGTGCTGGTGAACATCATAGTCTTATTTATTTTGCAGTTCATGACTAGTCTATGATCTGTAAACCATATTTCAATGGCTGAGAACCCCTTTTGGATATCCACTGCCAGTTGTTCGGGATTAGGGTTGCTGTTAAATATAACTGTGTCATCTGCATGTAAGAGCATTCAGCACGGGCATGCAGATGGCAGTTTGTTTATTTATTTAGCTTTTGTTAACTGGATAAGCACACTAGACAAGAAATGCCTATTTTCAGGAGTGACCCAGGAGATTACAAGACAAATTTCCACACAGAATGGCAGCATGACCGAGAAGTGTAGTACAGGCTCTGAAACAGTGCAAACAATAAATAATAGACATTTGCAATAGTGGTAAAGTCATGCAAGCAGAAAATGGATATACATATCATGAGAGAGTACAAAAGCATTAGGGTAACAGTATGCATAAAATGGATACAAGAACAGTAAAGCAGGACATGGAACATGGGCCCATGCTTAAGGACAGCAAGTGCTTTGGCGTCAGGTGGTAAATAAGGGGCAAGGAATAAACTGAACAGTAAAGGTCCCAGAAGTGATCCTTGTGGGACCCCGAAGCAGACAGGTCTGTTGTCAGAGATGATCCCCCCTATTTTGACCTTTTGTGAGTGATTTTGAAGGTAGCTGCTGAACCAGTGTACTGATTCTGAGGAGAGTCCCATAGCTGACAGCTGGTCCAGCAGGAGTTCGTGATGCACCATATCAAATGCTTTTGATAGATCAATGAAAGTTGCCCCAACCAGGAGACCTTGATCAATTGAATGGTGAATGTGTCCAGTAAATTTGAGCAAGGCCATGATAGTACTGTGACCTGATCGGAAGCCGTGTTGCTCAGGACAGAGAAGTTAATATTGATTCAGGTGTTTGACTAACTGGTCTGCCACTATCTGTTCAAAAGCTTTGGAGAAAGAGGGGAGTATGGAGATTGCTCTGTAGTTATTATGTAGGGTCCTGTCACCGCCTTTGTGCACTGGTGTTACTGTGACTGCTTTCCATCACTGGGGGAACTGTGAGAGGCAGAGGGAGAGGTTGATTAGTTTAGTGAGTGGGCCTAGGACTTCAGCCAGGGCCAGCTAGATGAATTTTAGGTCCAGAGTGTCCCCACTATGTCTAGAGTTCCCCAGCACTTTCTCTGGGTACTTTTTAGCTTTGACTTGAGAGACTTCTTTAAAGTAGAAGATCAGGCAGTTAACTGATGATTTAGCTGTATTAGGATCAGTCAGCTGTGGGGGGTTGAAGTAGTCTGCTGGAAGCACACTGCTTAGGTCGGTAAACATGATGTTAAGTGTGTTGGCAATGTGCATGTGGTCCAAGGACGGTACGCTGTTGATCAAGAACATGGCTGGTGCAGATTTAGGGTCCTTGCCGGTTATGTCCTTGAGATTATCCCAGAATGACTTGCTGTCATTCCAGGTGCTGGATAGGGCTTCTTTGTAGTATTTGTTTTTGGTGAGTCAAACTGCTTTAGTGAACTCATTCCAAACATTTTTATACCTCTATATGTTAGCGGTGGTACCGTGTGCTCTTTCTATCTGCCATAAGGGATCTCTGGCTTGTAGTTGCTCTAGGAGGTCAGAGGTGATCCAGAGGTCACTGTGCCCTCTTATCTTTCTGTTTTTTATGGGGGCATGCTTGTCACAGATGGCATTGAAGGTTTTTATGAAGTGGTCCAGGGCTGTGTCCACATTATTGACATTATAAAGTACGGTCCAATCTGTGCTCTTGAGGTCCATTTTTAGCAGCTCCTGGTGCCCTTTTAGTAAGACTTGGTTTGTAATTGTTCTGGAGGGTGGCTTACAATAGTTGATGGACCAGGTACATGTGACTGAAGAGTGGTCACTCAGGCAATCAGGGAGAAGAGTAGTGCTGTGGATGAGGGCAGGCTGATTAAATAAAACACAGTCAACAAGTGTGCTGGTCCCAGTTTTGTAGTTGGAGTCTCAACCATTTGTGAGAAAAAGATGGCTGTTAAGGCATCTTTGATTGAGGTGGCAGTAGAGGAGAGCCAGTTGATGCTGAAATCTCCCAGCATCATGATTTCAGTAGTAAGATTCGGGGTGCTCACATAGTCCATCAGGTCCCCGGTACCTGCCCCAGTGAGTTTGGGAAGGATGTATACAGACAGTACGGTGACAGCCCTGCTATGTGACCCCAGAAGGAGTTTTACAGTCAGAACCTGCAGGTTATCACTACTAATGTAGGAGGGGAGGATGTACCCCTGAAGGGAATCCCTGACATACAGGACAGAGCCCCCACCTCTTTTTAAAGATGGTCCTGTCTGAATGAGGTGTAACCTGGTAAAAGGATAGCGAAATCCACTACTTAGGGAGAGAGTCAAGCCTCCACCACTGAGAGAACATCCAGACTGTGTTGAGTAACCCATGCTATCAAGTTATCCAATTTAGAGAGCAGGCTGCATATGTTAATTAAGGCAAGAGCAAGTCTGGCTGGCTTGGTCATTTGATTCATGTGTTGTGGTGGCAGGCCTGGGTTTGGGTGCACATTGCCTGATAGTAGGAGTAGGAGCATAAGCAGGGAAGCAAGATGGCACAGTCGGAGTTTTAGATTCCTTTCTCGTTTCCTTCTCCTAGATGGTCACTCTTTCACAGTGTTGAATTGTGTCACCATCCCAGGAAAGAGTGACAACATGTATGGACCATTAAGTTGATATTCTCTCAACCAGGGCATACAGCGCCTATGCGAGGTGTGCTGAGAGACTCTAATGCCATGGGATGTGATGGTCCCATAAGCATTTAGCACTGCTAGTTGAGAGATCCATTGTGTGGGTTGAGGGCACAGTCCACTGGGCGGACCTGCTAGTGATAATATAGTGAGCAGGACAGGACTCATAGAAATCCCCTCAGACTTGAGGGGCATCGTGCTGATCACAGAGTTCTTGTCACCTATAGTATGGGGTGAATTTAGGCTGAGAATGACATTCCAATGATCTGAGGGAAAGTCAGTTACAACTGGAGCATACAGTCACTGTGGAGCAGTCAAGATTTTGAAGAACTCAGGACTAGAAGTGTTACAGGAGACAAATGGGAAGAGGATTGCAACCTCCTTGAATTGTTGCCCCCTAGTAACTTTACAGTATAATTTGTAAATGGGAAAGTAGACACTTAAAGTCATAGTCAATCCTGTTCTACTAAACAATCGGTACTGGAAAACTCAGCTATTAGCAGTTTTTGTATAAAAAAAAGACAGCTTAGAAAGGATAGACGTAAGAGCCAATAAGAGAAGGGGGAATAGTATTGTGCCCAATCAGAGCTCAGGAGTAGTAGTGCAGCCGATTGGCCAGAAAGGCAAAAAGTACCAAGTTCAATCCTATCGGCTGATCTGTGCTGCTCTTCAAAATCTGTATGTGGTTGTAGGCTGTGAGGCAGGTGGGTGAGCGCAGAACATCTGCCAGGGTCAAAGCAGCTCCCGTGGCTTGCAGGAGAAGGCAGTCATCCACTGTGGGCAGGATGCCTGTGTAGGGAATAAGGGTCTGTTAATTTAAGGCTCAGTGACAATGGGCTCTAGAAACCTAGGCCCCAAGCAGACAAGGAGACAATAGTAGGGGGAGGTTTTCAGGGCAGGGCAGACAGATTAGTAATTCAGCTGAACAACACCTTCACTAAAGAGCTGTTACTCTTGGGGGAAGGGGGGCATACTGGAACTAGCTGCAAAGCCAGGAAAAAAACAGGGCATGGAGAGGAGAGAGGATGAACGCATGAATTGTGGTCAGAGAGTTCAGAGGGAAGAAAAATAGCATTGGGAATAGGGAACAAAGCAGTAAAGATCAGAGTTATTAGTTTAAGCAGGGGCATCCTTAGGATGCTTCACAGCCCACTTTAGACACGGATAGGCTTTTAGAGTAGGATGGGGAAAAGGAATGCAGGTGTTTAGGGTTGGTTAAAGGAATACGAATGCAGACAGTCTAATACTCTATGCAGTAAACTCTACATGCTGCAGTTATTAACAATTCTATGCAATAAAAATCAACAGCTATATATATTTATTTATTTGAAATTTCAGATACACCTTTGAGCCAAGGGCTTTTTTACAAAGGTTCCACTTCATAGATACCTCACAAGTTATAACAGGAAACAGGCAAGTTAACAACAGGTAGGCAATACAATGTACATACAAACATACGAACATACAAAATTGACGGCAGAAAAAGGCCCACAGGCCTTTCAAATCTGCCCGATTTTGCAGCTCTTAGTTTCAAATCACTACCTCCACCCCACCCCAACCCAAACTACTCTCTTCCTTCTCTTTTCTAGTCCTTCCCCCAATCTTTTGTGTTCTTGTCTATACTAACCCTGCCCTTGACTCTACCCCAACCCCACTTAAAGCTAGCCACTGTCCACTGAGTGATTAACTCCTCCGGCAGTGCATTCCAACCTGACACCACTATCTCTGTGAAGTAGTGCCTCCACATCTCCCTCCTAAACCTTCCCCCTTCCAACTTCAGACCATGCCACCTAGTGCCCTTCCCCCCTTTAAGCATAACAATCCTCCCTTCCTGACTTTGTTTACGCCATTCAAGTGCTTAACTGTCTCTATCATGTCCAGGGCCCCGTGTTTACTGTGGCAAAGTGGACCTACATTCAGTAGCAGGACTGCATACTTTCTGCAGCAGAACAACTGCTCATTCTGCAGCCATTCTGTGGCAGATAAATTGTGGCTAAACAGCATACCTTGAAAGGGATTAAGTCTTAGTTAACCCTTTGACTGCCTTCATGCAATCACTCTGCTACACTGAAAGTGGAACAGCAGGCCATTTAACAGTATGTAGTCTTATCACAAATATTAAATAGCAGTAACCCAAACCTGACACAGTCATTGGCATCAGTGTTCTCTTTTAATGAATTTTCCCTGCCACCCTGAATTTGAAGGCTCATCTGTTCTTCTGGAAATTGGTGGTCTTTGCTGTTCTCCTAGGTTATAATCAGAGAAGGACATACACACTTAGCTAAAACTACATAGAAGGCAAAACCTGCTTGGCTTTCTTCTGGTTTATATTTACAGTTAGCAGATATAAAGAGAGACTTTTACTTAAAGGCCATTTTTTTTTTTGATCAATGTTCTTTTACAGTAAATTATTATTTTTGTAAACTAGGAATACTCAAACTGCCTTGCAACAAACATGTCGAGTGCAGTGTACAAATCTGTGTTTTGCTGTGGGGTTGGGGGGGATTGTCTTCCTATAATAGTGAAGGAGAGTGTAACTTGCAGAGTCTGTAGGATTTGTTGACTCCTGATTTTTCTTTTGGGAGACACACAAAAAAATGCAAGCAAGTCATTCTTATTAAGCTGGAGCAACCTTGGTTAGCATGTTATCTTCTCCTCACAACTCAGGGGGTGGTGGTGGTGTTCTTCAGCCAGGGACCCTCATTTCACTTATGTATAGCAGCAATGAAACTCTCTATTCCAATTTTTTTCCATACCAGCTTGATCCAGTTCTAGTGTGCACTGGTCCCCAACTCTGCTGCAGCTGGTCAACTTGACCCTCCTTAAGAATTGAGCGTAATGCCACCGCTAAGGCTGCAGGTTCAGATTTGACAAGAAATTACTCTCACACTTGCATGTACAGAACTGCAGTCCACAAATCAAAACTGTGATAGATGTCCACCAGTGGGGACTGAGTCTTCTGCTCAGTCTGCTGCCAGCCCAATGTTTCTGCAATCAGCTCCTCGTCAGATACCTGTCACGACACCGAGATCAGTTCCACCACCACGGGCACCACTGACTCTTCTCACTTCTTGACTATAGTGCCTTCCAGTTCTTCCTTCCAAATTTATCTTCCAAGGATTCAGCCTGCACCATAAGCAGCCTCATAACGAACAAGCATTTGTCATTACCAAATGTTGTCGCGCTGGCATTGGCATTGACAGTGCCAAAGATAGAGATGCATAATAGGAATGGCAGTGAAGTATTGAAGTGATGCCAACCCCATCCCCACCCTGTAGAAAGCGAGCGGCATTGGGGTGTGCCTTTGGGTCATCAGCTATAATGCTCATGCCATTGTACCTCACCCTACCATGTAGACACTGACAAGTGTTGTGGTGTGCTTTGAGGGTCTTTGGACATTATACTTACCCCATTCCATAAGGAAATACATGGACGTGGGTGCAGTATAGGAGCCTGGGGTGAACTTTGTGGCCGAACAGTGCAAGGCACACCACAATGCCTGTCAGTGGCTGCAGGTTGGGGGTGGGGGTGGAATGGCATTAGCATTACATCCGATGATCCCAACTCACACCTCTGATGCCTGTCAGTCTGTACCGGGTGGGGTGCTACAGTTGGAAATCCTAACACTGCAGGCATGTGATGGTAGATTCACTCCACATTTTCAACATGGGCTTCATGTCAGGCCACCTCATGAAAAGCGGCACAATCACTTTGTTAGCTGAAGGGTGGTTTTGCACAGTGGCTGTGGCATTTGGCGACAGAGGGATGAAAACACATTTTTGGGCAGGATGTGGAGAATAACAACTGCATTGTTCATGAGAAGGTGTAAAAAAATGGCAACTTTTAAAATCTGGAGTGACAATATGAAATATTGGTGAAGCAATGAGCACGCATACAAACTGCGCAACACGCGTCCGTAGCCCAATTATTTTCTGCAGTTTGGTAGCCACATTTGTAACATAGGCATTTTGGGACCTCCCCTTATGAACAGTGGTGCTGCGATTTTGTTAATCTGTCCCAAAAGTTGATTACCCACAGCAACCACGCCATTGTGCACCACAGGTGCGGAAACACATTTTGGGCAGGTTGTGAAAATGACAGCTTTACTATTCATAAGGAGGTGTGCAAAAATGCCAGTGTTGAAAATCTCGCATGGAAATATTACAAATTTGTGAAGTTACAAGGGTGCGTGGAAACTGCGCAATGCACGCTTGCAACACAGTCATTTTATGGACTGTCGGCACCAAATTTTCAACATAGGCATTTTAGGACCTCAAATCATGAACAGTGTCATCATAATTTCCTCAAACTGTCCCAAAACATGATTTTGCACAACAAATGTGCTATTCTGCACCGGACATGAGAAAACACATTTCAGGCAGGATATGTAAAATGACAGCTATACTGTTCATCAGGAGGTGTGGAAAAATGGCAATTTTGAAAATCTGGAGTAAAAATATTACAAATTCATGATGTTATGAATGTGCGTAGAAACAGCACAATGCACGCTTGTAAAACAGCCATTTTTGGGAGTTTTGTCACCAAATTTGCAACATAGGCTTTTTGAGAGCCTCCCTCATGAACAGTGGCACTGTCATTTCATTACTCGGTCCCAAAAGGTGATTCCACACAGTGACCACAAAATCACCTTTCGGGACTGAATAACGCCATCACAGTGCCAGAATTCATGAGGAGGGGTTCCAAAAACCCCATGTTGAAAATTTGGTGCCAAAATTCCAAACATGCCTGAGATATGCATCAAAGCTGGAAAAACCCTATTTATTCCATTATACAGCTTACCAGCACTTCCTCAGTTCACGGTCGGCTTTGAAGAGTGCAGACGTGTTCTCGGTCCACCGAAGACCGTCGCGCTGGACTCCGGAGGTAAGTATGCTGTGAGGGGTGTGTGTGGGGAGGCAGGGTGCACAGTGGGTGGGCGCGGGTTGTGGGAGGGAGGCAGCTGTCCTACACTGTGCAGATACCTTCATGTCCCTTGTGACTATTACTCCAGGTCCCTTTCCTCCTCTGAAGCTATTACCTGCACTCCCACTAGTAGCTGTTCTTGGGATTTCTGGCTCCAAGGTGCATGGCCTTGCACTTCTTAGTGTTAAACCCCAACTGCCACTCCCTAGACCAGTGTTTGAATTTAGCTAGACCCTCACTGAGTGCCTGTCTCTCATCCACATTGTCCACTTTTGCACAAATCTTAGTGTCATCCACAAACAGGCAGATCTTACTCTTGGCCCCCCTCTACAATCTCTACAATGAAGACATTGAACAAAACAGGGCCCAGCACTGAACCCTGCAGTACTCCACTCATTACTGGTCTTGGCTTAGATGTCTCTCCCTTACAACTACCCTCTGTTGTCTGCCCTGCAGCCAGCTCTGAACCCACCCCACCAATTTTCCCCCTGCTCCCATGTCCCTCAGCTTGCTCATTAACCTTCTGTGTGGCACAGAGTCAAAAGCCTTGCTGAAGTCCAGATACAGGACATCCACAGCGTGACCTCCGTCAGCCATCCTAGTGACCCAATTGAAGAAGTCGATCAGGTTAGTTTGGCAAGATATTTCCATGGGAAACCCATGCTGTCTCTTATCCTGCAGGCAATTGCTATCAAGAAAGGTTATCAACCTCTCCTTCAGAATGGTTTTCATCAACTTCCCCAATATGGAAGTCAAGTTCACTGGTCTGTAGTTACCTGGCTGGTCTTTGGGTCCACTCTTGTAAAAGGGCATCATGTAAGCCATCCTCCAGTCCCTGGGTACATGCCCCATCTCCAAGGAGGTATTGAATAGGTCTGTCAGATGGCCTGCAAACAACTCTGCCAGTTCCTTCAGGACCCTTGGGTGTATGACAACACAGGATCATTAGGTAGCTTATAAATATCACAGAGGGCAAACAGTACAAAAGCAGCCAGAGGCTTTGGCATGAATATACTGAGAGATTACATGGTGGGTGTATCAGGGATACCACCAATTGTATACAAAGAAAAAACTTGTAGTCAGTACAGCAGAATTAGTGTTCATAGAGTGTGAAAAGAGGGACAGCGGTAGCTTAAGGTGGGGCAAGTGGAGGGTGAGAGGGCAGGGTTCCAAGGGTGGGGAGGAAGAAGAATTTTAAGGGTTGCAGTCACAGCTAGCACAGGTAACCAAGTGTTGACAAAGTTTGCACTTGAAGAGGATGAGATGTGAGTTGTTGACAATATTCAAAGGGAGTGAGTTGTACCAGTTGGGGGCCCCAGCATTGAAGGAGCGCTGTCCCTGTGATGTCCAGTAGTGAGGGACAGTGAAAGCTGCACTAACAGAGCTCCTGGTTAGGTGAGGGGGGCAGTGTGGGGTCAGTAACAACTGAACACCAGGGGGCATGAGCCCTAGTACCACCTTCTTAGCAAGAATGCAGGTCTGATATTTAATTCCAGCAGATTGTTGTAGTCAGTTGGCCTGTTCATATAAATTACATGTGTGCATGAGATGTGCGGCTGAGGTGAGGAGCTGACAGGCTTTGTTCAAGGCTAGAGGTATGCACCAGAGGGCAGTGTTGTTAGCAGATCCATTGAACACCTAGACCATAGTTAATTAGCAAGGCAACCGAGCTCTGATTGGCTAGCTTCAAGGCTTCCATTGTAAGACACTGCCTGTGTCTATATAGCAGTCCAATGCGGGTGTTAACAGTTTTAGAGATATTATGAATATGTGTGGCATATGAGAGAGTGCAGTCAAGGGTCACGCCCAGGTATTTGAAGTGGTCAACCTGCTCTAACGGGGTGACCACACCATTCTTGATAAGCGGTTGTTGACCTTTGTTTTTGCTATGGGTGCCATGAAATAGCATTAATTTAATTTCAGAGTAGTTTAGGATGAGCTTGTGTGACCTTAACAAGGATTCAACTTCAGTAAAACTACGCTGCAGTTGTTGCTGGAGGAGATGGATGTCAGCATGGCTATAACTTTAACAATCCTCTTCTACTAAACAGTCGGTACTGGAAAAGTCAGCATTAGCAATCTTTGTATAAAAAAAGACAGCTTAGAAAGGGTAGCGGCAAGAGCCAATAAGAAAAGGGGAAATAGTGTTGCATCCAATCAGAGCTCAGGAGCAGTACTAGTGCAGCCAATTGGCCAGAAAGGCAAAAAGTGCCAGGTTCAATTCAGTTAGTGGCTCTGGGCTGCTCTTCAAAATCCATATCTGGTTGTAGGCTGTGAGGCAGGTGGGTTAGCGCAGAACAGCTGCCAAGGTCAAAGCAGCTCCAGCAGTTTGCAAGAAGAGGCAGTGCAGTCACCAGTTCTGGGCAGGATGCCTGGTTGTTTGCTGTGAGGTAGGCAGGTCAGTGCATAACAGCTGCCAGGGTCAGAGCAGCTCCCACAGCTTGCAGGAGGAGGAAGTCACCTATTCTGGGCAAGATACCTGGTTGTAGGCTGTAAGCCAGGTGGGTCAGCACAGAGCAGTTGCTGGGGTCAGAGTTGCTCCTGCAGCTTGCAGGAGAAGGCAGTCATCTGTTCCAGGCAGGATGCCTGGTTGTAGACTGCGAGGCAGGTGGATCAGTGAAGAACAGCCATCGGGGTCAGAGCAGCTCTCAAGGCTTGTAGAAGGAGGCAGTTACTTGTTCTGGGCAAGATGCCCGGTTGTAGGCTGTGAGGCAGGTGGATCAGTGCAGAACTGCCTCTGGGGTCAGAGCAGCTCCCACAGCTTGTAGGAGGTGGCAGTAAACCATTCTGGGCAGGATGTCTGGTTGTAGACTGTGAGGCAGGTGGGTCAGTGCAGAACAGCCACCGCGGTCTGAGCAGCTCCCGTGGCTTGCAGGAAGTGGCAGTTACCTGCTCTGGGCAGGATGTCTGGTTGTAAGCTATGAGGCAGGCAGGTCAGTGCAGAACAGCCTCTGGGGTCAGAGCAGCTCCCACAACTTGCAGGAGGAGGTAGTCACCCATTCTGGGCAGGATTCCTGGTTGTAGGCTGTGAGGAAGGGGGGTCAGTGCAGAACAGCTGCCGGCGTCAGAGCAGCTCCAGTGGCTTGCAGAAGGAGGCAGTCACCCATTCTGTGCAGAATGTGGATGAGGCTTGTGGATAATTGTGGAGGGTACCATGGCCCAATCCGCGTTTAATTCTCCTAATAAAATAAGCACATGACTAGACATAAAAAGATAGAGAAAGTCATAAAAGGCGAGAACTTTTGATCATCCGTCTGGGAGGGGGATAACAAGCCATTGATATAATGAGTTTACAATATGGGACTTTTATTTACAATACTAGCCTTTCAATGCCTAGTGTATGTATATCACAGTCATTACTTTTAATTTCCAGTGCTAAAGCTCCATAAACCATAGCCCGCACCCTCTTTTTCACGCTATTGTGCTCCCCACCTGATAGCCAGGGATATGGACTTCAGTATCTGATACATTCTTCCTTAACCAGGTCTCAGTTATTATCAGTATATCAAGCCAATACTCTAGAACCCACTCCCATATAACGTCACATTTTTGGGATACTCTTCTAGCATTAAAATGAGTAAAGCTAATTGTACTACATTTCATAATATCTGCTGTATAAGGTTCTTCTTAACCTGGCCCTGAATTTAAGTAGATATCTCCTGACACCAAAAGACTTAGCAATATTAAAATTCTTAGTCTGACCATTTGCCTACCTTGTCTCAAAAACAGTCTTTCTATTATGAGGCTAAAATGTTGCCTGTAGTTTATTATATTTCCAAACTGTATTGAGATAGAAAGAGAAAAAAGCTGATAAATTGCTCATAATAGAAATCTGAAGCTAGCCAATTAACTGTGAGGCCATCATTAATGTATTACCTGAAAAATTTTGGGGAAAATTCCAAAGTATCCTCCAACAGTTTTGCATATACCCCATCAAAGGGTGGGTCCATTCATATGGGCACATACAAAATGGGAAAAGACAAAACAATTGGCCCCAACAGCCACAAAAATACTACACAACCTCATTCTTATTGATATTATATGACAGGTAGGCATATGGTGGACAAAAAGTCCTCGGTTGAGCTATAGTTTCACTCATTCAGTTTACAACTTTTACAAATGTGTTTACCCTTAATAAATTATTACTTTATAATATTAGTAAATATTCACAGCTTTACAATTTAAATTACCCCTATAAATATTCACAGCTTACAATTTTGATTATCCTAATAAATGTTTAGTTTCCCCCTATCAGGTTTCAATTGTGTTTACTTCAAATAGAAGTTAAGTTTCTAAAAACTGTTACTACTGTTGGCAGTATACTACTATAGGAAAAACGATGACTACTTTAAGTAGATTACAGTCAGCAAAGAACCTACACTTTTAGTTGTTTGTAATTGAAAATGAAAAATAGTTGTTTTCAATCAAAAATTTAAAACGTACAATGTATCAGGCAATAAAGTGCTGTTTTGTTGATAGAACAGTTTAAAAATCAAAGAAAAAAACCTATAACAGATAATTCAGTGGTCTGGTTTATGGCTGTAGTCAACCCAAAGTAGTAATTATTTATGCAATAAGGCATGAGAGGGTGAGCATTATTGTGGGATATGGGTATGCCTCATGTAGTGGCCCACTGCACAGCGACACCGCAACAGCGAACCCCAAAAAAAGACCATTACAGTGAAAGTCACTGTAATGGTCTGGGTTTCACCGATGTGGAGTGTCCTGGGGTTCTGCCCCTTCCCCAAAACAACTCCAACTTAGAGTTGATAATATATAGTTGTGGAGGACAGAGCCCCCTGCAAAACACACTGTTTCTGGATGGCACAATACCATGTGCTGGAACTGTGCCATCGCTGTAGGGTATGTCAGCAGATTTGCTGTCCCTGAACAGTGGTTCTTCATGCCTTACGCATCCAAGACATGCCATTACCACAAAATTATGCACACCCTGGAGTGCCTTATTGTGATTATAAAATGGTTCAATGATTTTTATTTTAAAAACTTTGTTATAGGGTTCACAACAAAATTTCTGACCTGTACAGTTATGCTGGACTAGTGCAGTCATTATCACATCTGACCAATCACAGGTCTTTGTTTCTCTTACCCATTTAATAATACAGATTAACACACTGGTAGCAGGCACAGTACATTATGAAGAAGAATATATAGCTGGCCTGGTAGCATGGAGGGATGAGGCGCTAACATCTTGCTTCTTACCATGCCAGTGACCAGGATTCGGGAACAATCATGGGTAGTGCGGGGGTCAGCTAGGTGGAAGGAGAACTGAGCATCTAAGAGACAGCTCTCCTTGCTTGGGGAAGGGGAGGTTCATGACTTACTGTAATTCTGCCACCTGTAGATGTCTGGGTGGCAGTATATGTCTGGGTGCATCTGTACATAGGCCCATGGCTGGATGTGTTAAGAAATCTCCGCGGGGGTGGAGCTTGCCTGCTCATGCACTGCATAGTCCAGGCCCTAGGGGAAACCTACAACTAGGGTGGAAAAACTCCCTTGACTGCAGAATGAAGTCTGGTCCTTCACAGGACCTGTAGCAGTAACCAGGCACCTCACCAAAGTCCAGAAAGTCAGACATTGGCATGAAGGTAAGTTCTAGAGAAGCTGGATGATGGGGCTGAGAGGATTGGATGGAAGGGTATGAGCCAAGGGTGATGAGGGAGGAAATGTATATAGAGAAAAAAAGAAAGAAGACTATATGAATGTATGGAGCATGAATAACTGATATTCAGTGTGCAGAAGGAAAAAAGGCAAAATCTAATTTGGACCAGCAGGATGGACTGGTATAGGGTGGGAGGATGAGCAGTTATGCATGTGTGTGTGTGTGTGTGTGTGTGTGTGTGTGTGTGTGTGTGTGTGTGTGTGTGTGCGTGTGTGTGTGTGTTGAGGCTGGAGGAAAACAAAGGTAAATAAGGTTAGTAAAAACAGAGTAATACAGAATATTTGTAAGGTGTAATGTAGCAGAGGGAAAAACAATTCTTTGAAAAAAAAATACATACTATGGGACAAAAGTAAGAATATTTACAAATTTACAAACTAGCCGGAAGACTACCTGCCATTCATGTGATAATTCAACAAATTAAAAATCTATTTCAGGAGTCTTTGGTCCCATTGATTCTAAATGAAACAAAGACATGATAGAAATATAGACCCTGTCAGTAGAAAAAGACAATTAGTCCATCCAGTCTGCCCCATGTTACCCTACCGTACTGTATGACCTATTGTCTAGGTGGAGTTTTTACCCTACCCTGCACTACTCCCTGCCTTACTGCTACCCTTTGTATAACTATCACACCCCTTACTGTGTCCCAGCCATGCCTGAACACATTTTTAATAAACAGGCTATTTAATTCTAGCATTCTTATTGGCTAGAACAGTGACATTAGCAGGTGGGTAGTTTTTGATAGAGCCTGCTAAAAACAACATTGGTTTGGGGTGTCCCATTACTTATAGTAAGGATGAGGAAAAGGGGTGGTGGCTGTGCCATTTACCTCCATGATTCCTGATAGGGGTGGATTCTACACACCACCTCACCTAGCCATGGAGCTGAGGCCCTGTCTGTTTCAGTTTCCATCAGGAACATGGACAAGTCTCTTATAGTCATAGCTGCGTACATTCCTCTCTCCAGCTCTAAGCCTGCATTTCATTCCATCCTTGACTATGTCTCCCAATTGTCCACAATGAGTGAGGTCATCATTCTGGGTGACTTTAATATTAATTGGTCAAAATCCAATGCTGCGCCACACTGTGATGCTGCAGCAGCCTTAAACCTTACTCAGGTCATCTCAACACTGACTAGGATTAATTATAGAACTGGGACCAGTTCCATAATTGACCTTGTCTTTACAAACCATCTTGAGAGGATCTCTAATATCTCTGTACTACCTGATTCCTTAAGTAATCACTATCCTATTCTATGCTGTTGGTCACACTGCTCACCAAAACTGCCCCCATTCTCTCAAGAAGGGTTCCTTAATGAAATTTAATGGAAAATTACACCCTCGTATCTTCTAAATGTTGTTTCCATGTCAACAGACAACTCTTTTCATGTAGCTATTAAAGATGTATGCAACTGATTTAGTCAGTTTTCACAGTTCATACTAGGCCATTACTGTCCTGGGAGACTCCGTTACATAGTTGTTGAAATCTCATTGTCCCTGAGAGCTGCATTAGCATATGAGAACATGATGTGTAATCATCATTTAAACTCCCCAGTATGCCTGTCTGCTTAATTATTTATTTATTTATTTAGCTTTTGTTTACCGGGTAAGTACACTAGATAAGTAGTATGCCTATTTTCAGGAACGACACGGTCTTAAAAGAGGCAAGCTCCAATAAGGTGTGAAATACTATATTTACCTTCATTGAGCTTTGCAAGCTATCTGAGTTATAAAGCAGTTTTTTCCCTTTAAACTCCATTCAGTTTATGAGTTTCCAGAGAGTTTTTGCAGGGTATTTGTTCTTTCAGCATATAGATACATGATATAAATGGTTGTTCTGACATCATGTTCTCATATGCTAATGCAGTTCTCAGGGACAATGAAATTTCAACAACCATGAAATGGAGACCCCCAGGGCAAGCACAGGGGCTACCGTGAGCAGTGAAAACAAACTAAGGCTAACACATATAGCCCTAACAGCTACAGGAAAGGAGTTGTCTGTTGACATGGAAACAAATGAAATTGTAATTATATGAAAGTGTAATTTTCCTTTAAGGACTATCTTATTCACTGTGATTGGTCCCCTTTAGGCTCGGCTACTATTGTGTACAGTGCCTTAGCCTTCTTCATTTCTATCTTTAACTCTGCCTGCAACATCTTTGCTCCATATACCATATGGAAAGGAGTGGGCGGATTGGGATTGTAGGGTCAAGGAGACGCCCTGGGGCGAAATGGGCATGGGAGAGAGGGCCTTCCTATCTTGTGCCCATACCCAAGGGTCCTGGATCGGACCAGCAGGTAGGCCGGTCACTATCGGAGGTTTGTCCTACTCGAGTGGTGTTATGCAATGCCAGGTCTATTAAAACAAGGCGGCTATTATAGCTGATCTTGTCGAGTCATCTGACCTGGCATGCATCACGAGACCTGGCTGGATGAAAATGCTCAGCCTGTATTAGCCACAGCAATTCCGGCTGGGTACTCGGTGATACAATCGCCGAGGCAGGATCGAGGGGTGGGGTGTTGCCATGTGTTTTAAGTCAGAACTGGGTCTGGTGGAGGTGCCAGCGGAGTCACCAGATCCTTTGAGTGTTGTGGGCGAGAGGTGTGGGGTGCAGGATACTTCTAATTATACCGTCCACCAGGTGACGAGAATGTTTTCTGCAGGAAATCGCAGACTTCATGGTCGACCTAACATTGGGGTCCCCCAGATAGTTGGTACTGGGGGACTTCAATGCCTGGGTCAATGATGAATTCTCTCGGTTTGGTCAAGATTTCCTCCAGTTGATGATATCACTGGGCTTCACACAGGTGGTTTCCTCCTCGACCCATGTGGGTGGACACTCATTGGACCAGGTGTTCCTTCTGGGGATGGGGATATCTGACTTGGTGGTGGAACCGGTTGGATGGTCAGACCATCACTTCATCAGATTCAGTTTTGAGGCCACCCCTGTTAGGTCTGCCCCTACGGAGATGGTTCGATACCGCCCTTTGAGGGGTGTATCCCCAGAGGACCTGATGGCGGTGTTGGACCTATCGAACCTACCAATAGATTGCATGGATCCAGGTGTTCTGCTACATGCCTATAATGAGGCAGTAACAGGGGCCCTGGATTCTATTGCACCATTTCGTGTTCGTCCTCTTACTCCTTGCCCCAGGTCTTTTTGGTTTGATGAGACCATGAGGGAATTGAGGAGAGTTGCAAGGCTGGAGAGGCGCTGGCGAAAAGTCCGGTCGTGATGATGAACAAGCTTAGTTTGATGGACCATTAATTGGTCTATCAATCTGCATCTCTCGTGAAGAAGGCAGAATTCCTGTCCAGAGAGATAGCGGCTGCACAGAATAGATCGCTCAGCTCTTTTCGACTGTGAACAGACTGTGCAATCCAGTCTGTCTTCAGCCCAAAAGAGCCTTATCTCAAGAATGGTGTGAGGAGCTCGCTCTCTTCTTTGCAGATAAGGTTGCCAAAATCAGATCGGACATTCGCTCTTCCCCTCCTAATGGGAGCAGCGGTGGTCGTCAGGAGATGTCAAACACCCAGTTGGAATGGTCTGACTTCAGCCTTCCAATAATCGAGGATGTTGTGATGATCATTCGAGCACTGCAACCGACCTGCTGTGATTTGGACCCTGGTCCCACGCGCCTCTTAATGGGTTGCGTGGATAAGATTGGCCTAGTCCTAGCTTTGATCATATGGAAGTCTTTGGAGAGGGGGATTTTTCCAGATCCCCTTAAAGAGGCTATAATTAAGCCCCTTTTAAAGAAACCCTCCTTAGACCCATACTGTCTAGCAAATTACAGGCCAGTCTCTAACTTACCCTTTGTGGGTAAAGTTATTGAGAAAGTGGTCACAGTGCAGTTGGAGGATCATCTGACCAACAACAATATCTATGATTCGCTCCAGTCTGGATTTAGGAAAAGGCATAATACCGAGACAAGCCGCTCGACTGGGTGCTAAATGACCTCCTAATGGCAAGAGATCGTAGGACCCGATCCATCTTGGTACTACTTGATCTCTATAGCGTTTTGACACCGCTGACCATGGTGTGTTATTGAGCGCCTGCGGTTAGTCTGTGGACTGTCTGGTACGGTCCTCAGATGGTTTCAATCTTACCTTGAGGGTAGGACTCAGAGAGTGGTGTCGGGAATTTTTTCCTCAACATCATTCTCCCTGCCCTGTGGGGTACCGCAGGGCTCCATTTTAGCACCCATGTTGTTTTCGGTGTATATGCTACCATTGGGGGCGATTATTAGATGGTACGGTTTGGGTTTTCACTGCTATGCTGATGATACCCAGCTGTATATGTCTTTTGTGCCCGGTCAGGACGCTGCCTTGTCGGTATTTAATAACTGCCTTGAAGAAATCCAAGAATGGATGAATGGGAGTTGGCTGAGGTTAAATCCGGAGAAAACTGAGGTGTTGGTTGTGGATTTAGGTCGCTGTGAGGCGGGTCTGCCAGAGGGATCACCCTCAGGCCTATGGCTTGGAGGTGTCCAGCTGACGACCTCAGACCAGGTGCGAAATCTTGGCGTAGTACTTGATGACCATTTGACACTCAAATCCCAGGTGTCAGCGGTTATAAAGACTTCCTTTTTTCATCAGAGGAATATTACCATGGTGAAGCACTTGGTTCCTCCAGAGGACCTTCCAACATTAATCCACGCCTTTGTTACCTCCCGGCTTGACTACTGTAACTCTCTATACCTAGGGCTATCGGGGGTTGAACTTCGCCGTCTGCAGCTGGTGCAGAATGCGGCAGCCAGGCTGTTGACTGGAGTCTCTAGATCCAGTCATATAACGCCTGTTCTCCACGGACTGCACTGGCTGCCAGTGTTTTGGCGAATTACCTTCAAGGTCAGTTTGCTGACCTATAAAGCCCTACATGATCTGGGACCTGCCTACCTGAAAGAGCTCCTGTGTCCCTATAGTCCCTCTTGCCCCCTCCGATCCACTGACGAGGGATTGCTAGAGATTCCCAGGGTACGTCTGAAAACATCTGGTGCTAGATCGTTTAGTTTTATGGCACCTACCCTGTGGAACTCTCTACCTCGTCAGGTGCGAGATTGCCCGACCGTCCTTAGTTGTAAAAGGGAGTTGAAGACCCACCTTTTTAATATAGCTTTTAAGGATTTCTGTTGATTTGATTTACTATATTTATTGTCATATTTATTTGTACAGGCGCTTTGATTTAAGAAAAGCGCCTTTTAAAAATAAAGTTGAAATTGAAATTGAAATTGAAATACCAAGCGCCTAATAAAAGGCCCTGAAACTCAATGGATCACTCCTGCCCTTCTTGACCACAAGCGCACCGTTGACGATCTTTGGTACAAGGCCCTTGAGTCTGGTTTCTCTGCTGAAAGGCAGAACTATAGGGCTGCCAGAAATGTATGTACCAGAGAAATTCATTGGGTAAAAAAATGCTCACTTCCAAGCTTGCCTCTTATTTTCCTGAGGTGAGGGAAAAAATTCTGGGACAATATTAAGGACCTGACAGAAAAACCCAACTTTTCCTCCATCCCTTGTTGCTGAATATCAATGAAGTTAGTACCCAGGACCATCAGCTTGTTGCAAACACCCTCAACTCTGCTTTCTGTGACCTTAGTGAAGTTCTCCCCCTTAGTTTTTTTTTCACCACTTAAAGTAATGGCACTGTTATTTATGGCCCAGTTACTGACTCTGCCCTTAGAAGAATCAAGGTCTCCCTGAATAAAGCATGTCGACTCGTCACTGGTTGTACTCAGCACACTCACACCTGTGAGCTTTATGAACCCACAGACAGGTTGAACTTTGAGGGTAGGCTTTCCTACCATACTTGCCTCCTAGCCAGGAAAATAGCCTCTGGCCTCCTTCCACCCACTGCCCAGAGTCTCCTTACGCAAGGCCCCTTTCACTCAGATGACCAGAAGCTCCTCCAAAGTCACTTTCTCAGTCCCATTTTGCCAGAACTCCTTGGGCCAGTTTGCCCTCTGAGGTAATTTCTGACTATAAGCTAGGCCCATTTAAATATATGCTCAAACAACATAATCTAGCCTCCAGTCATTGTGTCTGTTAGTGTCTCCCTTTCCCTCACCTTGTAACTTGCCAATACCTGAGCTTCCTCTAAATAAAGACAATGTCTCCTTTGACTGCTCCCCCATGCCTCCCTTTTACTCTCTTCAACTTCCTCCTCTTGTCCACCCTCCCTTCCTCTTCCTCTAGTTCTCTACTCCTGTACTCTGTTCCCTACCCGCCATTCCTTCCCATTCCTGTACCTGTACGTGGTGCCTACTAGTCTAGTTCTACTCTTTTGTATCTTTTTCCCTCAGACTTATCTTCATATTGTGCCTGTGCTTTTTGTTTACTGTGCATGTATTTCTTATTTATTGTGCCTGTATTTTTTCTTTGGTTTACATGCTGTATATATCTATCATTGTCACTGTACCTCTACATTTTGTATATAGCTGCCTCATGTAACTTTTACCCAGGCTACACCTTGACTATGCCTTATTTTGTACTGTACCTTATTTTGTATTGCACCTTATTTTATATTTTTTTTACTTGGAGCCTTTGTACATGAGTCTTTGACTCAAAGGTTTGTAATTCTGATATTGTCAATAAATAAAAAAAATTAAATATACTATCATTGGGCACTCGAAATTTGGAAGCTGAGCATATGCAATTTTTCCGCTCACTAAGTGAGCCACCAAATACCGACCAACTTCCACATCTCTCTGTGGCAACATTAGCAGTCAGAACAGGGAAAAACAAACAAAAATACAACAGCCTCGCCAAGAAAAACAGCATCACCTCCGTGAATTGAATTTCACTCCATCGAGACACAGTAAATCACAGAGCACTACCGCCCCTGTCACACATACTTTTGGTACCGAAGGCGGCGTGCTTTGTCAGTCTCTCTTTCTCTCTCTCTCTCTCCTACTCCTTCAGCTAATGTTCACTAAAATGAGCCCCTTCTTGTATGTGCTGTAGAAATTAATGAGGGAAAAAAAATGACAGTACCTCCTTCCACTGGCTCCCTGATGCTCTTAGCCCTGCCACCATCTTGATCCTACCACTGAGATCCTGGTTACAGTCAAAGTAAATAAAAAAAAGATCAAACCAATAAATAAAACTAAAAGATCAGCAAAACAAAAGCTTGTTGCCTCTGTGTAGTTGAGTACATGGGTAACCATAACAATCACTTTCATCCAGAAAGCTACAGGGGCTCAAGTAGGACAAGTTTCCTTCCCTTAAAAAATAACTCAAAAATGTAATGCAGGTGGAGGAACTATTTTGCCATAAAATGAACAAAGCACATAACAAATTTAACATGTTAGCATAAAAATATTTTTTTACAAACATATATAACACAGTAGCCGATTTTTTAAGTGCAATAATACCCTCCAGAGTGGGCGATATTGAGAAATATTCAAATGCCTGACCTTCCAGGGGCTATAAGGCCCACCACTTGCATTGTCAGGCATCATTGCACACCTGGGTGGTCTGGTATTTCAAAATACCACCCACCCTTTTGGGTATTATTGTTTGCATCATTTTTTCTCCCCATCTCATCTATTTGGCTGTTCCAGGACTCAGCCTCTCTCTCAATGAGATCATATTTTGTCACATCCCTTCTAACCCCCCCCCACTGCCAGCTTCCATTCATGCCCCCAGTTATTGGCCTACTATTCCTGTTCAACAGTTGTTTTTTCTTTTAATTTATCTAAACTATTGGTAACCGGGAAAGGCATGCTGAGCCAAGGCTCAATTCCAGGTGTGACCTGTGGGGAGGAGGAAGAGGAAATACAAAACATAATCTACTTACAATAAAATACAATACAGCATGATTTGAATACAGCAGGTAGAAGAGCAGTTATAGATCAATAGCTTAAATGGTTCTATGAGATAATGGTGACTACCGAATGGCGAGCCGGGTTGTTGCGACGTCGGGGCTGCGAAAACAATTTCACCACCCTGACATCCTCAGCACACAGAAGAATGGCACTGGGGACTTACATATTTTGCTTTCTGTGGGGGGGCTTCACCCCTGCACCCCCTAATAAAGGATTAGCAACTCCAGGAGGTGCATGATGGGGAGTAGCAGAAACAAAAAATGCAAGTTTCGGGCAGGGCGCAACAAAAATGCCGTAGCACCCGGATCCAGACCCGAACCCAGTACCTCCTGCACTGCAACTGGAAGCCAACCCTTGATGCCACAGCGCAGCTCGGCAGCTGACCACAGCACCACCCCCTACATCCAATTCACCCCTTCCCAGCCCACACTTGCCATGCTCACCCCCCCGCACTCATGTACATATAGTGACATCCTGTCACTGCAGTCACCTATGCCACCACAACCAGTCGCACTTCCCCCGGATCACCATTTGGGCTTGTGCCCACAACGTGTCACCATTTTGGATGATGCCGTCCTTCAGGTGCCAACATCACAGGCTACCACTTTAAACACATGGTAAGATTACATTCCATTAGACATAAGTGCTGAGGTTGACCATAGAAGCTGCATGGCATCAAGAGCTGCTTCGTAAGTGCTTTAGAGGCAGAGGTCAAGAAAGCTAGTAGGGAGGAACTGGATTGGTTCATCTGTGACAGAGATGGTGAGAGTAGAGGCGTAGTTGCTGCTTGATGGCAGGATAGGAGGAGGAGTTCCTGACAAGGGGGAAGAGTTTGTTCCATAGACTGGGTAGCGGAAAGGAGAAGATGGCTTTGCCAGCCGATGAGGATGGACAGGGCAGAGTGAAGTATCTTCCATTTCTATGCCTCAAGTCATAAGGGGATTAAGAGTTAGGGGAGAGAGTTTCCATTAGGTAGGAGGAAAGCATATTAAACCAAAATTTAGACATGAGATCGATGGAGTGTATATAGTGTCTGTGGGACAGCTGGATGAGTTCAAGAAGGGAGTAAAGACTGCAGTGGTGAGTACGAAGGGGGGATTTGTTGTGAAATGGCAGAAGGAGTTACAGTAAGTAAGGTATCTAGCCTGGACAGGGTGGTTGTGGGGGCAGAGCAATAGATTACATCTGCATAATCAAAAATTGTGAGGATCATTTTAGACAACATTTCATGTTGGGCAGATAACGGGACAGAGTCTCTGTGGGGATACAGCATGCCAGGTTTGGGGCATAGCTTAGAGGTAATGGCATCAATGTGTGCTAAGAAGGATAAGTGGGGGTCTTGCCAAATGCTCAGGTATTTGTATTTGGTTACCTGATCATGTGGGGAGTCATCCAGTGAAGTGATGGGGGGAGGGTGGATGACTGGCACAGTTTCTATGTTGTACCAAAAACCATGGTTTTTGGTACAGCTCAGTTTTGAAGGTGTTCACTTTCAGTTGGTTTTGACTGAACCAGTGCTGAATGTTGCTGAAGTCACTTTGGAGGGTGGCTTGAGTTTTGGTTATTGAAGGGCCTGAGGAGAAGAGAATAGTGTCATCAACATACATGTGTATACTGGAGTTGGTGCAGGAGGAGGGAAGGTAATTTATGAAGAAAGAAAAGAGGCTAGGACCAAGGACAGACCTTGTGGCACACCAGAAAAGACAGGGAGAGGGGCAGAAGTGACATCAGTGATTTTGACAGATTGGAGCCTGTTGTAAAGATAGGATTTATAACATTGAACAGTGATGGGGTGAGCCCCACTGCCTCAAGTTTAAGTAGGAGGGAGTGGGAAACAGAGTCAAAGGCCTTAGCCAAGTTGACAAACACTGCAGCAGTTATGAGGCCTTGGTCAGAGTCCGATTTGTGACTTACAGAAGGGAGGAGATAGTAGAATGCTGTTTTCTGAGGCCAGATTGATGGGGAGAGAGGATACTGTTAGTGGTGAGATGATATGACAGTCTTGAGTGGGCCAGGTATTCCTGAAGCTTTGCTAAGGTTGGGAGAAGGGAGATAGGCCTGTAGTAACCAGGCATGGATGGGTCTCCTCCTTTGTGGAGACAGATAACGCAGGCTGTTTTCCAGGCCTGAGGGACCAAACCAGTGGAAAAGGAGAGGTTAAGGATATGAGTGAAGGGGATGACGATAGCAGGAGCTGGCATCTGGAGGATCTTGGGGTGGATCCCATCAGTGCTAGATTTGGCAGGGTTCAATGAGAGGAGGGCTTTGAGGACTTCATGTTTGGAGATCAGGAGAACTGGAAGTTGTTGTTGAAGTGGGGAGAGGGGGTGATGGAGATAGTAGGAGGGGGCCCAGTTGGTGCAGCACAGGAGGTGAAGAATTTGTTGAGTGTGTCAGCTGAGTGGTTGTGGTCAGAAACAGGGAGGACATTTTTTAGGAAGGCTGGTGCACTGGGCTGGGCTGGTGCATCAAGCAGTGAGTGCACAACTTTTCAGAAATTGGAGGGTTTAGTGTAGTAGAGTTGCGACCTGAAGTAGTCTGTTTTGGCTTGCCTAATAGCATTGGTGCAAGCATTTCAGAAGGTATTATAGGTTTGCCTGTTTTGAGGGGTTGAGTGGGATTTAAAGACAGACCAGGCTTTGTCCCTGGTTTAGCATTTGGCTAGTATGGGAGCCAAGATTCATTGGTTATGGTGCTTCTTGACCTAATACATTTTCAAAGGGGCAAAGGGGTCTCAAATATTTGGTGAATATGTTCAGGATACAGGAAAGAGCATTGTCAACATTTGGGGCTGTTTCCAGTCTGCATGTCTAAGGCTGGAAAGAAGAGATTCAGTATCTAGAGCATTTAGTGGGTGAGTGTTAAGGTACTTGGGGGCAGATTTAGGCATGTGGGTTTTCCTGATGCAATATGTGATGCAATGATCACTTAGTACATTTGCTAGAGTGCTGGAAGAGGTTACTCTGTGTGGGTGGGATGTGAGAATCAAATCAATCAGAGAATGGTTTTGGGATTGCGGATTGTAGTGAGTGGGTTTGTTTAGCAGCTGGGTAAGGTTGAGGGACTCTATTTTTGATATGTGGACCTTGAAGGAAGGGGCTAACCAGTCCAAGCTGATGTTGCTCAAGAGAATCAGCTCCCCTTTTGAGGCTTTATTGGGTAAGGTAGCTATGGTAGAGATGAGAGAGTTGCTAGCTGGATGTGGAGAGGTATACAATACCCCTATAAATAAAGGGAGTGAGGTTGGTAGAGTGAGTTGGGCCAGGAGAATTTCATCGGAGCTAAGGCAAGCTTCCTAGAAAGTGACCAAGCATGAAAGAGGTGCTTAGTGTAAAATGGCTATGCCCCCGCCTCTCTTGCCACAGTCCTGTCTGTGAAGTGTGTGGTTCGCTAGAGTGAGGGCGGAGTCAGGTATCTTAGCAGAGAGCCACATTACAGACAGGCGTAGGATATCAGGAAAGTGTTCAGTCACCCAGCAGGTTAGTTGGTCTATCTTGGGCAAGAGGTTTCTGGTGTTGACAAGGGTGATAGAAAGTCCTTTGTGGGAGCTAAGAGGAGTAGAACCACCCTGGGGGCCCAGGTTTAGTTCTACATCACCTGATAGAAGGAGGATGAGGAGCAGGAAGGAGTGAAAGGCTGGGAGCTTGTATCTTCTGGTGTATAGGAAGGTTTTGCGGGAGGGTCTGGCAGCCCTGATTAGGGCAGCTAAGCTAAGCATCAAGGTTGGGAAGCTACTAGGATTGAAAAAGGGGGAAGACAGTGGCTGAGCTGCAGGTTGTGGGCATAGTTGAGCATTTGAGGTGATTATAGGAAAGATAGGAGAAGAAAGGAGGGTTGGTGGGATGAGATTAGTGGGCAGGGCTGGGGGAGCTGAAATGAGGAGGTAGGAAGCCAAAAACAGGTATAGAGCTGGGTAGTTCAAGGCCATTTTTACGGTTGCTGTGGGGGGAGTCTGCAGACATTTTGCATGTACAAAAGGGCTGATGTCATGTTTTCTGTCCATGGAACTGGCTGAAGGTGTAAATAGTCTCCTGCGCCTTATCCTCCTCCAAGAAATGCTTTTCACCCTCAAATAAATATGTTTTCATGTTAGTCAATGGTTGCAGGGCACTATTTTCTTTCTTAAATGGGAGGTACAAGAACTGGAACCTGAGTAGTGGGAGGCAGCATTAGTTTTTTTTGAGGGGGGTAAGATCCACCCCCACCTCTACCTGAGAAGCTCTGAAAGATCCACACCCACCTTTTTGGGGGGTTTATTTGGGAGGGTCATGAGGTAGATCTATCATGTGGGAACAACTGACTATCAGAGCTGCCTGAGGCTTCAGAGCTTAAGGTTCAGAAGGAAACAAAAAGTAATTAAGGAGTGCCTGAAACTGCATCCTTATACAGCACTTGTGAAACTGCATCCTGAAATTACAGCACTTGAGGAAAGCAAGCACTTGCAACACAAGAATGACAAGTAAGGTATAAGCCCACAAAGGAGTAAAATATGTCACCCCAAAGAAGACTATCACATATTGGATATCAGAGTGTCTGTTTCATAAAAGCTTTTCATCCCCCCCCCACACTCATACACATAGCTGAAGCACTCACCCAAGTAACTAGGGGAATCTCTACATTCTTATCTCTCTGGGACTTGAAGTTTAGCAGTAATGTGTGAAGAAAATAAAGTCTTGTGTTTTGTGCATTTGAATAGGTTTAGTGCTTTGAAGTTAAAATATATAAATATATATACATAGTGTCATGGGCACCTGAAAAGGAAGGAGATACTACTGAAACAAATGTTATTCTGATGATTTATTTATTTATGTGTAAGATTTTAAGTGTAGTTCTGCCTAGGTCACAGACAAATTGGGCCCAATTCTAGAAGGGTGGCGCAAGTCGCCACCAAATGCAACTTGCACCACCCACAACTGTGACATTGACCCTGTGCCCTATTCCAGAAAGGGCAGGATCACCACTTCAAAGTCCTGCATCTTGTGACATGTGGCCAGCTATGTTGAACAGAGGGCTTCCTTGGCGAGCATGTCGCAACCCGCTGCTGCAGGTTGCAAGTGCACCCCCGCCCAGCAAGCCACAATAGCTGCTCCTCAGTGCTGCCCACACCCCCTGCCCCCCAGCCTCCAGTATGTGCCCACAGACTAGGCCTCAATGACCCCAAAACCTCTTGTAAGTGCCCCACAGGCGATCCACACCAACTACCCTCAAAACCTCATGGAAGTGCCCATAGGTGGCCACACCAACTGGCCCTGAAACCTCATGGAAGTGCCCTGCGGGCTGGCCACACCAACTGGCCCCCTAAACCCCAGTTGTAAAATGCCCTACAGGGTGGCGCTGTCATCCCCCACCCATGCCCTGACCTCAGAGTCACCAGCCACAAATGTGGCAAATAACCTGACAAGCCCTGGTAGTCTAGTGGCCCCCACCCAGTCATGCCAGATCACCCAGCACACCCAACCATCCCCAGCCAGCAACTGGCTCAGCCCACTCTCACCTACTCAGCCAGCTGCCTACTGAGTTGTGTAGGAGCACTACTGGAAAGACACGCTCAGATATTAATTTCTGAGCATGTGCTCAGTAGTCTCCTACTCTTCCTGATCAGCAGCTGGCCGTGGTAGAGTGTGCTGTTCATAACGCTGGCTGTGGATGAATGGGGGTGCTGGGTGGGCTGGCATGGCTGGGTGAAATACCGACTACCAGGCTTGTCAGGTTTGCCACATTTGTGGCCGCAACCCGGGGTTGGGGCACAGGTGGGGATGACAGTGCCGCTCGGCAGGGCATGTTACAATGGGGGATTCAGGGTGCTGGGGTTGTGGGCAGCCCTGTGGGACATTTAACATATGCATGGGGGCAGCTTGTGTGGGCAGCCCTGTGGGGCCATTACTGTACAGGGGGCATGTACAGTACAGGGAGTGGACAGGATCATGCGTGATGCCCAGTGGGGCAACAACAGGGGTTCTCTGGGCATGGGGGCACATGGACCAGGTTCTACAAGATCATTGGAGGACGGATGTAAGTTACACCAGCTAAATGCAGGTGTAACTTACATTGCCGGTTCTCCTCGTGGGTTCTTGTAGAATCCTGACATTGTAGACTTTGTTGCTGCCCTTCAGGAATGGAGCACAACTGCTGCTTTAAACTCCCTAGCGCCATGCCGTAGGGTGCTTATGGCGCAACTGCCGGGGTAACAGCTGTTCCGTGCAAGCGGCCTGCAATATGTCGCAGATCACTTTGCAGAATTGCACAAATCGCAACTGTTGGCATAAGTTGCTACTTGTGCCATTCTACTTGGTGCAAGTGCTGTTACACCAGGCGTAACCTTTCTAGAATCTAGGTCATAAGCTATGAAAAGCACATTTAAGAATGGATGTATTAGTCAAAGCTTGTAGTAGCAAAATAGAGCAAAAAAATAGTATGTTGTGTTTTTTTTCTTTTAATTGTTTAACCAGGAGTGGCACACTAAGCTGAAAGATTGGTTACAGGGGCAACATGGGAGCAAATGGAAGTTAAGTGACTTGCTCATGGTCAACCAGTATGCAACTGGGGGTTGTGGGATTAAACCCCAGATCTCCAGATTTTCAGCTCAGAGCCTTAAACCACTATGCTATACTGCCTCCCTAGTTATAGCAGTAATCTGTTTTATGGTTCATGATGTTGGCTTAGTAAGCAGCAGTACATTGCATAGCAGGTGTAACATATCAATAAGTACAGGGTTTTAAATAATTGATTAGCAGTTTTTTTCTTGGGACGATACTAACTGAAAGTATTTATATAGATTTTCTAGAAGTGCTATGTTTGTTAAACACAGTCAGGCAAGAGCGCTTTCATTTTCACAAAGTTTTAGCACTTTTATGAGCAAAACGCTAATCAATTTTTAGAATTAAATAAAACCCTGAAGTAGGTCATGCAGTAGATGTGCTGAACAGTTACTGAAGCAAGGAATGTATTTAGGATAGTAAAATATCCCTGTTAGAAAACTTATAAATGTGTGACATTTGCATCTCAATTTCAAGGAGGTCCTTATGGGTTGTCAATGTACAATATAAAGTAGTTATAGTTTTCAAGTTGTCTGGGTAATTGCTTTGTACTACCACTGTTACTAAATTTCAGTTATTCTATGGATACAATTTAGTTTATGTAACTGTCTGTAAGTGTATTAAAAACATTTACTTGTCCTTATAATATAATGCATTAAATGTTGTTGCTAGGTTAAGAAGTCACATAACAATGCCCAGGGCATTAGGGTTTCTGACCATAACATCCTGCCCTGTAGGGGCTGACAGGCATCAGCAGTGTGACTTGGGATTGTCAATAGTAATGCTCACGCCATTCCACCCCCATCCCCACATGTAGCCAGTGACAGGTATCGAGGTGTTCCTTTGACTCTTCAGCCCCAAAGTTCACTCCATTTTCTTATACAGTACTGTACCCATTTCAGTGTATTTCCTTATGGAATGGGGTGAGTGTAAAACTTGAACAGCCCAAGGCACACTTTGACACTTGTCTGTGTCTGCAGTGTAGGGTGAGGTGAATTGGCGTGAGCGTTATGGGCAATGACCCAAAGGCATACCCCAATGCCTGTCCATCTCTGAATGGTGGGGGTGGTGTTGGCATCACTTCAATACTTCACTACCATTTCTATTCTGCCTGCCTGTCTCTCTGTCTGTCTGTCTTTCTTTCTATCTATCTATGTAATTATCTATATTTCTGTCAATTGCATGTTTAGCTATTTTTACTTATTTCTAAAACAATCCTGCATATCACATTTGTCTGCAATCTGAGCACATACTTATGAATCTGTGCATATTTGTACTCCACTTCTGCATACACCTCATACTTTCCTAATATTCCCATTATCACAAACATAACTACCTTACCTTATCAAAAACAACCCCCTCTGAAAGTTACTATCACATTTTCTCTGCTAACAGTCCATCATTACACCTGACTTCCTGACATCAGCAAGTTGCTTAAATACAACTAACATCACCTCATGGACAAAAACTCTGTTTCTCTAAAATAAAAATTAAAAAAACTATAATTAATCCCAAGGCTGAACATATGCCAGCCATTATTTTTTCATATACTGCCACCTTCTCTACCATCAGGGGATTTGCATATGTTTCCCATGATGCTTTGCATTATTGGTGTATGTGCAATTGTGTTTTCTTTAAAATTTGGCTGCTGGCTAATATCATCTGGCATAACACATACCTCAGTAGCATTTGCTCTGGGGTTCTTTTGTAAACCTATATAGCTTCCTATTCCTTCCATCAAAATGTACACCTCCATATATTTTCCTAATAATGTGTATGCCTTCCTTAGAACAGAAACTAAAACAAATATTACAACTTACAAATCACTGTGTTGTTTCTTCATATCTCCTTAACAATTTCACACAACTTCACTAACTTTTTTATGCAGACGTGGTGGATCTGAACAGAATTTGTTGTATAGGGATTCACAATGGGCTCAGTGCAAACCAGACTACTACCGGCATTAATTTGTGCCACAAAGTATGGGAGGAGGTATTTTCTAGGACTCACTAGAGATAGGTGAAGCTTGGTGCTGAGTTAAGGCAGGAGGGATGGAGGAAGGATGGATAGGGGATTTCAAGACAAGAGGGGTGGGGAGACCGGTTAGTGGAAAAATTGTGTCCAGTAGGGCTAAAAGACAGAATAAGAGAAGGGCTAAAAGAGGGGAGTGAATTCACCTACTCAAGGAAGGCAGCTGAAAACTGAGGAGTAACAGGGAGAGAAATAGGAGAGATCTGTCAGTGGAGGGTTAGCGTCAGTGCAATTTGATTGGACAGGCGGTACAACAGGGTGGAGCCTGGGGGCAACTTAGTGGATTTAAAGAGTGACGGGGTGAGGGATGACGGGTGGAAGAAATATCACAACTAGGAGAATTAGAGGGGGCCAGTGAGGGCAGAAAGCAGACAGAGCTTGCTGTCAGCAGTGGAGTCCAGTAGGCAGCCAATCAGACTTTGCCTGGCCTGTGAGGGAGCCAGTCACTGCTCAGGGGTATCAGAGCACCAAGAAATTGAATTATCTGGCTCTGGACAGGCCTTGTACCTGAAGGGCTATCCCAGTGTTGCAGCAGGAAGTTTGCTTGGGGGACAGCAGTCACCGATCAATGCTTGGAGCAGTCTTCAGGGAGAACGCCCATTTGGGGGCTCATGGCTGTGAGAGAGAGAGAGAGAGATAGAGAGACAGCATGGAGTTAATTTATGTGCAAAAGGTAGGCAGGGATCTGAGGACGGGGATAGCTAGAATTAGGTGAGAAATAGGAGCTGGAGAGGAAAGAGACAGTTGACAGAGAAAACAGCGGGGGGTCAGAATCATGGAGTAAAAGGTGCAGTTAAGGGGGCTGGTTCAGAAAGAATTACAAAAGAGAAAGCGTGGGCAGGAAGGGTCTGCCCAACACATGGGGGGGGGGTGGTAGAAGGAGACAGAGCTAATAGGCAGAGAGCAAAGATAATAAGGCAGAACAGCAGCACAATAAAGGCAAGATATAAGCAAACTAACAAATCAGCACTAAAATCTAACAAATCTAGCAGGATAGGCTAAGCAGTAACATGATTAAGCAGGGACATTCAAAATGAAACATTTCTACCTGTGAATATGGCATACATTAACGTTACTCGATTCAGCATACACATTTAGTATTCTACAGAGCAGCAAAAGCAAGGCTAAAAAGACTGCATTTATCTATTTTGAAAATATCACAACTAGGTGAAACAGAGGGGTCCAGCGAGGAGAGAAAGCAGACAGAGCTTGCTGTCCACAGCGGAGTCCAGCAGGTAGCCAATCAGATGTTGCCTGGCCAGTGAGGGAGCCAATCACTGCTCAGGGGTATCAGAGCATCAAGAAATTGAATCCTTCAGCTCTGGAGAGGTCTCATACCTGAAGGGCCATCCCAGTGTTTGCAGCAGGAAGGTTGCTCAGGTGGCAGCAGTCACTGATTGCTGATCGGAGCAGTCTTCAGGGAGAGCTCCCATCGGGGGGCTCACAGCTGAAGGGCTATCCAGGTGTTGCAGCAGAAAGGTTGCTCAGGCAGCGGCAGTTGCAGATCACCACTCGATGCAGTCTTTGGGGAGAGCATACATTTGGGGGCTCACAGCTGAAGGGCTATCCCGGTGTTGTGGCAGGAAGGTTGCTCGGGCAGAGGCAGTTGTTGATCACCACTCAGTGCAGTCTTTGGGGAGAGCGCCTGTTTGGGGGCTCATGGCTTTCTTTCTTTCTTTCTTTCTTTCTTTCTTTCTTTCTTTCTTTCTTTCTTTCTTTCTTTCTTTCTTTCTCCATGACATGAGGGCTATATAATACTGCCCGTTATTTCAGCCTTGTCCCAGGGAAGGGGGATTCAGAAGCAGACCAACTGAAATTGAACCCAATTAAGCTTTTGCTGGTATTTTAGTAAAAGGGAAATTTCTGGCCCAGAAGTGAATGTGCTACCAACTGAATCATGCTGACACCTAACACCTTGTTTATTCCTTTTAGGAACTTGAAGGCCTCTATTCTGCTGTTCCTCTCTATTCTGGCCTCCTGAGGGCTCATGTTTGGTGCCCTAAGTTTATTTTTATAGGATCTTCCCGGCTGGCCCTGAATCATTTTTATTACCCCAGCTGCACCATCTCCAGCCTGTCTCTGTCTTTCGTCCAGTAGGGACTCCAGAACTGGGCACAATACTTCAGATGGGGTCTCATCATCTGAGATCTATAAAGAGTCAGTATTACCTCATTCTTCCTGCTATCAAATTCAAAACCCTTCCAGCACACTCCAGCATTGCCTTGCTGCAGGTCTTGTTGTCTTGGTTAGTTTTTATGTTGGTGAGCTTGCGCAGCCAACATCTTGCGGTAGTGCAGATTTGGAGGCATGGTCACTGTTGGGCGAATGCAGGGCACGCACCAGTAGGTGTGTCCCTCATTCCCCAATCAGCCTGCATGCCGGCACCACACCATGCATACTAATGTGGTGAGCACATCTAAGGAAAGGTCCGCTGCAATGCGAGTAAAGCTCGTCACACGCAGCGGATCCTTCCTACATGCTTGCCAGCTGGTAACATGGTGGCACAGTGGCCGCTAAACTGCTGACTTCAGGGTGCCCTATCCCCCAGTTGGCTTACCCTGCCCTTCAAAATATGTGCTGATGGGGGAGCCCACTTCCCATCAGCAGAATATGTCCCTCCCACTTTCGTTGTTTGCCAACAGGGGTGCCCACTCCCCATTGGTATGATGTCCCCACCTTCTTCTTTACCAACGAAGGTACCCAATCCCCCATCAGCTACTGTACCCTCCCTCAAAAAAGAACCCACCTGTAAAAAAGAAAACAGTCAGCAATGTTGTTTTTTTAGTACCTGTAAACCGAAAATGGTCCCTCGTAGTCTCCCTAACCACCATCCGCACCCACCAGCTGCGAACCCTGCCTCCCCACATCCCCCTCCCCATACTTACCTCTGGAGCTTGGTGCAACAATCTTCGGTGGGCCGAGAACACGTCTTCACTCTTCAAAGCCAACTGTGAACTGAGGAAATGCCGGTAAGCTGTATAATGGAATAAATAGGATTTTTTCATCTTTGATGCATATCTTGGGCATTTTTTGGAATTTTTGCACCAAATTTTCAACATGGGGTTTTTGGGACCCCTCCTCATGAATTATGTCACAGTTATGATGTTAATCGGTCCAGAAAGGTGATTTCACAGTCACTGCGTGGAATCACCTTTTGGGACTGAGTAACGCAAGGACAGTGGCAGTGTTCATGAGGTGGGCTCTCAAAAAGCCTATGTTGCAAATTTGGTGGAAAAAATCCAAAAAATGGCTGTTTTACGAGCGTGCATTGCACAGTTGCTACGCATGCTCATAACTTCACAAATTTGCACTATTTTCATGCCAGATTTTCAACACTGTCATTTTTTTACACATCCTTGTGAACAGTACAGCTGTCATTTTTCACATCCTGTCCAAAATGTGTTTCCGCACTTCCGGTGCACAATACTGTGGTTGCTGTGGGAAATCAGTGTTCAGTGCAGATTACAAAAATGACAGTGACGCTGTTCATACGCAGAGGTCCTAAAATGCCTATGTTGAAAATTTGGTGACGATACTCCATAAAATGACTGTGTTACAAACATACGTTGCACAGTTTGCACACACGCTCATAACGTTATGCATTTGTAATATTTTCACTCTGGATTTTCACCACTGGCATTTTTCCACACATCTTGATGAACAATACAGCTGTCATTTTACATATCCTGCCTGAAATGTGTTTTTACGCATCTGCGCAGAATAGGCGGTCGTTGTACGAAATCACTTTTTGGGACAGTTTGAGGAAATGACAGTGACACTGTATATGAGCAGAGGTGCTAAAATGCCTATGTTGAAAATTTGGTGCTGAAACGCCATAAAATGACTGTGTTACAAGTGTGTATTGCGCATTTCCCACGCAGCCTTGTAACTTCACAAATTTGCAATACTTAAATGCCACATTTTCACCACTGCCATTTTTTTACACCTCCTTATGAACAGTACAGCTGTCATTTTTCACATCCTGCCAAAAATGTGTTTCTGCATTGCACTATCAAAGCCAATGCCAGCCCGACAACATTCGGCATTGAAAAATGCTTGCTTTTATAGAGTCGTTTATAATGACTTTCAGTGACCTTTCCTCTGAAATACTACATCCAGCTTAACCCCTCCCTTCCAGTATTCTGCCTGGAATCCTTATTACCCTGGTGGATTACTTTTCATGTTTTGTGATTTGTTTTCAACTGCCAAACCTTAGACTGTCTCTAGCTTTTGCAAGTCTCTCTGCAACTCCCTCCTCCCTCTTCACTGTCTACCCTGCACAAAGCTCAGTGTCATCTGTGAAGAGACAAATCTTCCCTGTATTCCTTCCCCTATGGTCCTGATAAATGTGTATTGAAAAGGACTGGTCACAGGACTGACTGACTGATAATGCAGAAAAAGGTTTTTAACATCATGTACAGAACACAAATTCAATCTTCTTAAATAATTCAATAGATGTCAACTAAATATATGATTTTGTAGCTAATTCTTAATAAAAACTGTTCACACAGGAGAACATAGAAACTTCACAGCAGTTGCTTTACTGGTTTCCATTGGACCTTGGGAAGGATTCATTATAGAAGATGAAGGTGTTGCTGGGAGTAATCCTGATCATCGGAATTACACAAGGTAAGGGGGGGCATCTATGTTGGAACTATGTGGAGTAGTTTTGGACTGAAAGACATTTTCATTTATGCCAGCAAGGCCTCTGCCCAAGTCTCCGGTATGTTTTTGCAATGATACTCTTCTGGGATGAGCTGGCCTGATGACACAGAGGGCTGAGGTGCTGTAGGCTCCTTACTTCTCATCATGCCTGTGACCCAAGTTCAGGAATGAGCACAAGTCAGTTTGGGGAGGAGGGTGAGACAGGATCAAGCAGCAACCTGCAGCACTCCTTTCTTCAATTTAGAAGGTGGGGTTTTCTGGCCGGAGGTCTGGTCATAGCACCAGTGCACAAGATGTAAGTTGGGGTAGGGGGTGGCAGGAGACACAGTTCTGAAATGAATGTGCAACTCAATTCAGATGCATCTTCAATGCTGCCATGGCCCAGGGATACAAAAGGAGAAAGAAGGAAGGAAAAAGAGCAGCCAGGGGCTTCGTGGAGCCCTGTCTGGAACACCTTGACCTTCCCTTTCATTCTGGCTGGGGGGGGGCATTCTGGATGTCAGTATTTCAGGGCAGGAGGATGGCCCTCTCCTTGACCCCACCATGGAGTAGAGGAATCTGCAGGGGAACTAGTCACCCAGAATGTAGGGAGAATGGGTTTGTCAGAGGTGCCTGGGGTTGTGGCTGAATAGCCACCCGGTTGGGTTCAGAGGGTAAAAAAAAAACCTCTATGGGAAAATAATCTTCAGAGTTTTGCACTGCATTTTATTGTATACTATTTTGTCCAGCCTCACCTCTCCTAATTGGGTAGCTGTTCACAAACTATGGTCTAAACTGGTGCTACCAGATGTACTGAATTACACTACCAAGAGGAAGATCTGGGTTCAGTTGTTTACCTTTTTCAGGCCAGTGGGGTCCAGGGTGTGATGCTCGCATCATGTTCTAACCCTTGGGAAACATCAGGCTCCCTCACTCCTGTAACACCTCTAACAGTGGAAGTTGGAATGGCTTTGATGCAGTGGGTGATCATGCAACAAAATCTACCCTCCTACCCACACAAGAGACATTATTGGGCCCAAAACTCACAACCTTTTGTCTCTAACGTAAGGGAGACAGACACTCAGAATGAGTGACAGCTATGGACATTGACCCTCACAATGAAGGACACATCCCTAAACATGGAGACGCTAGCTGAGAACAGTGTGGAAACCATTGTGTTTACTTGCACAAAGTTATTTTTGATTTAGCTTATTAGAAAATCATGAATATCTACTTGAAATTCTAAATTGACATCTTATTCTCTATGTGGGCAGCACCTTTTCCATGAGGAACAGATTGGGGCAAAGTAGTTATTGGGGTAAAATTAGGGATGCCTCTTGTAATCAGGGACAGTGTAGCAGTATGTTTAGGGCCTCAAATTAAGGTAGTGGAAAGACCTAAAATTAGAAAATTACTTAACCCTACCTGCATGATGGTGGGCAATCTCATACTGACCTCAATAGCTATAAATACTCTGGGGGATCCTCCTATTAAACCTTGATACAGTAATTATATCAATTTTCATAGTAGGCTGGCAGTACTGTCCATGCTTAAACAGCTCCACTATGGGAGGGGGCAACTTGTGGTGGTACTAAAGGTTCAGTATGATGTAATCCGGTGTCCTATTAGTAAAGTGCTACAGTGGAGGGGAAGTCTGGAAAAGCAGTAGTGACCAAAGGAAAACTGAGGCAAAGTTAGGAGAATTCAGATAAAATGAATAATAAAAGATAAACTGACTAGCCCAATGATGCCAGTGGTAGAATATTACATTACTATGCAGTGGACATTGGCTCTGTGCTCTGAACCCAACCCCAGTGCCTCAAGCAGCAACTGTGTGCATGTCCTTGTTGGTGCAGGTGACCATACAATGCATCAGGAGCCGACCTGCAGGCCAAGCAGGGCCTAGTTGCCTCATCATTGGTGGTAGGGTGTGATGAAAAATGGTTAATCCTGGTGCATTACATGATGGCTTCCCCCCTCCCCCACATTAACATGGCCTGTCAAACTACAGGTACTCATTCTAGCTACCACCATGTGCTCCTACCACTGTGTGCATTAATCCACCTTCAAATCGAATTGCTCCAAGACACAGATGTGGCACCTCTGGTAGTGATCACCATAACATTAAAAAACATGATTTATAAAATACGTGTTGTATACATGTATTTCGTAATGCATATTTACAAATGATTCAGAAGCTGGCCAGTCAAAGAGGTGAGAGGTGAGTTTGAGCTTGTCACTATCTGGGAGGAAGGGAGAGAAAAGAGGGCTCCACTGGACACGGACACTAATCTGGTTATGGCAAACTGGGGGAAGAGGTATTATTAGCTGACAGAACTAAATGGTTTGGTGTTGGGTGAGGGATGGGGTACCAGTGGATGCTAGAGACCAATATGTTTGAGGCAGGGAGAGAGAAAAAAGGAACTGCTGTATACCAGGGACTAAATGATTTGGGGAAAGGTAAGGAGGGGGTATAAAAGAATGCCAGAGACTAATGTGATTGAGGCAGGGAGAGAGATGTGTATAGCGGGAAAAATGGATGTCAGAGACAAAATAGCTTGGTGAAGGATGAGGGAGGAAGAAATTATTGAATGTTTGGGAAAAATGGCTTAGGACAGAATGAGGGAGGGAGTAACCACTATGTGCCAGGGATTCAATGATTTGGGGTAGCTTAAAGGAGTAGGGAACCTCTGGATGCTTGAATGTGCTGGTTCATGGCAAGATAAGTGGGCAACCATTGCATGACTGGGCCTAAATGACTTGGGGCAGGGTTGTGGAATAAGAACAACTAGACATGAGGGTCTAATTGGTGAGGAACAAAGTGATGCTGGGGGTTGCTACTAGAAACCAATGACCGAAACATAGAAACAAACAATGCCAGCAGAAAAAGACCATTGAGCAATTCAGTCTGCCGAGTTATACACTGCTGTACTCTGTCACCCATTATATAGATGGGGTTGTCACCATGAGATCCCCCTAGCTTTCACTACTTGCATTACTGCTACCCCACCCCCACCCAGAATAAGTATAAAACCCCTTTACTCTGCCCCAACTGTGCATGGATAGTTCCTTGAAGTTTTCCTTGGTTATTCCTTTCAGAAACTTGAAGATCTCTATCCTGGCATCACTCTCACATCTGGCCTCCAGTGAGTACTTGTTCAGTGATCTAACCTGAACCTCTTAGGATAGAAACATAGAAACCCAGACTTTGATGGCAGATAAGGACCTCTTGGTCCGCCTAGTCTGCTCATTTCCCTACCAACTGGATAAGCTGCAGAGTCTAGCTAACCAACAGCCTACTTCTTCCTACTCCAACTATAATTGTCCTATGTCTGTCCCATGTGCCCCTGAATTCCCCACTGTTTCTGACCCCAAAACCTCCTCAGGAAGGCAGTTCCATGTGTCCACCACCTTCTCCATGAAAAAATACTTCCTCACATTGCCCCTGAGCCTTCTCCACCATTATCATAAAATTGTGCCCTCTTGTTCTTGTACATCTCTTTTTCTAAAGGATGCTCCCCTCTTGGACCTTGTTGATTCCCTTGAAGTACTTGAAAGTTTCTATCATGTCCCCACATATCCCTCATTTCCTCAAGGGTATACATATTAATCTCTTTTAGTCTCTCTTTGTATGACTTCTGTTGCAGACCCTGCACTATTTTAGTTGCCCTTCTCTGGACTTCCTCCATCCTGTCTATGTCCTTGCAGAGATGGGGTCTCCAGAACTGCATGCAGTACTCCAGATGGGGTATCATCAGCTGTCTGTACAGAGGGATAACAACTTCCTGTTTTCTACTGGTGATGCCTCTCCCTGTGCATCCCAGTATCCCACCAGCCCTCTTTACTGCCTTCTCACATTGCTTGCCTATGTTAAGGTCACCTAATATGACTACACCCAGGTCTCTTTCCATTTTTGTTGTTGTTAGTACCCCCTCCCCCATTGTGCACTCTTCCCCTTGGTTTCTGTTTCCCAGGTGCATTACTTTGCACTTCTTTGCATTTAATCTAAGCTGACATACTTTCGATCATTCCTCCAACCTTACAAAGTTCCTTCTCATCATTTCAAAACCCCTTGTGTATCTACCCTGTTGCAGATTTTTGTGTCACCTGCTTTTCCTTCCAGCCCCTCCACAATGTCTCCTATAAAGACACTGAAGAGGACCAATCCCAGTACTGAACCCTGTGGTACCCCATTAGTAACCACCCTTTCTTCAGAGTGTACTCCATTTACTATTACACTCTAGGTTCTGTTGTCCAGCCAATTAATTACCTAGGCTACCACCCTGGGACCCACTCCTAGGCTTGCTAACTTGTTAATCAATGTTTTGTGTGGGTCTGTATAAAATGCCTTGCTAAAGTCTAGGTAGGCCATATCCACAGCCCCTCTCTGGTCTCCTACTTTGATCGCCCAGTCAAAAAAATCTATTAGATTCGTCTGACATAATCTTCCCACTGTGAATCCATGCTGCCTTGGGTCCTATGCCCATCTAGCCTCTAGGTACTCAACAATTATTTCTTTCAGAAGTGCTTCCATAATTATCCATACCACTGAGGTCAAACTAACAGGTCTGTAGTTTCCTGCCACTGCCTTGCTCCCACTTTTGTGAAGGGGAATCACATCTGCCCTCCTCCAGTCCTCGGGTACCTCACCATCCTTCCATGATTTGTTAAAAAGGATAGTCAGTGGTGTCACTAAGTCTCCCCTTAGTTATTTTAGAATTCTGGGGTTAATCCACCAGACCCCATTGCTTTGTTCACCTTAAGTTTTAGGAGTTCTTTCAGGACTGTTTCTTCTGTGAATGGATGGTTATCAACCCCCCTGACCAGAGTGCTTCTATTGTTTGGTTGAGGTACTGCCCCCTCTTCTTCTTTTGTGAATACTGAGCAAAAGTATTCATTCAATATCACTACCTTTTCACTGTCACACTCTGCCCACCTCCCTTCCCTTTCATTAAGCCTCACTATCCCTCCTTTGGTCTTCCTTCGCTCCCTGATATACTGTACCTAGAAAAGGTTTCATCCCACTTCTTAACCGAATTGGCTATCTTGTCCTCTGTTTGGGCCTTTTCTATTCTGACTGCCTTCACCTCTTCCATCTGCTTTAACTGATCCAGTTCTATGTCCTGCTCCTTCTGTGTTTCCTTTTATTTCCTAAATGCTATTTTGTTCTTCCTAAACTTCCCTGCTAACTCTTTTGATAACCATAGTGGATTTTTACTTCATTTGTTTTTTTATTTGCTTTGCTCAATGGCTTGCTGCCTCTGTGATGGCAGTTTTAGTTTTCCCTGTTGTTCTTCCACACCTCCTTCCTACTCATTTGCTAATGCATTCCTTAGGCATTCACCCAGTTTGCCAAAGTCAGCCCTCCTAAAGTTTAGTACCTTCACTTTTGTGTGGCTTGACTCTACAGCTGTGTTTATTGTGAACCACGCTATTTGGTAGTCACTTGTTTCCAGATGACTACCCACTTCTGAATCTGTGATCCTCTCTCCATTCCCATTTGTGAGTACTCGGTCTAAGATTGCTTCCTCCTGAGTTGGTTCCAACACTTGCTGTCTGAGGCATGCCCCCTGTATGGCGTTGAGAATGGACCTGCTCTTGGATGTGGCTGCAGCAAATGTGCTCCAGTTGACATCTGGCATATTCAGGTCCCCCATCAATAATATCTCTCCTGTTTCTGCCATTCTAATGATGCCTTCTATCATTTCCTTGTCCATTTTCTCCCCCTGAGATGGGGTCTGTATACAACCTAGTGCAGACTGTGGTGATATTTTCTGTCTCCAGGGTGGCCCACAGTGCCTTCTCTCCTCCCTATTTACCATTTAGTTTTGTTGCTTTGATCCCTTCCCTTATGAAGAGAGCCACTCCTCCTCTTTTACCCTCCCTGTCCCTCCTGTAGATTGTGTACCCTGGTTTGTTGATATCCTAGTCATAGTTCTCCATGTAACATGTTTCTGTGACTGCCACAATATCCGAGTGTCCCTCTTCCTTCATGGCCGTTAGTTCAGAAAGCTTATTACTTAGATTATGGGCATTGGTATTCATCATCCTACATTTTTTTGTGGCCTTACCCCTTTTAGCCCCATCCCTGCCCTTACTTCCTTCCTTTGCCTTTTTCTCCATTTACATCCTGCTCCCTATCATTCTCTACCTTGGTGTTTACTCATTGCTAACTACCTTTTGTGGGGGAGACTGGGAATTCTGCTTCTTATCTGTGCCTGCCCCTTGGCTAGTTTAAAAGCTTGCTAACAAAGCATTTAAACCTATCATATGCCCTGCTGGCACTGAATCATTTTGTTTACTCTACATGGCACTGTCTACAGCCTGTCTCTTTTCTTCCTCAGGTGAGTAATCCAGAACTAGACAGGGTGGCAGTGAGAAGTACCACTGGATGCCATGGACTGATTTGATTGGCTCTGTGAGTGAGTAGAGTGGCACAGGATGCTAGGAAGTGATTGGTACAGGGGTGAAGTGAGGGAAGGGTTACCATTACACTTCAGGCAATCCTTGGCAGAGGCTGAGGTGTTGGTGAGGACTGGCATTAGTCATTAGATACTGCTTACCATTAGAAGTATTGAAATACCTTCTAAAGGCCAGCATTGTCTACACAAAGTCATGTAATGTACATCTGTTATAGATATTTTTAGCTGTCCCAGTGGTGTGGAGGACTGAGATATCCATGCGTTATTCTTGCCACACCAGCAACCCGTGTTTGCATTGCAAGAGGGCTGCCAGGGTTCAGCTGGAGAAGGAGAGGACTGAGCGTCTGATGGACTGTTTTCTTCTCCCAGGGAGGGAGGACTGGTGCTCCAACCAAATGACTGACCCTGGGTGGAGGCCTGAGGATAGTGCAGGTCTACAGGGCACCAAGGAAGGGCAGATGCTTCTGGACTTCCGCGGATGTGTGCACACCTCCATGCATGCACATCTAACATGTGCTCCCGAGCAATGGGGATTGAGGGAGAAAATGGAGGAAAACTCCCCTGGCTGTGGATGATGACTGACCCTCCACAGGCTCTGCACCCAGCGACTGGGCATGAAAGAACCTTGTAAGGTAAGTCTCGGTGATACCAGGGTGACGGGGCTTGGGGGGATGGTCAGAAGGGGCTGCCATGGGATGAAGGAGGACAAATGCCTATATGGAAAAATATATCTTTTTTAAAAGGACAACACAGAAAACAAATATATATATATATATATATATATATATATATCTTGCATTAGTTAGGGCAGAAACACAAAGCCACAAATGTCAGAAAATGCAGTTTTAAAGAAACATACCCTGACCCTTGTGAATCTGTGGCATGGTGTTCCTCATGGTGCGGGGAGTGGTGGATGTCACCTACCTTGATTTCAGCAAGGCCTTCATCACTATTCCACATAGAAGACTAGTAAACAAATTGGATATCCTGGGTGTTAGCCATGACATGATGAACTGGGTTAGATGCTGGTTAGGGGAAAGGAAACAGAGGGTGGTAGTAAATGGGATCCAATCTGAGGAAAGGAGGGTGATCAGTGTGGTACCTCAAGGATCAGTTCAATAGCTAGTCTCATTTAATGTCTTCATTAAGTGCAGAAGTACTGGAAGGGAAGCAAGGACCCTGGTTTCCTGTTTATACAAGTAACACCGGTAACAATCATGGAATCCTGCTTAGTCTGCGAATTTTGAATTCTTGTACCAGTGCCTCACGGAAATTGCATGTTACTGCACAGAATCCCTAAGATTTCAGCATCTTTTTTAATTTTTTTATTTTCTCTTTCTATGTCCCCTTCTCACAGCATCAGTCTCCACTTTTCTGGGATCCCTAGTCTGTGTATCCCCTCACTTGGCTCCATGTAATGCTCGGGGGTTCCTGTGGGCCTGTCACAATCCTGCCTCAGGTGTACCCCCTGGTGGGAAGGGAGGTGACCCCGGGACATCCCCTCCATAGTCCCTAATTGTGCATCAGGCAGTCCAATCAGTCCCCCATGGAGACTAGCTATGAATTCTGGGACAGCCAGGTCCCTTCTACCAGTGGCCAATGCAGGGTGTTAGTTCCTGGTTTTCTTGTCTCTATCCCTGAGAGCACTGGTACTCAAGGGGATTCAAGGAGGTAGGGCACATAGAGACATGCCATCACTTCAGATTCGGGCCAGAGTCCTCCCTTCCTGATCACTCTGCAGTCCTATTTCACAACCATGCATGGTCACCCAGGTGGCAGTAAAGCAGCAGGACCCATAGCCCTCCCTCCCAGCAGAAGGACAGCAGTCACCCAGGCACTTGATCCTACTCACCCAGCCAGTCTTCTAGGAACTGAGTTTGCTTCTGACCCTGGGTCGCTGGCATTGCAAGCATTAGCACTACCACAGCACCTGTTGGCCAGCTCAGAATTCAACATTTTAAAATGAATGCTGCTCTGCTGCACATTCTTTCTGCTTTGTTGTTTATAGAATCAGTGAAGAAACCACCCGCACTGCTTTGTTTTAACCAACCATGCTTCAGTTTTACTAGCAGTGCTTCTCACCAACGTCTCCATCAGTTGAGGACTGCTTTCCTTCCTGAAAGTACAGTTTTCATTAAGTATGTGCCTAAATATCTTTTATTACCGGTGATGTCTGGAACACTCAGCTCCCCTTGCATCGGTCTGTGTATAACCCAGATCTTCTCACTTGAGTTCCCCTTGGTTTGAAGGGGAGCTCAAGGAGATGAAAATCAATGGTCTGAGATTAAAGCATTGCTGGCAGAGGACCAGACTGGACAGATCGGCCCTGCATGCATACTATGTTGTGTACCAGGGGGCAATCAACTGTAAGAAGGCAGTGTTCCTGTCCAGGTGGATTGCCACTGGGAAGAACCAACCAGCTACGCTTTTTCAGACTGTGGACATGCTATTACATCCAGCTTGTCTAGGGTAAAAAAAGCCTTTTCTGATGCTTTATTCAGTGAGCTTGCTTGGTTTGTCTTGGACAGAGTGTCTGCCATCAGGCCAGAAATTCCACCAGTGAGCCACATTGTGGCGGACAGTGGTTGCCAGATTGTCAGAGATGCAATCTGCCTTGTTTGGGGGAGTTTAAGCTAGTGTAGCTGACTGAGGTCATTAAGGTTGTCTCGAGGCTGAAACACACATGTTGCGAACTGGACCCAAAGCCAACTAATTTCTTAATATGATGTGTTGACACTGTAGGCCCGGTGTTCACCTGAATTGTAAGTGTTCTTTGTCAGAGGGGGTCTTTCCAGATACCTTTAAAGAGGCACTGGTGAGACCTCTTCTGAAGAAACCATCTTTAGACCTTGACGTCAAGACGAATTATCATCCTGTCTCCAACCTTTCATTTTTGGGAAAGGTTGTAGAGAAGATTGTGGCACAGCAGCTCAAAGAAAACCTTGTAGCCTTGGATCTCTATGAGCTGCTTCAGTCTGGGTTTTGTGCCAGGAACACTACAGAAAAAGCATTCGTTCAGGTGCACAATGATCTCCTCAGGGCGAGAGATCAAGGAGAGGTGACAATTCTTGTTCTCCTTGATCTTTTCTCAGCTTTTGACATGGTGGACCATCATGTGTTACTCGAATGCCTGAAGGAATTTTGTGAACTTGTCAGTACTGTCATCTGCTGGTTTGAGTGCTATCTCACAAAGAGAAGGCAAGGAGTTGTTATGGGGAATTTCTCCTCCTCCTCCCCCCCAGCCTTCTGTCATGTGGAGTACCTCAGGCTTTGGTCTTGTCACCAATGTTGTTTGCAATGTATATATTGCCCCTGGGTGGGATCATTAGGAAGTACAGTCTGGATTTGCATTGGTATGTTGATGATACCCAGCTGTATCCATCCTTTGCCCCTGGGACATCCAATGTGGTGGACAAACTGATCAACTGCTTGGCAAGATTAATGACTGGGTGGCCTATAGCTGGTTGTGACTGAACCCTGATAAGATGGAGGTACTGGTGGTGGAGTCGAACAGGAGGCATGATAGGATGGCCTCTGATACAGAGATGGGATTGTTTCTGGGATCTGTGCCACTGAAGGCTTCCTCTAGGGTGAGCTATCTTGGTGTTATCCTCAACAGTGGATTGAAATTTGAATCTCAGTTGTTGTCCGTTGTCTGGTCCATCTTTTTCCACTTGAGGAAAATCATTAGGATCAAACACCTGGTTCCGCCCTTGTACCTCTCCACGTTGGTACATGCATTTGTGACTTCTAGGCTTGACTACTATAATGTGTTTTACCTCCGGGTCTCTGGAGGTATCCTCTGTCGATTGTAGCTAATGCAGAATGCAGCTGCCAGGCTTTTGAAGGGACAGCCTAAATACTGTCATGTCAGCCATGTGCTGCGTGAATTGCACTGACTGCCTGTTTGATGGAGGATTCTCTTTAAGGTGGGCTTGCTCACCTTTAAAGCCCTACATGGACTGGGCCCTGACTACCTGTTGAACCTTGTCACACCAGTTGCCCTGGTCCACTCCCTCCATCCCTTCTCTAGGGGCCTCCTTGCAATTCCCAGGATGAGGTTCCAAAAACTGCCGGCAACAGAGCTTTTACTGTTGCAGGCCACATCCTGTGGAATTCACTTCTTCCATCAATAAGGGAGGCCCCTTCAGCTGAAGCATTCAAAGCCCACCTCATTACCTTTTTTTTCAGCCATGTGTTCCCAGACACTGCCCTTTATATAAGGTCTCTGAATACATTTCATAATAGCATCTTAGAATTCTGCTGGTAATTTAGACCGTCATTTCAGTGTTCTGATTTTAAGTATTTAACTGGAATGTTTATATTTTATTTATAGTGTTTTTAATTGTTCCTGATGTATTTGACCGTACAGTGCCCAGAACCTCTGGGACTGGGTGCCTGAAAAGTAAAATTTGCCTTGCATTGCCTTTATTTATATTACACTGTATAATACAAAAAAAAATACAAGTATCAGCACACATGGGCAGGGCCACTGGAAAATTGCAGAAAAATTAACCTGAAATTGCAGAGATTTGTACAAAAAATTGCAGTAAAGTTGTATGAGTCCTACTATAGACCCTGAATGCTTCACAATAAATCCTTTACTGTTTGCTGCAGCACATATTAGTCAGCATAAACTGATAAATTAATACACTGCATTTGAATATGTTTAAAACATCACACAAAAAAATTATGCTGCACCCGAGAACAGTTGTGCATGGTCAAAGAATAATTTACAACAGTTCAAAAACCAAGTTTGAGAGGACCCTCACCAACCCAAAGGACACAGTTTGTGTTGCTTTCCTGCTGTTGAAATTCGCAGACTTCTTAAATCCGTACTGAGGAAGGCTCAACTCACCAAGTTTGTTACTAGTATCAAAAAAAGCCTTTAATATGGACATCCATCCAAATAAAAAGACAAACAATAAATCCACAGATAATAATTGCATATATCTTAACATCTGTGGACATCTGACATGTTTCGCTCGACTCAGTCGATAGATGGATCATGGATGGATGTCCACATTAAAGGCTTTTTTTGATACTACTAACAAAGGTGGTGAGTGAGCCTTCCTCAATATGGATTTAAGAAGTCTGTGAATTTGCAGCACTGGTAAAGCAACACAAACTGTGTCCTTAAGGTCAGTGCCGGTCCTTTCAAACTTGGTTTTTGAGCTGTTGTAAAATGTTTAGAACATGAAGGAAAGCTTGTGTACCTAAAATGAAGCATACGTGGATAAGATGTGTTGCCTCTCTTCCAAAATGTAAAAATATCTGCATCACAGAGTGCTAAATAGATTCTATTTATTGAGCCACAGAAAATCAATATTAAATAAATCCAGAATAGGATATAGAATAATGAAGCCTGATTGAATGCTGTTTACAGTGCTCTGTCAACTATTCACCAACTTTGGTGTAAGAAACAATAAGCAAATGGAGTGGCAAACAATTATATTTTAGTAAAATGCTGTAAAGTTTTTAATGTTCATAATTTGCACTGTAGGTACTGTACACTATTACTGAAATCACATATTAAAACATTATATCGCGGGGTATTGTGGCTGGCAGCATAGCCTAGAGGCTAGAGTAACAAAGAGTGAATGAACTGGGCACATTCAGCAGACATGGGTTTGATTCCCACAACCTCCACTTGCATACTCTGTGACTTTGAGCAAGTCACTTACCCTCCCCAGTGCTCCTGAGTCACCACTGAAAACAGGCAGTTCTGCCTACTGATCCTTACCCAGTTTACAAAGAATATATATAAACAAAATACCAATATATGTTTACTGCATCACACAATAGTCAGGGTACCTTGTAATTTACCTGACTTTTACTCAGGATGCAATGATTTGTTTAGGTAAATATAAATGTTCAGATACTCATCATGTGTTTTATAATCTTGTTTTTAAAGTTTAGTCAGGTTTATATTGCATTTTTTGTATGTGAGCATCTAGGTCGTAAGAACAGGACCACTCTTACCAACTGACTTATTCAAGCTTATAATCAGCAGGGCCATCCAAAATCCTCAGTTGTTTGAATGAAAACTATTCTGAATGAAAGTATGTTCACAAGGAAGAAACTACCTTACCACTTACAAACAAGCATTTGTCAATGCCGAATGTTTGCTTCCTGATATTAGCGTTGGATGTGCAGGTGTTAGACAGATGCAGAATAGGAATGGCAGTGAAGTATTCAACTCACGCCAACCCCACATCCACGCTTTAGAGATGGACAGGCATAGGGGTGTGCCTTTGGGTTGTCTTCCATAATGCTAATGGTATTTGACCTCACCCTATCCTGTAGACACTGACAAGTGTTGAGGTGTGCCTTGGGGTGTTTAGCTTTACAGTTACCCCATATCATAAGGACACATGCTGAAATGGGTGAATTATAGGAGAATGGGGTGAACTCTGGGGCTAAAAGTTCAAGGCGCACCTACTGTAGATGCCTGTCACTGGCTTCAGGGTGGGGGTGGAATAGCATGAGCTTTATAGCTGACAACCCAAAGGAACACCCCTGATGCTTGTCAGTCTATACAGGGTGGGACGTTATGGTTAGAAACCCTAACTCCCTAGGTGTTTGTTGGTATTTGCACTACAAATTTTTAAAATGGCCTTTTTATGACCCCACCTCATGAAAGTATTTGGGACCTCTGTTCATGAACAGTTGCACTGTGATTTTGTTAATCTGTCCCGAACGTTAATTTCCCACAGTGGCCGCGCCATTCTGTGCCAGATGTGCAAAAGACAGATCAGGCAGGATGTGAAAAATGTCAGCTGTACCATTCATTGGGAGGTGTGAAGAGATGGCAATGTTGAAAATCTGGAGTGAAAATATTAAAAATGCTTGAACTTATAAGTGTACGTGGAAACTGCACAATGCATGCTCATAACACAGTCATTTAGTGGAATTATTTCACCAAATTTTCAACATAGGCATTTTGTGACCTCTTCTCATGTACACTGTCACTATGATTTTCCTAATCTATCCTGAACATTGATTTCCCACAGCAATCATGCTATTGTGCACCAGATGTGGGAAAACACATTTTGGGCAGGATGTGAAAAATGACAGGCGAAAGGTGAAAGAGTCTAACATGTTTTGATATAAGAAAAATAGCAGAACAAGAGGTCACAGCATGAGATTAGAGGGAGGCCGATTAAGGGATAATGTGAGGAAGTTCTTTTTCACAGAAAGGGTGGAGGATGCATGGAACGGCCTACCTTGGGAAGTGGTGGATATGAATACAGTGCAGGGCTTCAAACAGGCATGGGATAGGCATAAGGGAGCAATGCAGATGAGTATGAATAAATAGGCCATTGACAGAGCAAAGGCCAATGGCACATTCAAAAGGTAGAACAAGAAATGGGCAGACTGGATGGGCCTTGTGGTCTTTATCTGCCATCAGCTTCTGTGTTTCTATGACAGCAGTACTGTTCATAAGGAGGTGTGGAAAACTGACAATGTTGAAAATTTTGAGTGAAAATATTACACATTTTTAAAGTTACAAGTGTGCATGGAAACTGCACAACACATTCGTAACATAGTCATTTATGGACTTTTGTCACCAAATTTTCAACATAGGCATTTTAGGACCTCCACTCATTAATACTGTCACTGTGATTTTCTTAATCTGTCCCAAACACTGATTTCCCACAGCGACCATGCTATTCTGTGCTGGAAGTGCGAAAACACATTTAGGTCAGGATGTGAAAAATGATAGCTGTACTTTTCATAAGGAGGTGTGAAAAAATTCTGGAGTGAAAATATTATAAATTCACAAAGTTATGAGTGTGCTTGGAAATTGTGCAATGCATGCTCGTAAAAGTCATTTTTTGGATTTTTTTTTTCATCAAACTTGCATCATAGGCTTTTTGGGAGCCCACCTCATGAAAAGTGACACTGTTGTTTCGTTAATCAGTCCCAAAAGGTGATTCTGTGCAGTGACCACAAAATCACCTTTCAGGACTGTATAACCAGATGACAGTCACTGAATTCATGAGATGGGGTCCCAAGAACCCCATGTTAAAAATGTGGTGCCAAAATTCTTGAAAATTGCCAAGATATCCACATAAGTTAAAAAGAAACCATTTATGCCATTATACAGCTTACTGGAATTTCTTCAGTTCGCTGTCGGCTTTGAAGAGTGCAGACCTGTTCCTGGTTAACCTTAGATCATGGTGCCAGGCTCTGGAAGTAAGTATGGGATGGGGGGTATGGGGAGGTGGGGTGTGCAGAGGGTGGGTGCAGGTTCGGGGAGGGGGAACCAAACTCAACGAGTGACTTTTTTTCTTTTTACAGGGAAAAAAAAACAATAACACTGGAAGGTTTCCTTTTTTCATAGGTGGTTTGGTACACTGGGGTGGACTCCCAGTGTGCCTCCTGGGTGTTTGTTAGGGGTCCTGTAGCCGACGGGGATTGGACACCCCATTGGCATAAAGTGTTTGGGTGTGCTCATGAAGCCAAGGGGGATTGGGCACCTCCTCGGTGGCATTATGCTGATAGGGATTGGACTCCCCCATCAGCAGATTAACTTGGGAGGGGCATGCCAACAGGGAGATTGGACACCCCCATTGGCTTTCATGGGGATTGTGAGAGGTGGACGGTGATAGCAGCAGCCATATTAATTTAAAACAACTGCGGGGACATTATGCCAATGAGGACTGGGCTACCCCATTGGCAAATTCACTTGGGAGGGGGCATGCTGACAGGGGGATTGGACATCCCCATCAGCTTTCATTGGGACTGAGAGGCATCTGGTGACAGCTGTCACTTGACATCAATATGTAAATTGCATACACGTTACCACCTCTGATTGCAGCATTGGTTTTCTTTCAACTGCATGTCATTGCATCTGAAATGCTGTCATAGACAGCTTGGCCATTCATCAGTGTGGTGTGATCATGCCTGCAAAATGGATTGGGGCATTGGCAGAGTAGGTGGCACACCTCCAAAAAGTTGTACGGTGGCACTATGTTTCTTTCGCATGCATGCAAGCAAACATAAAAAGGTTCCACACTTAGCACCCTATTTATGTGAATGGGATCGGGGCACTGACAGCTCGGGTGCTCGGGTGCTTGAGCACCCACAAAGTTTAAATGAGCACCCCCATCATCCGTCCCGACTCCCAGCCATGACCCTGCACCACCCAGTCCACAACTTTCACAAGTCGGTCTCCCCCCGTAGCAGCAACCATTACCTGGCACTGGTGCAAGGAGTTGAAATGATGATGACAGTTTACAGGAGGACAAGACCCACTCCTGACAATTTGCTCCTGGAATACCCGACTCTCGATGCAACTGTGTCCGACGAATGATTTCCAAAATTACAATCCCTCTGACTGATAGGTTAAATTGTTGTATTTGTCCCCTTCCTATGGTGAAATGATCCGTGTCTGTCTGACCCCCAAACAGTTTGGCTCCAGGTCTCTCCTGCAGCCCAGCCGATCCAGCAATGTTATCCCTTATCCCCGACCCCTTGTTTGTCTGAGCGAGGTGAGTGCTGTGCAGGCGCGATGTTACTCTGACTCTAATCTCTCTCCGTTGGAGCAGAGTGTTATCCCTAGTCCTGTCTCCAGTTGGTGCAACTACCCCCCGTCCCATCTCTCTCAGGTGCAGGTTGCAGCGATATTACCCCCAGTCCCGACTCTTTGGTGCAGGTTTCAAGTGCAACGATATTGCCCCCCTACTCCAGTGTCTCTGTTGGGTCCACCATGCAGCTATCCACCTTGTCCGGTCTCTCCTGTGTAAGTTACAGCAATGTTACCCCTAGTCCACTCCTATCTCTTTGGTGCACTGCAGGTCACATCATCACAACAATGTTGTTACCCCGTCCCCTAGTCTCGTGTGCGTGTCTCCAGTGGATGCAGCTACTACCCCTTAGTCCCTTCTCCGGTGCAGGTTCAGCGATTTTACCCCTAGTCTGTCTCTCTGGGTGGTGGATGCAGTGAATTGATGTTACCCCGGCCCCAGTCGAGTCCCGTTTCTCCGGTGGGTGCAGAAATGTGCCCACTATTCCGTCACTCTGGTGCAGCTTCTGCTTGCAGCAGTGTTACCCCCCCAGTCCTGTCTCCCCCTTTCATGCAGCGATGTTACCCCCACCCAATCCCTTCTCTCTGGTGGGTGAAGAGATGTTGCCCAGAGCCCCTGGCTGTCTCTCGGGTGGGTTCTGAGGAGGGTACAACAGCCGTCAGCCCCCATGTCCGTCTGTGCCGAAAGCACTGAATGGAAACTGAAAGTACAACCAACAACACAATGGGAATAGAAGTGGCTTTGTGGCTAGCTGTTTAAGCTGTAACAACTGGGGACCTTCGCGGAGCTTAAGGCACAATGGCACATTATCTGATTCCGACATATCCCATACCCCAAGCAAACAAAGAAATAAACACACACTGTATTGGGCTGGGGGGGCCTGGGGCGGGTTTGCCCTTCTCCGTTCTCCCCATAATAAGGGTATTTACCTGAACCACCTGCTGCGTGCCGTGCTCGAGATCTCATTTCCGGTATGGTGCTTATTGGGTCGGGGACATGCTGATTCTAGTTCTGCAGTTTAGTACTTTTGGCTGGGCTACCTCTTTATGTAAAGTATTGTACAATAAGAAAAAGGTCCTAGATAGCTAAAAAAAATACATATTGCAAACATATAATTTCTACAACCCTGATGTGAAAATCAAGGAAATGCTAGAAGTGGGTTATAGGTATCTCCCCATCCTGGATTTGCACATTTCTAGCCTGACTCATGCTTTCCAACATCCTCCTGATGGGGATTCCAAATGAAACAGCCTGCATTCCAGAATGAAGGAGCACAGGTGCGCTCATACTGTACTCCGACTCGAGTCCGCTCGCTGCAACTGTCTGGCTCCTCTCCGATCTCCACCAGAATGATACGATATAGACTAGAGACACATGACTTGTCAAGAAGATGGTCATGTGATGCAGGTAGAGAGCAGCTTCAACTGAGAGCTGCATATCACATGCAAGGAGTGAGTTGCAATTTGCTTTAGCACGCAGTGAGGATCCTCCATTGCTGTGTGAGCTGAGTGAGGAGGAACAAGTCATTTTATCATGTTGCGGACTTGATCATCGTTGCGTGGACCTGCTGAACCAATTCTTTAGCTCTAGCTAGCTAACTAGGGACCAAGCAGCCAGGGAGGGAGGGGTACTACCCGCCACCCTGTTGCAGACTTAAAAAAAAATAATTTTAAAACTGCAGACAGTGCTAGAGGCGAGCCTAGACTAGATATAGTGTGTTCAGTTTGGTTGAGTTTTTGTGACACACACTGTAGTCTGCAAACTGCAAGTGACAAGTTCAACACTGTCTGCAGGACTCAGGACAGTCACATACTAGTAGCAAACAAAAACAGCATCTTTAAAAAAATTCTGCAGTGAGTTCAGGCTAGGGCCAGACTCAGGCTGTGTGTGTGTGTTGGTTTGGTGTGTGTGGGTTGGATGTCTTTCATCTGCAGACTGCAGCAAAGTTAGCCAGCTGCAGTGGGGGGGGGGTCTCAGTCTGGAGAGGAAGGGAGAGTTGCTGGCATTGCTGCTTCAGTTTGAGTGAACTGAACAGTCAGTTGGTTGGTCATTGTTTGCTGACTGTGACACTGTTGACGTGCTGCAGCCTAGTACTTCTGTCTAGTCAGGACTCGTGCCTGTACCACCAGTGGCAGAGCCTGACCATCCAAAAGTGAACAAAGTCAGAGAGAGGTCTCCTGTCCAGTCCCTACCAGTGTCTGACCATCTGAAAGAAAAAATACAAGTAAAATAGTAAAGTCAGAGAGTGCTGATTGCACAGCACCGAGGTGTCTTCTGGGCCATATAGTCCAAGTGACAATAGGCAGTAGTGCTCTGTCTGTGGGTGCTTGTGAAGTCTGTGTGAGAGGGTGAGCAGCTGAGTCTTATCCAGCAGCCAGTCACAGTCCTCCTGTCCGGTCCCTACCAGTGTCTGACCGTCTGAAAGAAAAAATACAAGTAAAATAGTAAAGTCAGAGTTCTGATTGCACAGCACTGAGGTGTCTTCTGGGCCGTATAGTCCAAGTGACAATAGGCAGTAGTGCTCTGTCTGTCTGTGGGTGCTTGTGAAGTCTGTGTGAGAGGGTGAGCAGCTGAGTCTTATCCAGCAGCCAGTCACAGTCCTCCTGTCCAGTCCCTACCAGTGTCTGACCGTCTGAAAGAAAAAATACAAGTAAAATAGTAAAGTCAGAGTTCTGATTGCACAGCACTGAGGTGTCTTCTGAGCTGTATAGTCCAAGTGACAATAGGCAATTAGGCAGTAGTGCTCTGTCTGTGGGTGCTTGTGAAGTCTGTGTGAGAGGGTGAGCAGCTGAGTCTTATCCAGCAGCCAGTCACAGTCCTCCTGTCCAGTCCCTACCAGTGTCTGACCGTCTGAAAGAAAAAATACAAGTAAAATAGTAAAGTCAGAGTGCTGATTGCACAGCACTGAGGTGTCTTCTGGGCTGTATAGTCCAAGTGACAATAGGCAATTAGGCAGTAGTGCTCTGTCTGTGGGTGCTTGTAAGTCTGTGTGAGAGGGTGAGCAGCTGAGTCTTATCCAGCAGCCAGTCACAGTCCTCCTGTCCAGTCCCTACCAGTGTCTGACCGTCCAAAACCAATAAAAACCCCCAAATAAATCAGACTATTAGGATTTAAGAGGGGTCCTTGTGTCAAAAACAAAGTGCTGTGAACTGATTGTCTAGTGTTATTCTGACCTCCACTGAGTTTGACTTTAATGTTTTAATCATATTCTGTCCAGAACAGTAACTAACAGTGTAACCTATTCCGAATCAACACAAGAGAAACACACACTGTAAGTTAAAATGGACAAGTTTATTAAAAAATGGGCTAAACAGAGTGAGGCAAGCAGCAGTACAACAGCAGCACCACCATCAACAAGTGACATAGCAAGTTGTGAGACTGAAGCTGAGGAAACAGCAGCTGGGCCAGTTGCACAAGTTCACATTGCTAGGGATGTGGACGTGGTTGATGTTGAGGAGCCATGTAGCAGCAGCAGCACTCTGTCTGTAAAAGAAATAACAAGACAGTCACAGGAGGAATCATTAGTAGTCGCCAAGAAAAAAGGCAGAACCTTTCAAGAAAGGTGGCTTGACCGCTTCAAATGGTTACTGTATGATTCCAATCAAAAAAAAGCCTTCTGTTCAGTGTGTAAAGAGGCAAGAGAGAAAAAACTGCTCACATTTTCCACAAAAGCAGATGAAGCATTCACAGTTACTGGTTATAGTGCATGGCATAAGGCAATAGAAAGATTTGAATCCCATGAAAAAAGTGGCTGCCACAGTGAGGCTGTAATGAAAACACATGTTAAGCAAAATGTGTACAGCATTATGTCTGATGCCAGTAGGCAGCGAGCAGTAGATGCAAGGATTGCACTTTTAAAAATTATGACAACTTTAAGATTACTGGCCTGACAGGGGCTTGCTATCAGGGGCCATACAGATGAGAATTCAAATTACATGCAAGTGCTAAAAGTCCGAGCCACTGATTGTCCACAGTTGCAGCAGTGGTTGTTAAGGGATAGCTACAAGTGGTTGTCTCATGACATAATGAATGAAATGCTGGACATTATGGGACAGGATGTGTAAAACACAATTGTTTCCAAAATCAAAGCAGCTCAGTATTTTGCTGTAATGATGGATGAGACAACGGACATTACTGTTCACGAGCAAGTCTCAATATGTTTTCGATTTGTTACTGAGGATTTCGGAATTGAAGAAGCATTTTTAGGATTTCATGAAACACCAGCTGTAGATGCTGCTACACTATTCGGTATCCTTAAAGATGTTTTGTTACGTTTTGACTTGGATATAAATAAATGCCGGGGTCAGTGTTATGATGGAGCTGCTACTATGGCTGGTATTCACTCTGGAGTGCAGGATAGGCTAAATGCTGTTGAGCCTAGGGCCCTTTTCGTACACTGTTTGGCACATTCCTTGAACCTTGTAGTACAGGACTGCATCAGCAAAATACAAGAATGTCGAGACATACTAAATCAGTTATGAGAACTCATAACATTCATTAGAGACTCTCCAAAACGGCTAACTTTTTTTGAAAACATACAAAGCGGTATGGAAGACACTAGGCCTGGCTCTTTACGACCATTTGCTCCAACAAGGTGGACAGTGAGGGAAAATAGTTTAAATTTGATTCTAGAAAACTATTTAGCATTATTGGAATTTCTGGACAGTGTGTCCTCAGAGAATACTCGGGAATATGGGGCAAAAGCTGGAGGGTTCTTGGCACAGCTATGATCATTTAAAGGATTTTTCTTCTTGAGTCTTCTCTTAAAAATTTTCTCTCACTGTGATAGCATAAACACAGCCCTTCAAGCAACCTCTCTTCAATTTCTAAAAGCTAATTGTATGATTCAAACTCTTCTCGACACTATGCAACAATACAGAGGGTAGTTTGACAACTTCTGGAGTACAGTGGATGGAAGAGCTGAGGAACTGCAGTTAGACGAACCAGAGCTTCACACAATGCAAAGTTCCTCGTCAGATAGATGATGGCTCTCAATCAGTTACTGATGCATCCCCAAAAGACCACTTCAGGAGAATATTTTTCCAAGTGATTGATCAGGTTGTTCTTTCAGTCAAAGATAGATTTCAGACTCCAGCTCAGAAGCTTATGATAGATGCAGAACGATTTGCGATAGGACAAGGCCCATTAGATTCCATATCTAATTTTTATGGCAATGACTTAGATGCAGGGCATCTGCAACTACACCGTGACATGTTCATTGACATTGCAAAAGCTAGTGGGAAAACTGTTGATTCATTGCAAGATGTGTACTGTGTCATCACAGAAAAACAAGACATTCGTGATTTACTGCGAGAGTTAATAAAATTTATTCAGATCTTACTGACAGTACCAGAATCAACTTGTACAGCTGAGCGTTCCTTCTCAGGACTCAGGAGACTGAAAACATATCTTAGATCAACAATGTCACAGAGACGCTTAAATAGTGTTGCTCTGCTTCACATTCATCAGGAACACACTGATGCATTAGACATGGACAAAATAGCTGATGAGTTTATTGGGAGAGCAACAGTTCGTAAGAACACCTTCTATATGGTCAAATAATGTGTAATCATTCATGGCTTTGCCATTTACAGTTATGTTTACTATTGAAAATCATCAGCAACTGTCTCTAGCAACTTACAATTACTCCTGCTTTTGACCTGCCTAATCCTAAAAAATTGTAATACCATTACACTGACACATGCTTCCCTCTTCCCCTGGTCATTTCTGAAATAAGCTCTGCTCATGGTACCTTTCCCGGTTATCAACTTTAAAATAAATAAATAACATGCTAAGTGAATCCTTTGAGCACCTGATGGCATCAAAGAGCCATTCAGGGCACTCTTCCATGTCTTCTTGCGCCACCTGGAGGTATCAGAGACTTCCAATGGAAGAGTGCCATGGAGCAAGGGCTCTTTGATACCCCCAGGTGCTGTAAGGTTGCCCTTTGTGATTTAAGATACAGCATCACCACTCCACAGAGTGCAGGATTGCCCTCTTTGTTGCTTCCATGTGCTGCAAGAAGACATGGAAGTTCCTTATCTTTTACAACACCTGGATAATGCATGAAAGAGCCTTCCAGAGCACTCTTGCACACTGTGGAGTGGTGACACTGTCTGCAACCTAAAATCACAAAAGACATCCTAAGAACACCAGGGGGCATGAAAGGGCCCTCCAGGACACTCTTCTATGTCTACTTGCAGCACTGGGATGCATCTAGGAGCCCTCAAGGGCATTCTTATACCCTGTGGAGTGGTGGGACAGTACCCTAAAGTCACAGAAGGCATCCTTAGAGCACCTGGGAGCATCAAAGAGCCCTCCATGGCACTCTTCCCTTGGAGGGCTCTTTGATGCCTCCGGATTCTGCAAGAAGACATTTAAGAGTGCCCAGAAGAGCTCTTTGATGCCTCCAGATGCTGCAAGTAGACATGGAAGGAAGAGTTTCCTGGAGGGCTGTTTGATGCCTCCAGCCTCCAGGCTCTAGCTGCTGCAAGAAGACATGGAATTTCCTTGTCTTTCTGCAGCACCTGGTGGAGGCAAACTAAAATCTCAAAGGGCAGTCCTTTGAGCACCTGGAGACATCAAAGAGCCCTCCAGGGCACTCTTGCATGCTGTGGAGTGGTGGGACTGTTTGCAACCTGTAATCACAAAGGACATCCTTAGAACACCAGGGGGCATGAAAGGGCCCTCCAGGGCACTCTTCTGTGTCTTCTTGCAGCACTTAGAGTTATCAAACAGGAAACAGCCCTCCAACCCAGGGAAGAGTGCCATAGAGGGCTCTGAAATGCCCCCAGGTGCTCTAAGGATGTTCTTTGTGATTTTAGGTTGCAGACATTGCCACCACCCCACAGGGTGCAAGAGTGCCTGGCTAGAGGGCTCTTTGATGCCTCCAGCTGATAAAAGGATGCCCTTTGAGATTTTAGTTTGCATCTACCAGGTGCTGAAAAAAGACAAGAAAATTCCATGTCTTCTTGCAGCACCATCCTGGAGGCATCAAAGAGTCCTCCAGGGTACTCTTCCATGTCTTATTGCAGTTGCAGCACATGGCTGAGCCTGGAGGCCTCAAACAGGCCATGAAGTGCACTCTTCCATAAGTTCCATGTCTTCTTGGAGCACATGGAGGCATCAAAGAGCCCTCCAAGGCACTCTTGCACCCTGTGGAGTGGTAACACTTTCTGTAACCATCACTAAAGGCATCCTTAAAGCATGTGAGGGCATCAAAGAGCCCACCACCCAGGCACTCTTCCATGGATCCTTAACTGGAGGCATCTAAGAGCCCTTCAGGATACACTTGCACACTGTTGAGTGGTGGCACTGCGTCTGCAACCAAACATCAGTACTCTGATATGCTTTCAAAACTGAGATCATGAAAGATCCCTCCAGGCAGGCACTCTCTTATTGATCTTAGCACCTGCTCAGGCATCAAATAGCCCCCAATGGTACCCTGGCATCCTCTACATTGGAGTAGTTGTGATGGTAGCATACTCATTCCAAAATGTATCAAAAAAACACCAAAATGCACCAGAAAGCATGAAAAACCCTATAGCTTCTGGGGGCCTAGGTGGCCCCCAGACCCCCGGCCTTTTATTAGGACTCTGAGCACCCACAAACTTTTTAAAAACCTGGCACCCCTGTTTGGGTGTGTTCTTTTTAAGCTGGGTGGGAGAGCTGGGCTGCTGATTGCATATGAGCTGGCAGTTCTCCATTCTGTTGTTGTTTGCTGTGTGCCCCTGAGTAAGGAGGGGCTTAGGTTCTGAGTACCCCTGAATTGCTGCATGGCTGGGTGATTTTGTTACCATACCTTCCAGAGCCTTATACCAGTGTGGGAGGGTGGGGTACTGCAACAGCATCAAGGCCAGACTGTACACACAGAGGAGCAGAGCAGGTAAGGTGCAAGACACTGTGGAATGCCAATGGGCATAGTGGGGCTGCTGCTGTTTGTTTCTTGTTTTCCCTAAATGAGTTGGGGCCTTAGCATCTGTACAGCCTTGAATTTGCTATATGGCCCAATTGTTGCTGACACTCTGCCTTCCACTGCATAATGCCATTAGGGGTGAGTGGGTTACTGCAAACATACCCAAGCCAGAAAACATACTCAAGGACACTCAGAAGCTAGGACCCCAGGGGCTGTATGATGCTGGTGCGCAGAGTGTTGCTCAATTCACATCTGAGCTCAGACATGAAAACTGAGAAACACCCTTTTCATGCAGACCAAGTTAAGAAAAAGGCATCCACATGTTTGGAAGATGCATGATTTTCCATTAGAAGGTCCTCCATTAATCACTTGTGGATTTTTTAGGCAAAGACCCCCCTCATGAAGAGGGTTGTTACCCTTGAAGCGCAGGGGAACTGTTTGCTGGTTAGTGCATGTTAAACTAAACTAAAATATTCAGTCACTATTCTAGTGTATCACAGCTTTTTTTATGTATTATTTGAAGACACTTTATTTCAAAGGAGCAGATTCGGGCATTTTTTTTTCTCCTCCAACCCTATGGCCATACAATCCATCAGACATGTCAAAAGCCCCCTGCCACCACTTCAGAGTCCTGACCACCATACACTTCCCCTTAATGCCATGTTACCAGGTAACCCAAAGTAACCCTTCATCAGGTGAGCCTCCACCCCTGTGGGAAGCTACCAGGGGAGAAGAATCACCCTGAAGGGCTTCCTGTGTATCCCAGGTGCAGCAGGAGTTGACACAGACATGCGTGTCTGGGCTTCAGGCATATAGAGGGACCAGCAGCTGTCATCCAGTTAGCCAGGTGGATATTTTCCCATTTTTTTGGCAACATGGCATGTCACATGACGACAAACACCAAGCCGACATCTGTCACTCTCCCTCCCCCACTGAAGGCCAATGTATTGCCATGCCTCTGGCCTCCACCAGGGGCCAGCAAATGCCAAGCCATGAACACACCCTCCCACCCTGGAGAAGGATAGTGGTCATTAGACGCTGAAGCCTTCTCCCTCCAGCTAGCCCTCCAACATCTGAGTCTGTTCCCGAAAGTGGGACGGTGGTGTCACAGTTAAAAATCCAATTCAAGCAGTTAATTGATAGATAGGAAAAAACAAAGGTGTTCCACCTTAGTGGTGGTGGTTCAGATTAATTCACATCTGAGTTCTAACAAGCAAAGTGACCCAGTAATTTGTAACTTGTTGATGTGGGATGTGGGTGCTGAAGGAAAGGGATCATAGTGCTGTCACTACTACCATCACCCCTGAGGGATGTGGACTGCATCATTGCTACTGCCATCACACTGGAGAGGCAGGGGCTGTAATGTTTCTGCCATCACCACTGGTGGATGGGGAACAAAGCACTGCTGCTGTCCCACCTGAGGGATGGGGGCCATAGTGCTGATACTGCCATCATACCTGAGGGATGAGGACTGCATCATTGCTATTGCCATAACACTGGAGAGGCGGAGGCTGTGATGCTTCTGCCATCACCACTGGTGGATGGGGAGCATAGTACTGCTGCCGTCCCACCTGAAGGAAGGGGGCCTTAGTGCTGATACTGCCATCACACCTGAGGGATGGGGAATGTAGCACTGCTGACATCACACCTGAGGGATTGGGGCTAGAGTGATGATACTGCCATCACACCTGAGGGATGGGAAACATAGTATTGCTGCTGTCATGCTGTTACACTTGGGTTATGCCCCTATCATCCCACGTACACCTCACACTGTATTCCTGGTCTGTTGTACTGTGATACTGCTATTTTGCACTAACCTATAGTTATGAGCACCAATCATATAAGCATGGGTGCTAGGAATGTGCTTTGCTGCTAAGAAATGCTAATATTGTCATGCATTATATATTATACCTCATTATAATACATTTATCTAGATTAATTTGTCTTTTATAGATATTTCATATATTATTCCCCATTGTTCTTCCACCCCTCCTTCCTGCCCATTTGCTAGTGCATTCCTTAGGCATTCACCCATTTTGGCAAAGTCTGCCCTCCTAAAGTCCAGTACTTTTGCCTTTGTATGGCTTGACTCTATTGCTGTGTTTATTGTGAACCATATTGTTCGTTGGTCGCTAGTTCCCAGATGGCTACCCACTTCTACATCTGTGATCCTCTCTTCATCTCCATTTGAAAGAACCAGGTCTAAGATTGCTCCCTCTAGAGTGGGCTCCATGCCTTAGACAACTAGTATTCGAGCCCACTCGAGAGGGAGCAATCTTAGACCTGGTTCTCTCAAATGGAGATGAAGAGAGGATCACAGATGTAGAAGTGGGTAGCCATCTGGGAACTAGCGAACATTGAACAGTATGGTTCACAATAAACACAGAAATAGAGTCAAGCCATACAAAGGCAAAAGTACTTGACTTTAGGAGGGCTGACTTTGCCAAAATGGGTGAGTGCCTAAGGAATGCACTAGCAAATGGGCAGGAAGGAGGGGTGGAAGAACAATGGGGAATAATAAAAACTGCCATCGCAGAGATAACAAGCCTTTGTGTGAAGCAAATAAACAAAATGAAATGATGTAAGAAACCACTATCGTTCTCAAAGGAAGTGGCAGTGAAGGTTCAAGAGAAAAAGAAAGCATTCAGGAAGTACAAGGAATCACAGAAGGAGCAGAACAAAGAATTGCATCAGTTAAAGCAAAAGGAAGCTGGAAAGGCAGTCAGAACAGCAAAGGCCCAATCCGAGGAAAAGATAGCTAACTCAGTTAAGAAGGGGGATAAAATCTTTTATAGGTACATCAGGGAGCGAAGGAAGACCAAGGAAGGGATAGCGAGCTTAATAAAGGGAGGGGGTGGGCAGAGGGTGACTGTGAAAGGCAGAGATACTAAACAAATATTCTTGCTCAGTATTTACAAAGGAAGAGGGGGAGGTACCTAAAACAAACATTAGAAACACTCTGGATACAGAAGTTGATACCAGCCCATTTACAGAAGAAAGGGCTCTGAAAGAACTCTTTAAACTTAAGGTGGACAAAGCAATGGGGCCTGATGGGATTCGTCCCAGAATTCTAAAAGAACTAAGGGTAGAACTAGTGACACCACTGACTACCCTCTTTAACAAATCATGGGAGGATGGGGTGGTACCCGAGGACTGGAGGAGGGCAGATGTGATTCCCCTTCACAAAAGTGGGAGCAAGGCAGAAGCAGGAAACTACAGACCTGTTAGTTTAACCTCAGTGGTAGGGAAAATGATGGAATCACTTCTGAAGGAAAGAAATGTCGAGTATCTAGAGGTCAGAGGGGCACAGGACCCAAGGCTGCATGGATTCACAGCGGGAAGGTCATGACCAAGGCCCCTAGAATTCTGCAGCTGCAGAATTTTACGCAGAACTAGCAATCTACCACAGAACTTCTGCGGTGCCGCAGAATTCACTCTACTTGTTGATTTTTTATTAATATTTCTGTTTTTCCATAGAATCTGGTTCCCTTCCTCTCTTTTTATATCCTAAACCCCCATATGCTCAGAATGTGATGTTATCATTGCTATAACATCATACATTAGTTAATGAAATGGCTACAATCTGCAACAGAAATGAACAGTCACTTATCTACTACAGCTCCCACTGCCAGAGACGGTGGCACAGCACATCAGGCATGGTGATATTTGTTCAACCTGCACTACAGCCTAATACAATTTTCAGTCTTACATTATTGCACTAGGGCCAAGTTAAACAAAACCTTGTCAATAGCACAGACCTGTTAAGTCCATACCTCACTTTGTACAAACCTATTTGTGCCTTTAAGGTATAGAGATGCCATCTGAAATGACTAACTGGTAAAATTAATTTAACTGTCATTTTTAAGAAAAATAAAGTAATTATGCCCAGAAAAGTGGAATATAATAATGTGTAGACCTGTTGAAAGAAAAGACCTGTTAAATAAATAATTGCACTGTACGCATTTTTGCCAGGGTTATTGATTACACATTGTCATTGGTTGATAGAATCACCTAAAAGTTATGGAGAAATGTTGTGTGCAGGGACAGCTGTTGGACCAGAGGGTAGCATGCTGTGTTTCCGTGCTGGCAACTTGGGTTCAGAGATTAGCTCTGGGAGCTGGCTGGGCAGCACAAGGATCGGTGGAGCACATCATTGCTCGGCACCTGGGAAGGTATGGTGCAGTGTTCTGTCACATGGTGGACACATTGTGCTGGTCTGGAGATCTCTATCTCACAATCTGTTCACATGCATGTCATGGCCTGATGGTGTTACGCAGTGTGTCAGGGAAAGCAGGTTGACATCAAAAATGAGTTTTGCAATAACTCCTCTATTCCATTTCTAATGGGACCTGTATGAATGAGGATGCAAGTTCATGGAAATAAAAAATAATATATATATATATACACACACACACACATACACAAACAGTATCTCTGTCTCTCTCACCACACACACACACACATTTGTATGTATGTTACAGACTGCTCATAAATATATGAGTGATACACAGTGGGAACCTCATGAGTGGTGTAGAAAGCACATACAAATATATAAGTGATAGACAGTGGAAACCTCATTAGTGGGATAGATAGCATGCATATAGAAATACCTTATTTATCACATAAGATCCCCTCTGCATATGTCATTTATTTAACAGACTAGGACCTTAAGGAAGAGACATTTATTTTGCTTTTTTAGGCATAAAATTATTTTTATAATTCTGTTATTTTTTGAACTAGTGTTACTGTGCTTTCCACCATCCTGATTGCTATAAAAACTGCCATGAAAGTGAAGTCAGGATGACAAGCTGTCACTGTGATGTGGTAGTTTGTTAGTGCCGCAGAACTTCTGCAGAAATGACAAACCACCGTCACAGAAGTTCTGCGGCAAATGGTATTCTTGCCGCAGAACTTGGTCCCACTGTGCCACAGAAAAGTAGGGGCCCTGGTCATGACAGACAAATCTGATAGATTTCTTTGACTGGGTGACCTAAGTAGTAGATCAGGGAGGGGCTGTGGACATGGCCTACCTAGACTTTAGCAAGGCATTTGACACAGTCCCACACAAAATATTAATATACAAGTTAGCCAGCCTGGGAGTGGGTCCCAAGATGACAGCTTGGGTAAAGAAATGGCTGGAGAATAGGACACAGAGAGTAATAGTAAATGGAGTCCACTCTGAAGAAAGGGGGGTTACTAGTGGGGTACCGCAGGGTTCAGTATTAGGACCAGTCCTCTTCAATGTCTATATAAGTGACATTGCAGAGGGACTGGAAGGAAAAGTATGTCTCTTTGTAGATGACACAAAGATCTGCAACAGAGTTGATGCACAAGGTGGGGAGGAAAGGATGAGAAGGGACTTGGCAAGGTTAGAGGAATGGTCAAATGTATGGCAGCTTAGATTCAATGCTAAGAAGTGCAAGGTAATGCACCTGGGAAACAAAACCCAGGGAAGAGTACACAATGGGGGTGAGATACTAACAACTACAAAATGGAAAGGGTCCTGGGGTAGTCATATCAGATGACCTAAAGGTGGGCAAGCAATGTGAGAGGGCAGCAAGGAGGATGGGGGATACTGCGATGCATAGGGAGAGGCATCACCAGTAGAAAACAGGAAGTTATTATCCCTCTGTACAGACAGCTGGTGAGACCCCATCTGGAGTACTGTGTGCGGTTCTGGAGACCCAATCTCCACAAAGACATAGACAGGATGGAAGCTGTCCAGAGGAGGGCAACTAAAATGGTGCAGGGTCTGCACTGGAAGTCATATGAAGAGAGACTTAAGGAGCTTAATATGTATAGCCTTGAGGAAAGGAGGGAGAGGGGGGACATGATAGAAACTTTCAAGTACCTCAAGGGAATCAACAAAGTCCAAGAGGGTAGCATCTTTCAAAAAAAGAGGTGTGCAAGAACAAGGGGGCACAATTTGAAGATGGGGGGTGGCTCAGAGGTAATTTAAGGAAGTATTTTTTCACAGAGAGGGTTTTGGATGCATGGAATGGCCTTCCGGAGGAGGTTGTGGAGTCAAAAACAGTGGTGGAATTCAAGCATGCATGGGACAGTCATAAGGCAATTCTAGGGGGTGGGGGTAGGAAGAAGTAGGCTGCTGGTTAACTAGGATCTGCAGCTTATCCATTAGGTAGGGAAATGGGCAGACTGGGTGGACCAAGCGGTCCTTATCTGCCATCAAATTCTATGTTTCTATGTTTCTATCTTCCTAATCACTGATAAGATGACTCAGAGGGATCATTAGTGATTATTGCATACTCATATAATTATATATAGTGTATTTTACACTCTGATATGCCATGTAATGGGCCTGTCAGCAGTTCTTTGTCTCTAAGCAATCTGACAGAGACAAAAGGCTTTGTTATGTCTATGTTTCATAACTGGTGTAAGCATGAAATGCCACATGTCATTTGAACTGGTCAGCATTTCTTTTGTCTAAGCTATACTGCTAATGGAAGCATATTCTGTCTCATATGATACTCATTAGTTAGCCAGTCTCCTAAGTCTTTATCCAATAGAGAATGACTTAGGACCAAAACATACTGTTTCTTATATCTGTAACTATGTTGTAATCTCTGTTGCTATGCTGTTATCTGTAGTATTTAGTTTTCTGCAACCCACTGTAGCGCTCTCGAGACACTACTATAGCTGCTCTAGAAGGGCAGAGAGCTGGAGCACAGGGAGTGATACAACAAGATCTTAGAGGACCTAAGATCTACAGTTCTGGAGATTATGTACATTCTTCAGGAGTGGTGAGAAACCCATCTCCCTTGTGATTTTCTTTGTCACATGCTTGGCATAAGTAGCATAATAAACTTTATTAGTACTCCTTGCTTGTTTACGAATGTTTCTTGGCAGACTCCGAGACACAAGAATCTGTATTATTATTATTATTTTTATTGTTTACCCTACACACCAAGAGTGTTTAGACAACAACACCTGAGTGATGGGGACCATAGTGCTGCTGCTGCTGCTGCTGTCACACCTGAGGGATGGGGACCACAGTGCTGCTGTTTCTGTCACACCTGAGAGAGGGGGACCATTGTGCTGTGGCTGTTGCTATCACACTGGAGAGATTGAGGCCATAGTGCTATTGGTGCTGCCATCACACCTGAGGGATGGGGGTCGTAGTACTGCTTCCATCACACCTTAGGGATGGAGGTTGTAGTGCTGCTGCCACCACATGTTGTACTGAAAATAACTTTAAATTGTTACAGGAATGGATGTACAATAGTGGAGATTAAAATTGCTAAAACGCATGTTAGCAGAGTTAAAAATTGTTAAGTAAAGTAAACAAAACCAAACACTGGTAAAAACAGATTTTGTCTTAGCAGACACCAGTGACAATACCATTTTTTACAATGTGCAAAACGGAATTTGCCCTTTCTCCATCCCGGTAAACCAGTGTCCCTGAAGGGAAGGGTTGTCTGTTTGCTGATGATACCAGTATATGCAACAGGGTAGACACTCCAGATGGAGTTGAAAAAAATGAAGAGGGATCTAGGAAAGTTGGAAAAATGATCTGAAGTGTGGCAACTGGGGTTCAATGTGAAAAAGTGCAAAATCATGCACCAGCAGTGCAGAAACTCTTTAGGGAGCTACAGGATGGGGGGTTTGCTGATGGTCACCAGGGAAAAAAGAAATTTGGGATTTATCATACAAACATAGAAACATAGACTTTGATGACAGATAAGGACCACTTGGCCCATCTAGTCTGCCCATTTCCCTACCTACTGGATAAGCTGCAGATCGTAGTTAACCAACAGCCTATTGCTTCCTACCCCCCATAAAAATTGCCTTATGTCTGTCCCATGCATTCTTGAATTCTCCCACAGTTTTAGACCCACAACCTCCTGAGAAAGGCCGTTCCATGTATCCACCACCCTCTCTGTGAAAAAATACTTCCTCACATTGCCCCTGAGCCATCCCCCCTCTGTCTTCAAATTGTATCCCCTTGTTCTTGCACATTTCTTTTTCTAAAGGATGCTACCCTTTTGGACTTGATTCCACTGAGGTACTTCAAAGTTTCTATCATGCCCCCCCTTCCTCCTTTCCTTAAGGGTGTACATATTAAGCTCCTTTAGTCTCTCTTGGTATGGCTTCTCTTGCAGACCCTGCACCATTTTAGTTGCCCTGCTCTGGACTGCCTGCATCCTGTCTATGTCCTTGCAGAGATGGGGTCTCCAAAACTGGACACAGTACTCCAGAAGGGGTCTCACCAACTGTCTGTACACAGGGATGACAACTTCCTGTTTTCTGCTGGTGATGCCTCTCCCTATACATTCCAGTATCGTCCCAGCCCTCCCTACTGCCTTCTCAAATTGCTTGCTAACCTTAAGGTCATCTGATATGATTACCCCCAGGTCCCTTTCCATTTTTGTTGTTGTTACTACCTCTCACAAAAAACACACACACACCTAGTGAGATCCAAACGCTGCACCTCATGCACTGAAGGTAGTTATCCCAGCCCACAGCATCAAGCAGCCAGCTATGCATGATCTACATGACCTAAAGGTGGCCAAGCAGAGTACAAAGGCTGTAGGGAGAGCCAGTGGCATGTTTGTGTGCATAGGAAGGGGTGTCACTAGCAGAAGAAGGGAGGTGGTGATACCATTGTACAAAACACTGGTGAGGACTCATCTGGAATACTGCATACAGTTCTGGAGGCCACATCTTCATAAGGACATAGACATGGTGGAAGCGGTTCAGAGAAGAGAGACTAAGATGGTGCAGGGCATGCACCATAAAACATATGAAGATAGAGGAAAATATCTCAATATGAATGCACTGGAAGAGAGGAGGGAATGGGGAGATATGATAGAAAACTTCAAGTATCTTAATGGCATAAACAAGGTGCAGGTGGGCAACATCTTTCAGTGTAGGAGAAGTACAAGAACATGGGGGCATGACATGATATTGGAGGGGTCAGGATAAGGGGAAATGTGAGGAAGGTTTTTTTTTCATGGAAAGGGTGAAGGATTCATGGAATAACCTACCCTAGGAGGTGGTGGGAGCGAACACAGTGGGGGGATTTAAACATGCTTGGGATTAACATAAGGGTACCCTAGAGGTGGGACGCAGAGGCTAAAGCTGCTGACCAAGTAGAGTCAGAAGCCGCTGATGCAGGTAAGGCATACAGACAGACTAGATGGGCCTAGTGGTCCTCATCTTCCATCAGTGTCTATGTTTCTTAAGTATGTATCTTTGGTTTGCACCATTACTCAGTTTGGAATTGACATTTCCCTAACTTACATACCCTTTTTGAAAGCACTGTTGAATGTGTACATTGGCATAATTAGAACTTGGGTGATTTATGAAATGAAGAATCCTGTTTTATGTATGTATATATATATATATATTTATTTATTTATTCATTCGTTCATTTATTTATTTAAAAGTTTTACCAAGAAGGCACACTGAGCAGAGACTTGCTCGATTTCAGGTCGTCCTGCGGGGAGCAGGGAGAAAAAATCCTCATGATAATATATTGTATACAATATAATACATGCAGAATGAATATATTACAGCATAAATAGGGATATACTGGGCAGGAGTGTGATATGGGAAAATATTCACACTCCTGTAGAGTGAACTGCGGATATCTCATGAGTGCCAAAGGCACAAATGAGATATCCAATGCTCACGATGCAGGAGCGTGAATATTTTCACATATCTCACGATCTTCACACCACATGTATGATTTATACAATAGTGCCCCATATATTTAGTTGGTATTTTTTATGTGCTTACTGGTTTTCTGTGTCATTCCATTTTTATCCCCTTCTGTGAGTTGGCTCAGTGAATGACTGGAGTGCTGCTTTCCTGAATGGTGTCATTGTCTATACGTCTGTTGGCTGATGTGGTTACAGTCAGTGCTGTTATTGGTTGCTGCAATGAATGAAAGACCTGAGTAGTTTCTGATTCATTGCTGTGCTGTTTATAAATGGAAGCCCATCATTGTTTTTTGATTGGTTACGTGTCTTGTGCATGTGTTTTGATTGACTGGTTGTTGTGTGTGGGCCAGACTTTGTTGGTGCGGGATTGACGAGGATTGTGTGTAAGGGAGGTTATGGTTGTTTTAGCAGGAGCCGTATTATTTTCCTTTTCTTTTTTGGGGTGGTGCAATTGCCACTTTGTGGAAGAAAGTTTTTTTTTTCTGAGATGCGCTCTGTAGACACTGAGACGCGGTGTGGTGTACAGCAGAACCATCTGACTGTTCAGGTTAGTACCTTGTGAATTAATGAGGCATACTGTGTTTTCATTTTCTGTAGGGTGAAATCATTTGCTGAGGTTCTGAGGTTGTTGGGAGTGGAGATTAATGGCAGTGATATATGGAGAGTGATAATATCGAGGTGCTGACGTATGCACTGTGTGTATATTTGTAAGCAGGTATCACAGTGCCTACGTCACTGAGTAGTTATACAATGGGGGTGAGGGATATATGTTTTTATTTCATGTGTTATCAGCTCACCCCATTGTATAAAAATATATGTGTGTGTGTGTATATATATATATATATATATATATATATGTGTATATATATATATATTTATATGTGTGTGTGTGTGTATATATATATATATATATATATATATATATATATATATATATATATAATATAGGATATGACCAGTCAGTGATATAACTGGGATTTGTAGTAAAACAAGGACCCAGCAGCTAAAATTCATTACACACAGTTTGTACAGTAGCATTGTATGACTGAAGAAGGTAAAAACACACAACAGTGAGGTTGGAGAAAAAGAACTAGGCCCAAAAGCCTACACAAACCTAGGATCATGGAATGAAGAAAGAAAGCATGTAATAAAATAAAATAACAGTAACATTATTTGCAGGTTCTTTTAAACAGCACTTGGGGTGCAGTAAATACTTTCTGTTTACGAGTACATTTACATGCTTTGAAAGACACTGCTGATACTTGGGTAATACAACCTCTGTGTCTAGTGATCATTTAAACTATAAAGAATAATGTGCCAAGATTCACCAAGGGTGTAAGGACTTTCTTTATCTTAACATCACATTTCCTGACTTTTGAGGCTTGTGATTAACCCTTAACTGAAGTCTTAAAGTAGATTTGGAGTATAAATACACATACAATGTTCTGGCTTTATAGAGACTTCATTTTGACCAGATACCTGATCACACTTTTGGGCCTCTTGATTATGCATCAGCAACTTCAACCATGCCACTCCATATGTTGGTAAATCCAGATTATCAGCTCCCGACTGGCCTGCCTCTGCTTCTTACAGGTAACTCCAGCCCCACTGCCAGGGACTGTGATTACAGGTTGCCCATAAGCATTCAGAAGGAGCCAGAGGAACCAGCAGAAGGAGGCTTCTACTCAGTCTCCTCATGAAGCTGAATTCTGTCATAGACACAGTGCATAGATACATGATACATAGATGTTGTCAGCAGATAGGGGCCTTGTGGCCCATCCAGTCTTCTCTATCCCTCTTTCTAATGCTTAAGGTGCCCTAGATGCTATGACAAGTTCCCCACCCTTTCACCCTAACTTGATGATTTCCATGTTCCTACCTCACGCATTCTTGAATCCATGAACTGTGGTCTCCCCCACCACTTCATTGGGGAAATTGTTCTATCTCTCCACCCTTTTAGTGAAGTAGAATTTCCTCAAACTTCCCATAAGTTTTCCTCCTTTTAGTCTCATGCTGTGTCACCTTGTTCTGCTATATCCCTTGATGTGAAAGATGCTTTCCTCTGGAACCCTGCTGATCTCCTTCAGATACTTGAAGGTCTCTATCCTGCCCCCCCCGTTTCCTCCAGGGAGCACATATAGAGAGTTCTGGACTCTCCTAACATGCTACATCCTGGACACCATTTTTTCACCATCTTTTGTATAGTCTCCATCAGAAAGACATACTCCACATGTATCCCCAGTGATCCTCAGGGTTAGCAGTGTGAGGCGAATCCATAGAGGAGGTATATGATTGTCCAAATGCTATACTCTACGAACTCATGAAAAGGAGGTTTTGCAATGTAGAGGAAGTGTTCTAACAGGTAAACCTTAAATAAATAAAACATTCTTTTAAATGTATGTATGTATTATTCATAATTATCTTCAAGCTGTCACCTGATTCCCCCTTACAGATAAATTAAAATTTTAGCCTGCTTAGTCAGTATAACAATCCTCTGTTTTCTAGCTATGTATAACATAACCCCAAATTCACAAGCCTATCTCACAAGGCATGCACAATCAATCAGAATAGTGGATTCCAGCTCCCCTCCTCACCAAATTCACACTGGAGTACCTCATGGCTTGGTGCTGGGCCATCTACTCTTCTCCATTTTTTTAAATGACTTACCATCAGCCTGCTCCTCCTAATCCATACCTATGTATGCTGATGATACAGTTTTGTTCACCTCAGGCCAATCACCCTTATATGTGGAATCCAGACTACAGCTTGACTTTAATAAGATACAGCACTGGCTTGCATTACATTAACTCTTTTCAAATGCCAAGAAAACAGTCTCCATGACTCTCCACTACTCAAACAGAGGATCATAACGTTCCTCGAAACTAGTGGCCAATGAGACCCTAAGCAACACGTTTTCACAGCAGGAAGGTCTTGCCAGACAAATCGGCTCAAGTTTTTTGAATACGCTTCAAAAATAGTGGATCATGATTGGGCAGTAGATGTGGTCTTTTTAGACTTTAGAAAGGCCTTCGACTCGGTCCTGCACAGAAGGCTGGTAAAGAAGCTTGACCACACAGGAGTTAGTCCAGACATAGTCAAATGGGTACAAAACTGGTTACAAGGCAGAACCCAGTGGGTACAGGTTAATGGAATACAATTGACAGAAGGCAGGGTGACCAGTGGGGTGTCCCAGGGCTCAGTGCTGGGGCCTCTGCTTGTCAATGTTTTTATAGCAGACATCGCTGATGGACTGAAAGGGATGGTGTCTGTTCGCAGATGACACCAAGATATGTAATTGGATGGACACCTTAGAAGCAGTGAGCAAGATGAAAGCTCGCCCCAAGAAACTAGAAGAATTGTCTGGAGTGTGGCAGCTGAGATTTAACAACAAAAAGTGCAAGGTCATGCACATAGGAAAGAAAAATACAACAAAGAAGTATTACCTAGGAGGCGAAAGACTGGCGGCCTCAAACCAGGAATGAGATCTAGGAATCATAGTCTCAGATGACTTAAAGTTTAGTAAGCAGTGTGAGAAGGCAACATTGAAAGCCAGTAGAATGCTGGGATGCATTGGGAGGGGAATCATGAGCAGGAGGAGAGAGGTGGTACTACCACTGTATAGATCGCTGGTCAGGCCTCACCTGGAATACGGAGTCCAGTTCTGGAGGTCTCACCTCAGGGAGGACATTGGCAGGGTGGAAACAGTATAGAGAAAGGTGACAAAAATGATTCAAGGTCTGCAGTACATGTCCTATGATGAAAGACTTAGGGAACTGAATATGAACTCATGGAGCAAAGAAGAAAGAGAGGGGACATGATTGAAACATTCAAGTACATAAAACACTTTAACAAGGTACAGGCTCAAGAGCTTTGCCACTTCAAGAGGGGTTCCAGGATCAGGGGGATACGACCTCAGGCTGCAAGGAGAGAGGTTCTCTACCAACACCAGGAAGTTTTTTCTGCACAGAAAGAGTGATGAACATCTGGAACAGTCTGTCCCAAGAAGCTGTGGATGTCAACACTATGGGGTGATTCAAGAATGCATTTGGGTGGAGGCCATGCCAGGAATGACAGCGGAAAGGGTGGGACAGTCTATTCTGAAATATGCTAGAAGGGGTAGGGACAAGCCTCATTTAATTATACATCTTGGGACAAACGACCTGGCTGACAAGACAGTGGATATAGTCCAGAGGAGGTTTGAGGAACTAGCACAATTATGTGAGGGGGCAGGAAGATCAGTAACTTTTTCCTAGATACTTCCGGTGCCAAAGGCAAGCACAACAAGAAAGCTGAGAATAGAGGAATTTAACAGATGGCTAAGAACCTGGTGTTGTGCTAAAGGGTATGGGCTGTTGGGGGGTGGGGAGGGACCTGGGAGGACAGTAGTATCTATGCCAAGGACAGACTACACTTGAGTGAGGAAGGAAAGAAAGTGTTGAAGCAGAGGATGGAAGAATATATAGAGAAGTTGGGAGTTTAAACTAGGAGTGGGGGTGGCAGTTGGGGAAGAGATATGCAGAGACCACAGGTTGGGAAATCATATGAGCTTACCCCATAACAGTGACACAAAGGACAAATGGCAAGTACTATTGGTGATGCTAGGAAAGGAGGGCAGGATGGAGGAGGGAAAGGGTGGAAGGTGGTTACCCTTAATGCTAGGAGCCTTGGGAGGAAAACTGCAGAGTTGCAGGTTCTCATGGCAGAGGGAGAGGTGGACATTGCAGCCATCACGGAAACATGGGCCACCCAATATAATGAATGGGACCTGTCTGTACCAGGGTACAGGTTATTTCGTAGGGACAGGGTGACTGGGAAAGGAGGGGGTGGCACTATATGTGAAGGAAGGACTGAAGTGTGTAAGGGAAGAAGGGGAGGAGGGTAGTACAGAGTCACTTTGGGTGCAAATCCAGGATTCCAAGAATAGGAGTCTTAGAATGGGAGTGGTGTACAGGCCACCATCTCAGATGGAGGAGTTAGACAGGAACTAGCGGGACAGATCAGGAGGACCTGCAAGAAGGGTAGTGTGGTGATTGTGGGGGACTTCAACATGCCAGGAGTGGACTGGAGCACCCCAACAACCAGGAACAGAAGGGAGCAGGTACTGCTGGATGCCTTCCAGGACAGCTTCCTGCTGCAAATGGTCAGTGAACCAACCAGGTTAGGGAATACCCTTGACCTTGTGCTGGCAAATGGGGACTTTGTGAGAGAACTTACAGTGGAGGAACCGCTGTCAGGGAGTGACCACCACTCAGTATGGCTCACGTTGGATATGGGCAAGGAAGGAGTGGAATCTGGCACAAGAGTGCTGGACTTCAGGAGGGCCGACTTTGGGAGGATGGGGGAAGTGGTAAAGGGTACCTGGCCAGAATTCAATCTAGTATGGATACTAACCAGAGATGGGAGCTCATAAAGTTGGGGATAGTGGAGGCAACCAAAACCTGCTGCAAAGCCCAGAGCAAGAAGGCTAGGGCTAAGAAACTGAGCTGGTTGAGCAAGGAGGTCATGGAAAAGGTAAGGAGGAAAAGAGCTGCCTTTAGGAAATATAAGAAAACAGGGAGGGGGGAGGACAGGGAGGAGTACTTGACAGAATTGAAGGAGGTGACAAGGGCAGTAAGGGGAGCCAAAGCATCTACGGAACTCAGGCTGGCACAAGGCATTAAGAAGGGGGAGAAGGACTTCTTTAAGTACATCAAGGAGAAAAGGAGCTGTAAGGACCACATAGTAAGGATTAGGAAGGAGGGGGTTGGTGAAAGCAGGGCATTATAGGCAGGAAGCACTAAATGAGTACTTCTGCTCAGTATTTACTAAAGAGAAGAGGGGGTGACACCCAAGATGGGTGAAATGGCAGACGAGGGGGAAGTGGTGACAGATGGGGAAACCATGGAGGGCAGAGTTCGAGAGGGTTGAAGGCACTGAGGGTGGACAAGGCACCAGGCCCGGATGGCATCCACCCCAGGGTACTGAAGGAGCTGGCAGAGGTCCTTGCAGGACCTGGCAGACTTATTTAATGCCTCACTACATTCGGGTGTGTACCTCAGATTGGAGGATGGCTCATGTGGTGCCCTCCACAAGAGTGGCCCAAGGATGAACTGGAACTACAGACCAGTGAGCCTCACATCCATCGTGGGTAAGCTAATGGAGACTATCCTGAAGGAGAGGCTGGTGGCCCTCTTAGAGGCCAAAGGACTACAGGACAGCAGACAGCATGGCTTCATACGTGGCAGATCCTGCCAAACCAACCTGGTCAGGTTCTATGACTGGGTAACTAGGCAACTGGACAGGGGACATGCAGTGGATGTCCTGATCTGGACTTGTAAGGCATCGACTCAGTGCCACATGGAAGGCTGGGAAGGAAGTTAGTAGGCACAGGGCAGGTGCAATGCTGGTGAGATGGGTAGGAAACTGGCTGCAGGAAGGCAACAGAGGGTGGTGGTGGGTGGGGAGCTCACACCCAAGGGCAGTGACGAGCGGTGTCCCACAGGGCCTCGGTGTTGGGACCAGTGTTGTTTGGGATATTCATTGCAGACATATCATGGGACATCAAGAGCAAGATCAGTCTATTTGCTGATGATACCAAGGTTGGCACAGTGGTGGATGACCTAGGGGATGGCAGGTTGCAGGATGATCTGGCAAAGCTTGAAACCTGGTCAGACACCTGGCAACTGGGCTTTAATGCCAAAAGTGCAAGGTGATGCATTTTGGGATGAAGAACCCAAGGAGGACTTACCAGCTAGGGGGAGTGCAGCTAGCACAGACAGAGGAGGAGAAGGATCTGGGTGTGCTCATCACAGGGTCAATGAACAACTCAGCGCAGTGTAGGAAGGCAGCTGCAAAGGCCAACAAAATGCTGGGTTGTATTGCAAGGGGTATATCCTCGAGGAGGGAGGAGGTGATTCTGCCACTGTATAGGTCATTAGTTAGACCACACCTGGAGTACTGCGTGCAGTTCTGGCATCCGTATCTGAAGAAGGACATTAAGTTACTGGAGGGAGTACAGCGCGGGCGACAAAGATGATCAAGGGTCTGGGGACTTATCATATGAGAGGAGGTTGAAGGAGTTGAACATGTACTCACTGGAGGAGAGGAGAGATGGGGGACATGATTGAAACCTTTAAATACATGAAAGGAATAAACAAGACAGGTACAGAGGGCTATTCAAAGTAAGGGAGGGAGGGCCACCAGGGGCCATGATATGAGACTGGAGCGAGGAAGGTTCAGGAGGAGATGAGGAGACACTTTTTACAGAGAGGGTGGTGGCTGGGTGGAATGCGTTACCTGCAGAAGTGGTATGCAGTAGAACAGTGGACTGCTTCAAACGAGGATGGGACAGGACAAGGGGAAGGGTTAATGAAGGGGAAGGGTAGAAGAGAGGGGCAGCTGCAGAATAAGGGGTGCTAGCTGCACATTCGAGCAGACTTGATAGACCTCTAGGCCTTTATCTGCTGGCAAATTTCGTATGTTCGTATGTTCATATGAGATAGACACAAGGGAGCCCTGATTATAAAGGGCAACTAGAGTATCAAAATACATCTAAAACAAATTGGCAGACTCGATGTACCTAGTGGTCTCCTTCTGATGTCAACTTCTGTGTTTCTATGTTTCTATGACCTTTGGCACTAGGAAGAAACTTGCTGCCCACTATCCACACCCTGGATGGAACACTGCTTCAGGACACCTCCTCGTTTAGATACATTGAGGTCTGGCTAGACCAACATCTTCTCTGGGCACATCGATGACATTCTGAAAAAGCTGCACCCCAAGCTTGGCACATTATACAGGAACCGTAATTGCATTCCACTTTTGACCAGGCATGAGACTGTCCAAAAGTTGATTTTCCCTATTTTTGACTACTGTGATATAGTCTACAAGGCCACTCCCAAATCTACCCTATCCAGATTAGACCCACTTTTCAATTCTTTCATTCACATTGCCCTGGAATACCCTGTATGCACTCACCACAGCAATCTCTATCACTCATTGCCTTTTCCTTCTCTTGCTAACAGTCACCTCTCCTACTGCACTAATCTCATCTCTAAATATTGGCTAGGCTCTTTACTACCATACATATCTTCCTCTCTCTCTACCCCTCCCCTGCCACTCACTCCTTAAGGTCCTCTGACTCATACACCTTTTTGATCTCCCACTGCTCTACAATTGTTGGTCAGTCTGCTTTTATACATTGGTTCCCCAAAATCTGAAATGTTCTTTCCTAACAAATTCAACATTCCTCCACATCTCATTCCCTCTCCTCTGCACTTCATAATTTCTTCTCCTCTTACTGTACTTGCTATACTCAACTGTAACCACCTCTGGTTTCTCTGAAGAAAGGAGGGTTACTAGTGGGGTACTGCAGGGTTCAGTACTAGGACCAGTCCTCCTCAATGTCTTTATAAGTGATATTGCAGACAGACTGGAAGGAAAAGTATGTCTCTTTGCAGCTGATACAAGTTCTGCAACAAAGTTGATACTCAAGGTAGGGTGGAAAGGATAAGAAGAGACTTGGCAAGGTTGGAGGAATGGTCAAATGTATGGCAGCTTAGATTTGATGCTAAGAAGTGCAAAGTAATGTACCTGGGAAACAAAAATCCAGGGGAAGAGTACACAATGGGGTGTGAGATACTAACAACAACAAAAATGGAAAGATAGCTGGGGTAGTCATATCAGATGACCTAAAGGTGGGCAAGCAATGTGAGAGGGCAATAAGAAGGGCTGGGGGATATTGGGATGCATAGGGAGAGGCATCACCAGTAGAAAACAGGAAGTTGTTATCCCTCTGTACAGACAGCTGGTGAGACCCCATCTGGAGTACTGTGTGCAGTTCTGGAGAACCAATCTCTGCAAAGACATAGACAGGATGGAGGCAGTCCAGAGAAGGGAAACTAAAATGGCACAGGGTCTGCACCAGAAGACATATGAAGAGAGACTTAAGGAGCTTAATATGTATAGCTTCGAGGAAAGGAGGGAGAGGGGGGACTTGATAGAAACTTTCAAGTACCTCAAGGGAATCAACAAAGTCCAAGAGGGTAGCATCTTTCAGAAAAAGAGATGTGCAAGGAGAAGGGTCACAATTTAAAGATAGAGGGGGAATGGCTCAGAGGTAATGTAAGGAAGCATTTTTTCACAGATAGGGTTGTGGATGCATGGATCGGCCTTCCTGAAGAGGTTGTAAAGTCAAAAACAGTGGTGGAATTCAAGAATGCATGGGACAGTCATAAGGCAATTCTAAGGGGTAGGGGTAGGAAAAAGTAGGCTGTTGGTTAACTAGGATCTGCAACTTATCCATTAGGTAGGGAAATGGGCAGACTGGGTGGGTCAAGTGGTCCTTATCTGCTGTCAGATTCTATGTTTCTATTTTTCTCTGTTTCTTTCTTCTGCTCTTACACCTCTCCCCCTGCCAGAACTGCAACTTCATTTTATACAGTAATACTTATGCACAATGTATTTGCACTTCATCTGTTCAATTTTAATTTTGTCATCTGCCATACCCTGATGTAAGTTTAAATCTGTATTCCTGCTATTACTGTATTTTGTGCATTGTTTCACATGTTTTTTTGATCCCAATGTTATGTTTCCTATGCATATATGATTGTATGTATGTATGTATGTATTTATGTATTCTTCCTGTTCCCTTCCCTCCTGGTCACACTGGCAGACAAGCAACATGTTGTTCAATGTGCCTTCCTAGTGAAACATTTTAAGAAATACAATAAATTCTTGAAAAACTGATTCACTGGGAAATGACACATACGGCATAGACATAATACAGATTTAAGGAGGAAAGAAGATTATTAATTATTATTATTATTATTATTATGGAGATTGTTATGGGAACTAGGTAAGGCCAACTAGGCACAAGTGCCTGCTTTCAGGGGTGACCCTGGAACGTGGGAAGGTTAAGGGGCTTGCTCAGAGTCACACATTATGCAAGTGGATGTTTAAGCAATAAGCCATAAGGGTGTGTGGGTTATATCAGGGGATTTACCATGGCTGGAGTGGGTAACTCCTCGCCAGCCGTGGTAAATCCCCCAATAACCCACATCCTCCGAGTAGCTTATTGTGATTATACCAAGGTTCATTTTTTTTACTATAATAAAATACAAATATTAAAGATGTTTCTTTGTTTTTTTATTTTATTGTAATTATTCCTATGCTGCAGGGGATGTATTGGATTAGGATATACTCATCAACAGTCATTGATTATCAAAGGATTTACACTTGTGGTAAACTGCAAGTTTGACGATTTCATTGGCTGTTCACTTATGTCCATGGTATAAGTAAGCATTAATCCACGATGAAGGTAGCATCTAATGGGGAGTTAATGCATGGTTGGGGCCATTGGGGCACAAGGCTGCAGGCCGAGTGCCTACAATGACCAACCATGCATTAACTCCCCATTAGATGCCACCTTCAGAGTGGATTAATGCACTTGTAACATGGTGTGGAGATGGGTGTATATGTCAGAGATATGTTTCTGGTGATCTTATACAACACACACTGGCACCAGTAAAGTTTATCAGTTCTTTTTACTCTTACTTTGAGAACTCTGAAGGAATGTGTCTTACATACATATGTGTTTTTTTCTTTTTTGAGCACAGTACTACAAATGTCCATTTGCTAATGATTCCGATAGTTTTAGTTCATTTCTGGGAGCGGCTGTTTGTTCTCTATTGCTCCTAGGATGACCGCTCCCTTGCTGTTTTAATGCTTGAGGCTCTATCTGTGTGTCTCATTTGCATAGCGCCCCGGTGCTTTGGTGTGCGTCGTTGCAATTCTTCCCCTCATAAGAATGGCTTTCAAATACTGCGTTATTTTCACTACTGCCATTTGTGCACTCTATCTCTCCCCTATCTCCTCTGTGTGTTGTTCCAGGTGGATAATTACATTTTACTGTGCCATGCACCTTGAAGTTGTTGACACTGAACACGTTTCCGGCTGTTCTGTGTGCTCCTGTCTCTTCCACTCCATTCCATCCTCTCTCCCTTACTACTTCTGCTGCAGGTTCCTCTACTCTGTCTGTCCCACCTACTCTCTCCTGCCTGCTCTCAATTATTTCCATTTTGGGTTCCCTGCTCACTCTTTATCTGTCTGCCACCATTGTGTTCCCATCCTGAACCCTCATCTGTTTCTTTTCACCTCGTTTTTCACTCAGGTTCCATCATCCCATCCTTCTTAGATCTCCTCTGGCTCTCCTCTGCTTGCCATCTATCTTTTCTGCTGGTCCCTTGCTCACACTTTCCCTACTACTCCTGTACTTGCTACTTCGCAACTTACTCCATTCGATTTCTTCACTTTTTGTCTTTGACACACTGCTCGTTTGGTTACCTGGTTGTTTTATGTACTAAACAGGCTACACTGCATTATCATCTCATAATACCGAGTTGCTCCTCTACCACCTGACTCTGTTTGTTCTATCGGCTTTCTTCCTTCCACTGCTACTGTTTTTGCCATGTTAAAATATGGAATGAAATCCAGGTCTGCTGGTTGTACCAAGCTCATTCACAGCTTGTTACTCTAATGAGCCATTCACAGCTTGTTACTCTAGGCTATACTGCCAGCCTGTTAGTTAATTGATTCCCTCTGTCCCAGTTGAAATACTCTGCTACCCTTTTTTCTTTCAAAGTACTTAGCAGCTCAGAGCTTCAAAGTTACAGTATTGATGATACTGTACTACCAGATGTGAATGTTCAGTTGGATCTCAGAAAATAGGTATACTGCAGCATGGCTGCAGACTGATACTAAGAAATTTTTTGCAGCACAACTGCAGACTGATCCCAGTAAACTAGTTACTGTGTAACTGCAGCATTTGATCCCCATGGAAAGGTTACAGTGTAACTGTAGATTTATGTCAAGGAAATGGCTTCAGTGTAACTGCAGATGGAGCCCAAGGAAATAGTTACAGTGTGGCTGCAGACTCACAGAAAATGGTTACAGAGTAACTCTCCAAAAGCAAAACAGCTCACATGCTCTCAGGATGGTGCACGGTATAAACAAAGGCAATGTCCAACAGCAAAGACCAGCACTCACCAAAGTCAGTGAAAAGCAGACTTTATTATATAAATGTAAAAATTAAAAGGTTCCACAATTGAAACGGCTGTGAACCAAGAAAGCCATGACCAGTTTCATACCCAGTACGTCCTCAGGGGTATGGTTTCAAAGGCTTACATCATAGTTCATTTATACTAATTAATTTAAATACACAGTATCACTCTATTATATCGTAGTAACCCTAGTGTTAAGTGCATTCTCAATCTGCTCACCAGACACATTTTAAAAAATCTCATTCTTCATTTTACATTTACTTAATAAAAACAAGTTACTACATTATACCTCTAACATGCAGGCTATTGTGTGCATACACTTAAGCCTAAAATACCACAAAATATTATTTAAAAAAGCATCCTATGTAGTACATGCAGGAAACAGGGGACCCAAAATTATACCAGATAACTTAATTCACAGTGCATATACGTAGATGTCTAGAACTTATTCATTAAGCTTGGACTAATCCCTTTTATGTGTCAATCCCATATACATAGTCTATATATGCAGCCTAAAGAGAAAAAATATATATACTATTCTAGGATGAAAACAGCATCCATTGTAGTAACACTGCATGTAAACCTGTAACAGACATAATCCATCTATGAATAATATCTGAAAAGAGAAAAGAGCAAAATAATTTCAAATAATACTTCATTTTTTCTAATTATTTCAATTTGTTGCAAATCTTCACAAAGTATCCACTGTGTCATATTATGCATTTCTGTATATGGATGTCTTCATTTTAATGTGGCAGTCAAAGGGTTACCTATACTGAAAAATATATACTGAAAATAAATAATGGAGTGACCATTACTAATAGCAGGGGGGGTATCATAGTATGTTGCTGTTCTCAATCTACATTCTTATTTTTTTAGACAAAACTAAACACACCACATAGATCAAGTAGTGACAATGTATTTATCTATGTATGCATGGCAGCAATTCAGTCTTATCATTTAATCCTGGTGGACGGAGGGCCCCCAAAGTAAATATCCAATAGGATTCTCTCTGTTTGAGTTTGCCATCCAGGTTTCCTCCTTGTAGACCTAAACTGGCACTGTCAATGCCACAAAACTAGAATTTGTGCATCACATGTTTATTTTTATGTTGGCGCACTTGCGCAGCCAACATCTTGCAGTAGTGCAGATTTGGAGGCATGGTCGCTGTTGGGGTGAATGTAGGGCATGCACCAATAGGTGCATCCCTCATTCCCCAATCAGCCTGCATGCCAGCACCACACCATGCATACTAATGTGGTGAGCACATCTCAGGAAAGGTCTGCTGCAATGTGAGCAGAGCTCGTCACATGCAGCGGACCCTTCCCATGTGCTTTACCAGCTAGAAATATGGCAGCACAGTGGCCGCTAAACTGCCAACTTTGGGGGGTGCCCAATTCCCCAGTTGGCTTACCCTGCCCCTCAAGTACGTGTCGACGGGTGAGCCTACTCCCCATCGGAAGAATGTGTCCCCCCACTTTTGTTGTTTGCTGACAAGGGTGCCAAATCCCTGTCAGCATCCATCCCCCCCTTCCACTTTAATGTGCCGATGGAGGAGCCCGCTCCCCGTCAGCATGATGTCCCCCCTTTCTTCTGTGCCAACGGGGGTACCCAATCCCCAGTCAGCTACTGTGCCCACCCAAAAAAGTAACCACATGTAAAAAAGAAAACTGTCTGCAATGGGTTTTTCTACCTGTAAACAGAAAATGGTCCCTCGTAATCTCCTTACCCACCACCCATACCCACCCACTGCGCACCCTGCCTCCCCACACCCCCCTCACCTCATACTTACCTCCGGAGCTTGGCAGGACAATCTTCAGTTGACCGAGAACACATCTTTACTCTTTTAAAGCTGACCACGAACTGAGGAAATGCAGGTAAGCTGTATAATGGAATAAATAGTTTTTTTCAACTTTAATGTGTATCTCAGGCAGTTTTGGGAATTTTTGCACCAAATTTTCAGCATGGGGTTTTTGGGACCCCTCCTCATGAATTATGTCACTGTTATGATGTTAATCGGTCCCAAAAGGTGATTTTACAGTCACTTTGCGGAATCACCTTTTGGAACCGATTAATGAAAGGACATTGGCAGTGTTCATGAGGTGGGCTCTCAAATAGCCTATGTTGCAAATTTGGTGGAAAAATCCAAAAAATGGCTGTTTTATGAGTGTGCATTGCACAGTTGCTATGCACGCTCGTAACTTTGCAAATTCACAATATTTTCATGCCAGATATTCAACTTTGTCATTTTTCTACATCTCCTTGTGAATAGTATAGCTGTCATTTTTCACATCTGGCCGAAATGTGTTTCCACACTTCCGGCACACAATACCATAGTTGCTGTTGGAAATCAGTGTTCAGGGCAGATTATGAAAATGACAGTGACACTGTTTATGAGCAGTGGTCCTAAAATGCCTATGTTTAAAATTTGGTGATGATACTCCATAAAATGACTGTTTTACGAGCGTGCATTGCGCAGTTTGCACGCACGCCTGCAACGCCAGGTATTTGTAATATTTTCATTCTGAATTTTCACCATTGACATTTTTCCACACCTCTTGATGAACAGTACAGCTGTCATTTTACATATCCTGCCCAAAATGTGTTTTTATATGTCCGGCTCAGAATAGCACGGTCACTGTGCAAAATCACTTTTTGGGACAGTTTGTGGAAATAACAGTGACACTGTACATGAGCAGAGGTGCTAAAATGCCTATGTTGAAAATTTGGTTCCGAACCTCCTTAAAATTTCTGTGTTACAAGTGTGCATTGTGCATTTCCCATGCACCCTTGTGACTTCACAAATTTGCAATATTTACATGCCACATTTTCACCACTGCCATTTTACAGCTCCTTTTGAACAGTACAGCTGTCATTTTCCACAGCTTGCCAAAAATGTGTTTCCGCACTGCACTACCAAAGCCAATGCCAGCGCAACAACATTCGGCATTGACAAATGCTTGTTAGTCTCCCTGCAGTGTATTGCCATTACAGAGTAACTGCAAACTTATCCCTAGGTAATGGTTTTAATGTAACTGAAATCTGATCTTTAACAAGCATTTGTCAATGCCGAATATTTGCTTTTGCTGGTATTAGCATTGGAAATGCAGGAGTTAGACAGAAGCAGAATAGGAATGGCATTGAAGTATTGAACTTCATGCAAACCCCACATCCACCCTGCAGAGATGGACAGGCATTGGGGTATGCCTCTGTGTCATCACACATAATGCTTACTCTATTTCACCTAACCCTCTGCTGCAGATACCGACAAGTGTTGAGGTGTGCCTTGGGGTGTTTGACTTTACAGTCACCCCATTCCATAAGGACATATGCTGAAATGGGTGCATCATACGAGAATGGGGTGAACTCTGGGGATGAAGAGTCCAAGGAACACTACAATACCTGTCACTGGATGCAGGATGGGGATGGAATGGCATAAGCATTACAGCCAGCAATCCAAAGGCACCCCCGACACCTGTCAGTCTGTACAGGGTGGGATGTTATGGTTAGAAACGGTAACACCCTGGGCATTTGTTGGTATTTGCTCTACAGATTTTCAACATGGCCTTTTTGTGACCCCCACCTCTTGAAAGCATTTGGTACCTCTGCTCATGAACAGTGGCACTGGGATTTTGTTAATCTGTCTTGAATGTTGATCTGCTACAGCGACCACACCATTCTGCACCAGTTGTGCGAAAACACAGTTTGGGCAGGATGTGAAAAATGACAGCTGTCCTGTAGATAAGGAGGTGTGAAAAAATGCCAATTTTGAAAATCTGGAATGAAAATATTAAAAATTCTTGAAGTTATGAGCATGAGTGGAAACCGCACAATGAACGCTAGTAATACAGTCATTTGGTGAAATGTTCTCACCAAATTTTCAAAATAGGCATTTTGGGACCTCCGCTCATAAACAGTGTCACTATGATTTTGTAAATGGGCCCCAAATGCTGATTTCCCACAGTAACCACTCCTTGTACGCCACAGGTGTGAAACCACATTTCTGGCAGGATGTGAAAAGTGACAGCTGTACTGTTCATAAGGAGGTGTAAAAAAATGGCAATGCGGAAAATCTGGAGTGAAAATATTAAAAATTCTCAGATTTACAAGTGTGCATAGAAACTGCACAATGCATGCTCATAGCAATTATTTTTCAGAATTTTTTTACCAGATTTGAAACATAGGCTTTTTGGGAGCCCGTCTCATGAACAGCAACTCTGCCATTTAGTTACTCAGTCCAAAAAAGTGATTCCATGCAGTGACTCTGAAATCACCTTTCAGGATGGAATAATGAAATGACAGTGATAGAATTCATGAGGTGAGGTCCCAGGAACCCCATGTTGAAAATTTGGTGCCAAAATTCACAAAAATGGCCAAGATATCCACCTAAGTTAAAAAAAAAAACATGTATGCCATTATACAGCTTACAGGCATTTCTTCAGTTCATGGTTGGATTTTGAAGAGTGCAGACGTGTTCTGGTAAATTGAAGATCATCATGCTGGGCTCCGGAGGTAAGTATGGGTTGGGGGGGTGCAGGGATGTGGTGTACACAGGGGTGGGTGCGGGTTGGGGAGGGGGCACTGGGCACAATGAGGGACCATTTTCTACTTTTTAGGTAAAAAATAATTAAAACCATCATTGGAAGGTTTTTTGCGAGATTCGGATACTGGGTGGCCCCAGTGTGCCAGCTGCATGTTTTTGGGGAAGACTGAGCTGACAGGGATTGGGCCCTCCTTTGGCAAAGAAAAAAGGATCTGTGATTGGGGGGGAGACATGTTGCCTAGGGAGATTGGGCGCCCCCTCAGTAAACAAAATGTATGGGGGACATTATGCCAATAGGAAGTGGGCTCTCTATTGGCAAATGAACTTGGGAGGGGGACATGCCAACAGGGGGATTGGGTATCCTGTTATCTTTCATAGAGACTCTGAGGCAGACAGTGACATCCACCGCTATGTTAATTGAAATGTTACACCAGGCAAGGCACCACCCTGCATTGATGGGTCACTCCTTCATTGCAGCCGTGAAGTTGTTTCAAGTTGGTGCCATGCTTGCTGAACTGGTGTCAGAAGCAGCATGCCACCACATTGGGGAAAGAGGGCCAAGCCTCAAAATGCAGTGGAGGCATTGACCACACAGTGATGCACCTCTAAAACCCCACTTCTCTCCTAAGCTGTCATATAATGTTTCTTGTGCATGCACACAAGCAAACATAAAAATGGTTACAGCATAACTGTAATTTGATCTCCAGTTAATGGTTACAGTGTAACAGAAGTCTGATCTTTAAAAATGGTTACAGTTTAACTGCAAACTTGTTTCCAAGGAAATGGCTAAAGTGTAACTACAGACTCATCACAGCCAAAATGACAACCTGTTAGCCACTGTTTTGTTGCAATATGCCAACTCTTTGTTTTATAAGTGTTGCAAATTGCTCTTCCTGTACCCTCTTCTCCCATGTCACACTTGGAAATGAACCTTGGCTCAGTGTGCCTTTCCCAAAGGTTACCAAATTTTAAATAAATGAAACACAAAATGCCTACAGTGTAACTACAGATTCCCAGTAGATATTTATAGGGCAGCTGTAGACTCAGGAACTCAGAAATGGGGAACTCAGTTATATAAGGTGAGACAAGAGGGGTAAGGTGGCTAGGTGTTCTCTCATAGAGGGTCCAGAAAGAAGCCAAGGGAAAGTGGTCTCGAGGAGGTGGGAGGTGACAGGGGCTGGTGGGGGATTCCAAAAAGGAGGTGCACAAAAGATCAAGGGGGACAATAAGGTTCTCCTGCTGGGGTACCCCATGATCAGGGTATTCATTGGGTGGGGCAGGATGAGGGAAAATCCAGTCCAGTTAAGGTAGTGGGTATTTCTGGTCTGACTGTGCATAGGGTGAAGATCATGGTGTGTGAGATGGCGAGTGACTGTAGAGGATCACAGGACTTCCTGATGCATCTGGGAACAAATGATATTGAGGGGAATAGTGTGCTGGAAATTCAGGCAAGGTTCCGAGAACTGTCCAGACTCTGTCATGACAATGGATGCAGTCCCCTTCTCAGAAATCATGCCAGTGCCAAGGACCACTGTGGAGAACAAACAGAAGATCAGGGAGACTAATGACTGGCTCAGGCAGTGGGGTGAAGCACAAGGGATTGGGATGTTGGGAGACTGGGGGGAGTTTGTGAAGACAAGGGACTGTATGCCCAGGATAGGTGTCACCTAAATCTGGTAGGGAAGGAAGTTCTCAAATGGGGGATGAAGGAAATAATTCAGGCTAGTTGGGGTTTAAACTTATTAAGTGGGGAAGGGGGCACTGCCAGGCTGATCTGGCCATCCACACTGCTGGTAGGACTGGCCTGCAACCCCATGAAGGGGGGGGCAGATGGTACCCTAGGGGGGAAGTGTGGATGGACATATGAAAGATCTGGGGAGGATATGGTAAAGAGGGGTAGGGACAAGGGTTGGAGGGTGGCTTTAATAAATTCCAGAAGTCTGGGGAATAAAATGCCTGAGTTCCAGGCCATGCTGTTTGAGGGAGGGGTGGATGTAACAGCGATCACTGAAACTTGGGCCACCCCGGCCATGACTGGGACCTTTAATCTGAGTGGGTACCTTGTGCTAAGGAAGGACAGAAAGGTAGACAGAGAGTGAGAAGTAGCAATGTTCATTAGAGATAACATCGAGATTATAAGAGTGGAGGAAGCAGAGGGCAACATGGAGGCCTTATGGGTCACCTTACAAACCCCTGTGGGATTGAAGATCAAGTTGGGGGTGGTATATAGACCCCCAGGACTAGTGGAAGACCTGGAGGATTGCCTGTTGAATAACATTAAGGGGCAGTGTGGACTGGAAGGGGAAGGAGTGGTGTTGATGGAAGACCTTAATATGCCAGCTACTGATTGGGGTACTATAATAATATTAATAATAATAATAATAAACTTTATTTTTATGCGCCTTTCAAAATTATCAAGGCGCTGTACAAAAATCAAACACATAATCATATAGACCCAGACAAAAGTTAACCAGAATAACAAATCCAAGCAACTATGCATCACAGAAAAGCTTGATGATACAGAAAAGTTTTAAGCACTTGTTTAAATCCCCCCCATAGTCATTCACTCCTGAAGCTGATGGGGTAGAGAATTCCAGAGAGTAGGGGCTACGAACATAAATGCTCGTGCCCCAGAAGATTTCAAAATTACCCTCAGACTCTCCAGCAACCCCTCGTCAGCTGAGTGGAGCTGTCGCGCAGGGCAGTAGGGAACAAGAAGCTCTTTCAAGTAATCAGGACCAAGTCCATGTAGGGCTTTATTAGTCAGTAAACCAACTTTAAATGTGATCCGCCACTGAACCAGCAGCCAGTGCAGATCATGCAGCACTGGGGTAATATGCAAGGAGCAAGATGCCCCTGTCAACAATCATGCTGCAGCATTCTGTACTAGCTGCAAGCTGCAGATATCAACACCAGAAAGCCCTAGGTATAGGGAGTTGCAGTGACGTCCTCTATAACCAGGGAGCAGAAGCTGCTGGATGGCTTCCTGGATGGGTTTCTCAATCAGCAGGTGATGGACTCAGAGAGGGAGGGTCATATTCTGGATGTAGTTTTAGCAGATGGGGATCTTGTACAAGATCTGGTTGTAGAAGAACTCCTGGCTGGGAGTGACCACAATACAGTCTGATTTCAGCTTAAACTGGGAGGGGAATCATTCTAGGAAATGTAGAAACATAGAAACATAGAAGTTGATGGCAGATAAGGACTGCAAGGCCCAATCCGTCTGCCCATATCTTTTTCTACCTTATAAATGTACCATCGTCCTTTGCTGTCAGTGGCCTATATATTCATACTCATTTGTATTGCTCCCTTATGCCTATCCCATGCCAGTTTAAAACCCTGCACTGTATTCATATCCACCACTTCCTGAGGTAGGCTGTTCCATGTATCCACCACCCTTTCTGTGAAAAAGAACTTCCTCACATTACCCCTTAATCGGCCTCCCTCTAATCTCATGCTGTGTCCTCTTGTCCTGCTATTTTTCTTATATTTAAAAGTTTTAGACTCTTTCACCTTGTTAATGCCCTTAAGGTGTTTGAATGTTTCGATCATATCACCTCTCTCCCTCCATTGCTCTAGGGTGTACATACTGAACTCAGAAAATCTGTTCTCATATGTCTTCTGGTGCAGTCTCTGCACCATTTTGGTTGCCCTTGTCTGGACTGCCTCTATTTGGTTAATGTCCTTGTGAAGGTGTGGCCTCCAGTACTGCACACAGTACTCCAGATGGGGCCTAACCAGTGTCTTGTAAAGAGAGATTATTAGCTCCCTCTTATGACTTGTGATACCCCTACTAATACACCCTAACATCCTCCAGCCTTACCTACTGCTTTAGAGGTCTGCTTGGAAGATTTCAGGTAATCGGTGATGATGATGCCCAAGTCCCTTTCTTCCTTTGTAACTGCCAGCAACTCCCCTCCCAGCCTATAGGTGGCTTCAGGGTTTCTCTTCCTAATGTGCATGATCTTGCACTTCTTTGCATTAAATCCCAGTTGCCACTCTTCTGACCATTTTGCTAGTTTATCCAGATCTCTTCTCATTCTGCCCACCCCTTCTGGATCATCTACTCTGTTGCAGATCTTGGTGTCATCTGCAAACAGACAAGCATTACCCTCTAGTCCATCTGCAATATCCTGATGAAGATACTGAAGAGGACTGGCCCCAGGACTGACCCCTGAGGTACCCCACTTGTGACTTACATCTCTTCTGACTGCATACCAGTTACCACCACTCTGTTTTCTGCCCGCCAATCAGTTTGCCACCCAGTTGACCAACTTCTGACCAACCCCAAGCCTACCCAGCTTGTTTATCAATCTTCTATCTGGAACAGTGTCGAAAGCTTTGCTGAAGTCAAGGTAGGCAAAATCAACTGCTCCCCCTTGGTCCACCACTCTGGCTACCCAGTCAAAGAAATCTATGAGATTAGTTTGACAGGACCTTCCTTTTGTAAAGCCATGCTGTCTTGGATCCTATGCTCCTATGGATTCCAGGTGTTGCACTATCCTTTCCTTAAGGAGTGCCTCCATAACCTTGCCCACTACTGAGGTAAGACTGACTGGTCTGTAGTTCCCTGCCTCCTCCCTGCTACATCTCTTGAGGTAGCAGGACAATGATAGTTGATTTTAGGGGGGTGGACTTTCTGAAAATGGGGGAAATTCTCAAAGGGCATTTGCGGGAGATAAAACCAGGTTTGGACTTGGAAGGTAGCTGGGAGATCATAAAGTGGGGGCTACTGGTGGCCACCAGGACCTGTGCAAAAGTGAAGTGCAAGGGCAGTAGTTCTCATAAACCATGCTGGTGGACCAAGGAGGTACAGGAGATGGTAAGGGAGAAGAAAGTATCCTACAGTAGGTACAAAAAACAAGCATATGTCAATGCTGAATGCTGTCTTTCTGGCATTGGCATTAGTTGTGCCAGAGTTAGAGACACATAATAGGAATGGCAGTGAAGTATTTAAGTGATGCCAACCCCACCCCCACCCTGTAGAGACTGACAGGCATTGGGGTGTACCTTTGGGTCATCAACTATAACCCTCATGCCATTTTACCTTACCCTAACCTGTAGACACTGACAAGTGCCGTGGTGTGCTTTGGGGTCTTTGGACATTATACTTACCCCATTCCATAAGGAGATATGCTGAGGTGGATGCATTATAGGAGAATGGGGTGAACTTTGTGGCCGAACACTGCAAGGTACAGCACAATGCCTGTCACTGGCTGCAGGCTGGGGTTGGGGGTGGAATGGTGTGAGCATTACAGCTGATGATTCCAAGTCACACCCCGATGCCTGTCAGTCTTTACAGGGTGGGGTGCTACAGTTGGTGTGTGTTGGTATTTTCACTCCAAATTTTCAATATGTGCTTTTTTTGAGCCCTCCTCATGAAGTGCGGCGCTATCAGTTTGTTAGCTGGAAGGTAGTTTTGCACAGCGGATATGCCATTTGCCGACACAGGGACAAAAACACATTTTGAGCACTATGTGGAAAATGGCAACTGTATTGTTCATGAGGAGATGTAAAAAAATGGCAACGTTGAAAATCTGGAGTGAAAATATGAAACATTGGTGAAGTCATGAGCAAGCATAGAAACTGTACAACACACGTCCGTAACCCAATTATTTTTGTAATTTTTTTAACCACATTTTTAACATAGGCATTTTGGAGCTTCCCCTCATGAACAGTGGCACTGTGATTTTGTTAATTTGTCCCAAACGTTGATTTCCTACAGTGACCATGCCACTGTGCGCCACGGGAGCGAAAACACATTTTGGGCAGGATGTGAAAAATGAAAGCTGTACTGTTGATAAGGAGGTGTGAAAAAATGCCAGTGTTGAAAATCTGCCATGAAAATATTGCAAATTTGTGAAGTTACAAGTGTGTGTGGAAACTACGCAATGCACACTTGTAATACAGTCATTTTATTGAATTTTGTCACCAAATTTTCAACGTAGGCATTTTAGGACCTCTACTCATGAACAGTGTCACCATCATTTCCTCAAACTGTCCCAAAAAGTGATTGCACACAGCGACAGTGCTATTCTCCCCCAGACATGTGAAAACACATTTCGGCCAGGATATGGAAAATGACAGCTTTACTGTTGATAAGGAGGTGTGGAAAAATGCCATTTTTGAAAATCTACAGTGAAAATATTACAGATTCATGAAGTTATGAGCATGAGTGGAAACTGTGCAATGCACGCTCATAAAACAGCCATTTTTTTGATTTTTTCCACCAAATTTGCAACATAGGCTTTTTGAGAGCCCCCTCCGAACAGTGGCACTGTTGTCTCGTTAATCGGTTCCAAAAAGTGATTCCACGCAGTGACCACGAAATCACATTTCAGGACCAAATAACACCATGACAGTGCTTGAATTCATGAGGAGGGGTCCCAATAAACCCATGTGGAAAATGTGGTGCCAAAATTTCCAAAAAATGTCTGAGATGAGTACCAAAGTTGAAAAAAACCCTATTTATGCCATTATACAGCTTACCGGCATTTCTTCAGTTCAAGATTGGCTTTGAAGAGTGCAGATGTGTTCCCGGTCCACTTAAGATCATCGCACCGGACTCCAGAAGTGAGTATGGGGTGAGGTGGTATGTGGGGAGGCAAGGTGTGTAAAGGGTGGGTTTGTGGAGGGACAGGAGACGGCGAAGGACTGTTTTCTTTTTACAGGTTTACAAAAAAATCATCATGGGATGGTTTTTCTTTTTCAGGGATTTGGCATGCTGGGTTGGGCTCCCAGCATGCCACCTAAGTGTTTTGGGGGAAATGCTAGTCGACGGGATTGGGCACCTAAGCTGGCACATACAAAAGAGAGGGGGACAAAAGCCAAGGGGGATTTGGAACCCCCCTTGGCTCACAACAAAAGCAGGGGGGATGGACATTATGCCTATGGGGAGTGGGCTCCCCTGTCTGCAAAATAAGCAGGGAAAAGGGATTAAAGCTAATGGGGATTGGGCCCCCCATCAGCAAAGAAAGACTGTTGGGAGTGCATGATGCCAAGGGGGATTAGGCATCCCCTCAGACTTCATTTTATATGGGGGGTCATTATGCCAATGGGGAGTGGGCTCCCCCATTGGCAGTGTGACAGTTGGCGGCAGTCACTGCTGCCATGTTGCATGCACATCGGGAGGCATGTTTGGTCCCGCTGCATGAGAGCTTCATGGTCAATTCAGCAGACCTTTTATTAGATCTGGTGGCCACATTAGGGATGTGTGATGTCAACACCTGCTGCTGGCTTATTGGGGAATGAGGGATGCACCTACTGATGCATGCCCTGCATTCGCCCACAGTGATTGCACCTCCAAATCTGCTACTATCACAAGATGTTGACTCATGCGCAAGCACGAGCCAACATTATGAGAAGAGAGGGATAGAGACAACTATCACCTTGCAACCAGGAAAGTCACCAGAGTGATGAGGGGGGCAAAGGCCTAGAAAGAGCAGAGACTGGTGCAGGGAATACAGGGTGGGGAAAAGAGGTTCTTTGGGTATTTTGGTGAGTGGAGGAAGGTCAAGGGCCAGCTCAGTAAGTTGAGGACAGCTGAGGGGTGGGTGGAAGTGGCTGGAAAGCAGGCAGTGTACTGAATGACTACTTTGCCTCAGTTTTCACTAGAGAGGATGCTGGGGAACTTCCCAAAAAGTGGTTGAAGGACACAAAAGGTGCAGCAGACCTGGCTATTGGGGTACCTTCTGAAGAACAAGCTGCTGGGGGAGGTAGGCCAGGGGTGAGATATCAGGCTGGTTCTACTGAATAGGGGGGACAGATGTTGATATTCCTATCGATCCGGTGTGGGAAGCCTTCCAGTCTGTATAAAAAGGATAACTCTCTGGTGCCTGATGCTATTCATCCCAGAGTACTGAGGGAGATGTACAGATGTTTTGGCTGCACCATTGGTGGATCTCTTTAACTTGTTGCTCCAGACAGGGAGGGTGCCAAGGAATTGGAAGCAGGCACATGTTGTCCCCCTCCATAAAGGGGGATCGAGAGAAGAACCAGGAAACTATAGACCTGTCAGTTTGACTTCAGTGATAGGGAAAGTCATGGAGAGTATACTTAAGGAAAGGCTAGGAGGTTTCTTAGAGGAGATGGGTTACCTGGATGACCAGCAACATGGATTTGTGCCAGGTAGATCATGTCAAACAAATCTTGTAGAGTTCTATGAGTGGGTGACATCAGCACTCGGCAGGGGGAGATCAGTGGATGTATTGTTCCTGGACTTCAGCAAGGCATTAAATTCAGTCCCTCACATTGGCCTAAGGGAGAAGTGGGGTGGGTGGGGGTTAGGGCTATTGACGGTTAGGTGGATTGGAAATTGGCTTTCAGGTCACACTCAGCGGGTTGTTGTTGGAGAGGAGGTCTTGTCTCTCAGGGAGGTCATAAGTGGGATCCCACAGAGATCAGTCTTGGGGCCACTCCTGCTTAACGCCTACATCTCCAATATCAGGGAAGGTATCGGGTATGAAATGAGTCTCTTTGAGGATGACTCTAAGCTGGGGGTGGTGGTGGAGGGGAAGAAGGGGAGATTGGCCCTGCAAGAGGACCTGGATACTCATGATACGTGGTCCTGAACCTGGAAATTTAAATTTAACTCCTCCAAGTGCAAGGTGCTACACCTAGGGTGGGAAAATACCAACTATGTGTACACCTTGGGAGAGGAGGAGCTGGAGGCCTCAACAGGGGAAGAGGACCTAGGGGTCATGGTGGATGCATGTATGAATAACTCTGAGCAGTGCAGGAGAGTGGCTAGCAAAGCAAACAGGATGTTGGGATGCATCGTAAGGTGGATTACCTCTAGGAGCAGGGAAGTGATACTGCTGCTGTACAATAGACTGGTTAGAACACACCTTGAGTACTGCGTACAGTACTGGAGACCACACTTGAAGAGGGACATACAGCTCCTGGAGAGGGTACAGAGGAGGGCTACCAAGATGATATGAGGAATGAGGGATTTGACGTATGAGGACAGACTTGAGGCGCTTTGCCTGTTTTCATTGAATGAGAGGAGAGATGAGAACATGGTTGAGGTATTTTAGTACCTCAAAGGAATAAATTGGGTAAACATGGAGGAAAACTTTAAACTAAAGGAGGGAGGTATCACCAGAGGACATGATTTGAAATTGGAAGGTGGAAGGATGAGGGGGGAAGGGGAGGATGTTTTTCTCTGAGAGGGTGGTGGATCCTTGGAACACGCTGCCTGGAGAGCTGGTTCAGATTTCCACAGTGGAAGGATTCAAAAGAGGGTGGGACAGATAAAGAAAAGGGATGTATCAGATGAGGGCCTGGCCCAGAGGGGTGGGGAGAGAAGACAGGGGTTTCTGGTACACAAGGGGGAGGCCTGGTTCCCAACTTGGGATCTGAGATTTGAGCAGACTCAATAGACCATAAGGCCTAATCTGCTGGCAGTTAGTACATTAGTATATTAGTCTTGGTGGATTTTAATATAAATAATTCAGAGTAGTGCAGGAGGGCTGCGGTCAGGTCAAATAGGATGCTGCGATGCATCACTAGAGGGATTACCTCAAGGAACAGGGAGGTGATTTTGCCACTGTACAACAGCCTAGTTAAACCACATCCTGAGTACCGTGTGCAGTTCTGGAGGCCACACCTAAGGAGGGACATTCAACTCCTGGAGAGGGTTCAGAGGAGAGCAACCAGAATGATCTGGGGCCTGGGGGTATGACATCTGAGGAACGACTAGGGGAGCTCAACCTGTTCTCGCTGGAGGAGAGGAGGGACTGGTGGGATGACTAAGGTCTTTAAGTACGTTAGAGGAGTAAATAAGGTAAGCTGAGATAGGATCTTTTGACTGAAAGAGGTTGGAATCGTCAGAAGACACAGTTGGAAGACTGAGGGTGGTAGGATTTGGGGGGAAGGAGGAGGAGGAGGTACTTCACCAAGAGAGTGATGGATCCATGCAATGCGCTACCCAGGGGGAGCTGGTACAGGCAGCTATGGTGGAGGGATTCCAGAGAAGGTGGGACAGGTATAGGCAAGTGGTGAAGTAGAGGCTGGTTTGCCCGGGGTGGTACTGGGGATGTTGTAACAGTGGAAGGAGACAGATAGAGGGCTATGGTACCCAATCAGGGTGCTGAAGCACATGCAGACTTGATAGACCAATAGGCCTGCTCTGCTGGCATCTACTATGTTAGTATGTTAGATTGTACAGTGAAACTACAGATTGATTTACATAAATTGCTTAAACAGTATAGCTGCAAACTTATCCCCAGCAAATGTTTATCGTGAAATTGCAGACTGAGCCATGAGAAATTGTTATAGTATAACTGCAGACGGCTCCCCAAGAAATGGTTAGTGTACAGTAACTACAGCTTGGGAAAAGGTTAGAGTATAACTATAAACTGATCCACAAGAAACGGTTACAGTATAACTGCATATGTATCCCTTAGAAAAGTTTACAGTGTAACTGCAGACTGAACCACAGGAAATAGCAAAATTGTCATTTGGGCTGCAGGCTGCAGATTGTGTTCTTTGTTAGACTGTAGTGACTGGATTTATTTTTTCTCTCCAGTATCAGCCTTACTCACGCCATGCTCTCCAAATTGCCTCCAAGATGAAGTTTGCAATGAGACAATTTCTTGGTGTGAATGCAATTCAACCTATTACAACAATATGGGTATGTGTACACCATTTATTACTATTGTGATAGCTTTAGAGAATAGCTGACATTTATAGTTTGACAAATAGCTCAACCCCTTAAATGTCTGTTGCTTCATTCATTCCCAAAAAATTAAGATATGGATTTGGGGTGAACTGAAAAACTTTAGATCAATTTGGATCTAATAATGTGAATGAAAAATGTGAATGCTGCAATTCAAGCTGTTTGTTCCCTAAAATGTAACATGTTTATTACAGATTAGACAGAGAACTCAGATTTAGGTCAGAGTGCAACTCATCAAAGAACTGAAAACATTGCCGCAGACTTCAGGAATGGGAGCAGCCAGGAGGAAGGATGTTAATTTGTGGTGATGATAGGCAGATTATGGGAAAATGGTAGAACTGTGCCATTTTAAAAATCTTCTGTTAGTGTTTTTCTCCAGTTATCCAGCATCCCCAAACTGGAGTGCACATCGATCTACTACCCTGACAACTACTACATAACTCCTAAAACTCAAGGTGGACAAAGCAATGGGGCCTGACGGGATTCACCCCAGAATCCTAAAAGAACTAAGGGGTGGGGGGGACCTAGTGACACCACTGACCACACTTTTTAACAAATCATGGCAGGATGGGGTGGTACCTGAGGACTGGAGGAGGGCAGATGTGATTTCCCTTTACAAAAGTGGGAGCAAGGCAGAAGCAGGAAACTACAGACCTGTAAGTTTGACCTCAGTGGTAGGAAAATGATGGAATCACTTCTGAAAGAAAGAATTGTTGAGCACCTAGAGGTAGCGGGCACAGGACCCAAAGCAACATGGATTTACAGCAGGAAGGTCATGTCAGACTAATCTAATTGATTTCTTTGACTGGGTGACCAAAGTAATAGACCAGGGAGGGCTGTGGATATGGCCTACCTAGACTTTAGCAAGGCATTTGACACAGTCCCGCACAAAGATTAATAATCAAGCCAGCCTGGGAGTGGGTCCCAGGGTGGTAGCCTGAGTAGTGAACTGGCTGCACAACAGGACACAGAAGGTAATAGTGAATGGAACACATTCCAAAGAAAGGGGGGTTACTAGTGGAGTACCTCAGGGCTCAGTACTGGGTCCAATCCTCTTTAACATCTTTATAAGTGACATTGCAGACGGTCTGGAGGTAAAGGTATGCCTCTTTGCAGATGACACAGAGATCTGTAACAGAGTTGATACACAAGAGGGGGTAGAAAAGATGAGAAGGGACTTGGCAAGGTTGGAGGAATGGTCAGACATATGGCAACTTAGATTCAATGCAAAGAAGTGCAAAGTAATGCACCTGGGAAACAAAAACCCAGGAGAAGAGTACACAATAGCAGGGGAGGTACTAACAACAATAAAAATGGAAAGGGACCTGGGAGTAGTCATATCAGATGACCTAAAGGTGGGTAAGCAATGTGAAAAGTCAGTAAGGAGAGCCAGGGGATACTGGGATGCATAGGAAGGGCATCACAAGTAGAAAAGGATGTGATTATCCTCTATACAGACAGTTGGTGAGACCCCAACTGGAGTATTGTGTGCAGTTTTGGAGACCTCCATCTACGCAAGGACATAGACAGGATGGAAGCAGTCCAGAGGAGGGCAACTAAAATGGTGCAGGGTCTACATCAGAAACCATATGAAGAGAGACTGAGAGAGCTTAATATGTATACCCTTGATGAAAGGAGGGACTGGGAGACATGATAAAACATTCAAGTACCTCAAGGAATCAACAAAGTCCAGGAGGGTAGCATCTTTCAGGAAAAGAGGTTGTGAGAACAAAGGGCACAGTTTAAAGATGGGGCGGCTCAGGGGTAATGTGAGGAAATTCTTTTTCACGGAGAGAGTGGTGGCTACATGGAACAGCCTTCCTACGGAGGTCATTGGGTCTAAAACAGTGGGGGAATTCAAACATGCATGTGACAGACACAAAGCAATTATAGTGGGGGGTTGCAGGAAGCAGGCTGTTGGTTAACTAGAATCTGAAGCTTAGGTAGGGAAATGGGCAGACTGGGTGGGCCGAGTGGTCCTTTTCTGCTGTCAAAGTCTATGTTTCTATGTACTGTGGGATCTCAGAGTGCCAATGATTATGTTTGCTTGCATGCATATGCAAGAAACATAGTGCCATCATCTGAGTTTTGGAGTTGTGTCACCCGTCTTTCAATTCAGTCAGTGTGTTTGCAGGCACAGCCACAGTTCTCCATTGACTGTTGCAACTGTCTATGACAGCAGTTGAAAATGCAGTGCTGTACAGTTGAAAGGGAGATCTCCACTTCAGTGAGCAGCGCTCCCCATAGATACGCATGTAAGCATGCATATTGCATGCTGATGTGCTCCCCCCACACACACACACACTGTGTGGCTGATGGGGGTGCCCAATCCCCTGTTGGCTCCACGCCCCCCCAAAAAGCCTTCCAGGTGCCATGCTGGGAGTCCACCCCAGCATGGCAAAAATTGTTATGGCCGATGGGGGTGCCCAATCCCCAATCAGCTCCAGGCCCCCCCAAACAGCCTTCCAGCAGCCATGCTGGGAGCCCACCCCAGTGTGGCAAACGTCCCACGTTGTCTTCCTAAAATAAATTTGAAAAAAAAAACTGTAAACAAAAAAAGTTCCCTCGACAGTCTCTCTGCCCATCCGCGCCCACCCTCTATGCACTCTGCCTCCCCACACCCCCACCTCACCCCATACTTACCTCCAGCACTCGGTACGACGATCTTCGGTGGACTGGGAACATGTCTGCATTCTTCAAAGCTGACCGTGAACTGAGGAAATGCCGGTAAGCTGTATAATGCAATAAATAGGGTTTTTTCAACTTTGATGCATATATTTGGCATTTTTTGGAATTTTGTCACCAAATTTTCAACATGGGGTTTTTGGGACCCCTCCTCATGAATTAGAAACATAGAAATGTAGAATTTGATGGCAGATAAGGACCGCTTGGCCCACCTAGTCTGCCCATTTTCCTACCTAACAGATAAGCTGCAGATCCTAATTAAACAACAAGCTTACTTCCTCCTACCCCCCCTAGAACTGCCTTATGTCTGTCCCATGCATTTTTGAATTCCCCCACTGTTCTTGACTCCACAACCTCCTCAGGAAGGCTGTTCCATGCATCCACAACCCTCTCTGTGAAAAAATACTTCCTCACATTACCTCTGAGCCGTCACCCCTCTATCTTCAAATTGTGCCCCCTTGTTCTTGGAGATCTCTTTTTCTGAAAGATGCCACCCTCTTGGACTTTGTTGATTCCCTTGAGGTACTTGAAAGTTTCTATTGTGTCTCCTCTCTCCCTCCTTTCCTCAAGGGTATACATATTAAGCTCCTTTAGTCTTTCTTCATATGTCTTCATATGAATTCTGTCACTGTCATGGCGTTAATCGGGCCCGGAGGGTGATTTCACGGTCACTGCATGAAATCACCTTTCAGGACAGATTAACAAAATGACAGCACCAGTGTTCATAAGGTAGCCTCTCAAAAAGTCTATGTTGCAAATTTGGTGAAAAAATTCCTAAAAATGACTGTTTTACGAGCATGCATTGAGCAGTTCCTACGCACGCTCGTAAGTTTGCAGATTTTTAATATTTGCACTCCAGATTTTCAGCATTGCCATTTTACCACACCTCCTTATGAGTAGTATAGCTGTCATTTTTCACATCTCGCCCAAAATGTGTTTCCGCTCATGTAGTGCACTATGGCGCAGTCGGTGTGTGAAATCAATGTATGGGACAGATTCAGAAAATCACAGTGACACTGTTCATGAGCAGAGGTCTTAAAATTACTATGTTGAAAATTTGGTGAAAACATTCCCAAAAATGACTGTTTTACGAGCATGTGTTGCGCAGTTCCTACGTACAGTCATAAGTTCGCAAATTTTTAATATTTGCATTCCAGATTTTCAACATCGCCATTTTACCACACCTCCTTATGAGCAGTATAGCTGTCATTTTTAACATCCTTCCCAAAATGTGTTTCCATGCATGTAGCGCACAATGGCGCAGTCGGTGTGCGCAATCAATGTTTGGGACAGATTAAGAAAATCACTGTGATACTGTTCTTGAGCAGAGGCCTTAAAGTGGCTGTGTTGAAAGTTTTGTGAAAAAATTCCCCAAAATGACTGTTTTAGCAGCGCACATTGAGTAGTTCCTACGCACGCTCGCAAGTTTGCGAATTTTTAATATTTGCATGCCAGATTTTCAACATTGCCATTTTACCACACTTCCTTATGAGCAGTACAGCTGCCATTTTTCACATCCCACACCTGCCTTTTTTCACATCCCAAAATGTGTTTTTCGCACATGTAGCACACAATAGTGTAGTCGGTGTGTGAAAGCAATGTTTGGGGCAGATTAAGAAAATCACAGTGACATTGATCCTGAGCAGAGGTCTTAAAATGGCTATGTTGAAAATTTGATGAGAAAAGTCCATAAAATGACTGTGTTACGAGTGAGCATTGCGCAGTTTCCATGCACCCTCATAAGTTCATGAATTTGTAATATTTTCAGTCCTGATTTTCACCAGTGGCATTTTTCCACACTTCTTTATGAACAGTACAGCTGTCATTTTTCATAACATGGCCGAAATGTGTTTTCACGCTTTCAGCACAGAAAGGTCGCTGTGGGAAATCATTATTCGGGACAGATAAAGAAAATCACAGTGACACTGTTCATGATCGGAGGTCCCAAAATGCCTGGGTTGACAATCTGCTGTAAAAATTCCCCAACTAATTACATTATGGGTGTGCGTTGCACAGTTTCTATGCACACTCGTGACTTCACCAGTTTTTTTAATATTTTCACTGCAGAATTTCAACATTGCCATTTTTTACACCTCCCCATGAACAGTACAGCTGTCATTTTTCACATCCTGTATGGAATGTGTTTTTGAACCTGTGGTGACAAATGCCATAGTCGCTATGCAAAAGCAGCTTTCAGCTAACAAACTGATATTGCCACTGTTCATGAGGTGGGGGTCACAAAAACTCCATGTTGAAAATTTGGAGTGAAATACCAATGAATGCCTGAGGCATTAGGGTTTCCGACCATAATGCCCCACCCTGTAGAGAATGACAGGCATCAGGTCTGTGACTTGGGACCCAGCCAGCCTCGTGCTCATACTATTCCACCCCACCCACACCTGCTGCCACTGAGAGAGGCATGAGGTGTGCCTTGGACTCTTCAGCCCAAAGTTCACCCCATTCTCCTATACCGCATCCATCTCATTGTATTTCCTGATGGAATGGGGTGCGCATAAGGGCCAAAGACTCCAAGGCACTCCGTGACACTTGTCGGTGTCTGCAGGGTAGGGTGTGGTGAAATGCATGGCCGTTATGCCTGACGACCCAAAGGCACACCCCAATGCCTGTCAGTATCTGCAGGGTGGTGATGGGGTTGGCTTCAGTTCAATACTTCACTGCCATTCCTATTATGCAGCTCTGTAACTCCTACACTACCAATGCCAATGCCAGCAAGCAAACATTCGGCATTGACAAATGCTTGTTTATCATTTATACACCAGGTTGTATAAGGCTGGGTCAGGGGATGCTTACATCATCGGTATTATCAGCCAATAGTTTTGGCTGGAGCCTTCCAGAACTGATCAGGTTAGTATAAGCCACAAGTGTGGCAGATTGAGATGTAAAGGCCCATCTTTTGAAGGTGGAAGCTGCTTTGAACAACTAAACTGGGCGTTGGGAGGGAGACACAATATTGAACTGGGAACCTGGAAGAAAGTGCACTCTTGCTCAAGTTTGAGAGAGGTGTACCTTACTTTAAAATTTAAACTTATTTTTGCTTTTTTAAGTCAAGAAGGAGTTTTCAATACTGCTTGTGTACTTGTCGACTGGCAGTTTTAATCCAGTGAGATTGAAATACTGAAGATTGCTTCCCGTGGACTGCTGGCATGTTGTTTACTAGCATTTTGGTGACATTTTGCATCAAACTGTTTTTGGTACAGTGAAGTATTCACTTGTTGCTGATGAGTTTTCACTGTAAGTCCTGCAGTTTAATGGAGTTGTGTATTTGACCCAGACAGTACCGGAAGTGGTTGAAACTGGTTTGCTCTGATTGACTTCAGAGCACAGACCAGGTAGTTTGCCCAACCCTAACGGCCCCCCTGCTCACCTAGCTTTATATGGTTAAGCAGGACGGTGTGACAACTTCCTTATCAGAAACAAAGCAGGGTGGGGTGAGACATAGAAGGCAACCAGGCAGTGCTGTATAAGCTGGGAGGATATCTTCTTGAGATTGCTTCTATTTTAAATAAGCATTTGTCTATGCCGAATGTTGCTTGCTTATACAGTATGTGCTGTTTAGGTATTTGTAAGTGAAAGTACCATGCCTAAGATCTGTCATGCCCCCCCCAAGACATCCACTGTGTCTTTCTGTTTAGTATTCACAGAAGAGGGGAAGGGGAAATGGCCACAGCAGTTGCAAAGGCATGAAGAGGTGGAGAATAGTGCATTCACAGGCAGACGAATCCTGCAGGAGGTGACTAAATTGAAGGTGGACAAAGTGATGGGACCAGATGGCATACACCCAAGGATATTAAAAGAACTGTGAAGGGAGATAGCAGTACCTCTGATACTGGGGTCGGTTTCACTCCCTAGTTGTTCTTCCTCCATTCCCCTTTGCCATCCCCTGTTCCCCCCCCCCGGATGCCTACCATACTCATATGCCCTGCCTCTTAGACTCCTCCCTAACCTCCACAGTTCCTCCCTCAAACTAGCCAGTCATCTGTAGACCATACACCCCCCCATCTTCCAAGCCTAGTCCAGGACCATGGTGGACCCACACCCTGTACACCCCACCACCCTTCCAAATATGCCCACCCTATTGACATGTGGCACCTGCCCAGTTTTGGCCCTTATCTTCTATTACATGCTCTTACTCCCAGGTTCTGTACCGTACTACAACTGTTGGGCCCCTATTTACTCAAATTCCTGTCCCCCCCCACACTAGTCCCCCTACTGACCCTTTGCTGACTAGGTTAATTCAGTCTCAAATCTCATCCTTTAGATACTGTATTATTGTAGCAATCCTAAAGCCTCCTTGTCTGTTTTTCACCCCTCAGCTACCACACTGTTTATTCTCCGGTCTCATATAGTTTCACTTAGCCCAGTTAGAAATCCTATTGCATTCCAAGTATTACTCAGCTCACTTAGAGAAATAAACAGAACAAATAAATATGTCTTACTACAGCAATAATAACAGTATAGCTCAGTACTTAGCTCAGTTAGAGAAATAAACATAACAACTAAATCTGTATTATTACAGCAATCCTAAAAGTATCCAATCATAACTTTGTCTCCACTCCGGAGACACTGCTGTAATATAGGACCACAGAGGACCCTGGGCGGGATGGTGTGCAACTCTAATGTCCTGGGAGAGCTCCATTGAACTAGCTTTCTCCCCCTCTGTCACTCGCTCATTCTATTTCTCCTGACGCTGCAGGCTACCCTTTTGTACTGGGCTCCTGCTTGCATTGGAGCCTTTTTTTCTGCCCCAAATAAATACACAGCAGTCCCTACAGAGCTCCATTGAGCTCACTCACTCACCCTCTCTCACTTGCTCATTCTATTTCTCCTGATGCTGCAGGTATCCCTTTTGTACTGGGCTCTTGTTTTTGTTGGCACCTTTTTCTGCCCACAAAGAAATCCACAGCAGTACCGACACTGCTCCATTAAGCTCACTCTCTCCCCGCTCACTCACTCATTCTGTTTCTCCCAGAGCTGCAGGCTGCCCATTTGTACTGGGCTCCAGCCTACACTGGGTCCTTTTTCTGCCCACAAAGAAATCCACAGCAGTCCCGACTGAGCTCTGCTGAACTCGCTCATTCCCCCTCTCTCAGTCACTCATTCCAATTCTCACAGCACTGCAGGCTGCCCTTTTGTACTGGGCTCCTGCCTGCATTGGTGTCTTTTTCTGCCCACAAAGAAATCCACAGCAGTCCCGATAGAGCTCCATTGAGATCGCTAACTCCCCCTCTCTCACTCGCTCATATTGTTTCTCCTGCCACTGCAGGCTGCTCTTTTCTACTCGGCGCATGCCTGCATTGACACCTTTTAATGCCGACAAAGAAATCTGCAGCAGTCCTGACAGAGCTCCGCTGAGCTAGCTCACTCCCCCTCCCTCACTCGCTCATTCTGTTTCTTCCAGCACTGCAGGCTGCCCTTTTGTACTGGGCTATTGCCTGCATTGGCGCCTTTTTCTGCTCACAAAGAAATCTGCAGCAGTCCTGACAGAGCTTAACTGAGCTCACTCACTCCTCCTCTCTCACTCGCTCAATCTTAATCTGTCCCTAACACTGATTTCCCAAAGCATCTGCGCTATTCTATGCTGGAAGCACGAAAACACATTTCGTACAGGATGTGATAAATGTGAGCTGTACTTTTCATAAAGAGGTGTGAAAAAATGGCAGTGTGCAAAATTTGGTGTGAAAATATTACTAATTTGAGAAGTTACAAGGGTGTGTGGAAATTGCACAACACACGCTCGTAACACAGTCATTTTATGGACTTTCATCACAAAATTTTCAACATAGGCATTTTAGGACCTCTGCTCATGAACAGTGTCACTGTGATTTTCTTAATGTGTCCGGAACAGTGATTTCCCACAGCGAAAGTGCTATTTTGCGCCGGAAGTGCAAAAACACATTTTGGCCAGGATGTGAAAAATGACAGCTGTACTATTCATAAGGAGGTGTGGAAAAAATGCCAGTCAAGGGGAGGCACTGATAAACAACAGGAAATCCCAGCCTCTCCCTACAAAACAGGGTACTAAATGAGAAAAAGACCGAAGTAGACAGGTCAGTGGGGGATGCTGCAAAAGAAGGTAAAGCCATCAAAAAATGGAGAGCAATGAGTACCAATGCCTGTAGTCTGAGTAACAAGCTTCCTGAATTAGTGGCCTTGATGGAGGAGGAAGATCTGGATATCATGGCAGTCACAGAAACATGGTACACACAAAACCATGACTGGGACATAAACATACCAGGATACACTATCTACAGGAGGGACAGAGAGGGTAAAAGAGGAGGAGGAGTAGCTCTTTACATAAGGAAAGGAATCAAGGCAACAGAACAAAAGGGAAAACAGGGAGGAGAAGAAGCACTGTGGGTAAATTTGAGACCGCAATGGCACCACAATCCGCACAGGGTTAGATACAGATCTCTCTCGGGGAGGAAATGGACAAAGAAATGATAGAAAGAATACTTAGAATGGCAGAGAAAGGGAGATATTGCTGATGGGTGATCTGAATATGCCAGATGTTAACTGGAATGCAGTTGCAGCAGCCACTTCAAAGAGTGGGTTATTCTAGATGCCCTACAAGGGCATGCCTTAGACAACTAGTATTGGAGCCCACTTGAGAGGGAGCAATCTTAGACCTGGTTCTCTCAAATGGAGATGAAGAGAGGATCACAGATGTAGAAGTTGGTAGCCATCTGGGAACTAGCGACCATCGAACAGTATGGTTCACAATAAACACAGCAATAGAGTCAAGCCATACAAAGGCAAAAGTACTGGACTTTAGGAGGGCTGACTTTGCCAAAATGGGTGATTGCCTAAGGAATGCACTAGCAAATGGGCAGGAAGGAGGGTTGGAAGAACAATGGGGAATAATAAAAACTGCCATCACAGAGGTAACAAGCCTTTGTGTGAAGCAAATTAACAAAACGAAATAGTGTAAGAAACCATTATGGTTCTCAAAGGAAGTTGCAGTGAAGGTTCAAGAGAAAAAGAAAGCATTCAGGAAGTACAAGGAATCACAGAAGGAGCAGGACAGGGAACTGTATCAGTTAAAGCAAAAGGAAGCTGGGAAGGCAGTCAGAACAGCAAAGGCCCAAACCGAGGAAAAGATAGCCAACTCTGTTAAGAAGGGGGATAAAACCTTTTATAGGTACATCCGGGAGCGAAGGAAGACCAAGGGAGGGCTAGTGAGGCTTAATAAAGAGGAGGGAGGGTGGGCAGAGGGTGACTGTGAAAAGGCAGAGATACTAAACAAATATTTTTGCTCAGTATTTACAAAGGAAATGGGGAGGTACCTAAAACAAACAGTAGAAACACTCTGGATACAGAAGTTGATACCAGCCCATTTACAGAAGAAAGGGTTCTGAAAAAACTCTTAAAACTGAAGGTGGACAAAGCAATGGGGCCTGATGGGATTCATCCCAGAATTCTAAAAGAACTAAGGGTAGAACTAGGACACCACTGACTACCCTCTTTAACAAATCATGGAGGATGCAGTGGTACCTGAGGACTGGAGAAGGGCAGATGTGATTCCCTTCACAAAAGTGGGAGCAAGAGAAGCAGAAAACTACAGACCTGTTAGTTTAACCTCAGTGGTAGGGAAATGATGGAATCACTCTGAGGGAAAGAATTGTTGAGTATCTAGAGGCCAGAGGGGCTCAGGACCCAAGGCAGCATGGATTCACAGTGGAAGATCATGCCAGACAAATCTGATAGATTTCTTTGACTGGGTGACCAAAGTAGTAGATCGAGGAGGGGCTGTGGACATGGTCTACCTAGACTTCAGCAAGGCATTTGACACAGTCCCACACAAAAGATTAATATACAAGTTAGCCAGCCTGGGAGTGGGTCCCAAGATGACAGCCTGGGTAAAGAATTGGCTGGAGAATAGACACAGAGAGTAATAGTAAATGGAGTCCACTCTGAAGAAAGGGGGGTTACTAGTGGGGTACCACAGGGTTCAGTATTAGGACCGGTCCTCTTCAATGTCTTTATAGCTGACATTGCAGAGGGACTGGAAGGAAAAGTATGTCTCTTTGCAGATGACACAAAGATCTGCAACAGAGTTGATGCACAAGGTGGGGTGGAAAGGATGAGAAGGACTTGGCAAGGTTAGAGGAATGGTCAAATGTATGGCAGCTTAAATTCAATGCTAAGAAGTGCAGGTAATGCACCTGGGAAACAAAACCCAGGGAAGAGTACACAATGGGGGTGAGATACTAACAACAACAAAATGGAAAGGGACCTGGGGTAGTCATATCAGATGACCTAAAGGTGGGCAAGCAATGTGAGAGGCAGCAAGGAGGGCTGGAGGGATACTGGGATGCATAGGGAGGCATCACCAGCAGAAAACAGGAAGTTATTATCCTCTGTACAGACAGTTGGTGAGACCCCATCTGGAGTACTGCAGTTCTGGAGACCCAATCTCCGCAAGGATATAGACAGGATGGAGGCTGTCCAGAGGAGGGCAACTAAAATGGTGCAGGGCCTGCACCAGAAGACATATGAAGAGAGACTTAAGGAGCTGAATATGTATAGCCTCGAGGAAAGGAGAGAGAGGGGGGACATGATAGAAACTTTCAAGTATCTCAAGGGAATCAACAAAGTCCAAGAGGGTAGCATCTTTCAAAAAAAGAGGTGTGCAAGAACAAGGGGGCACAATGTGAAGATAGAAAGGGGGCAGCTCAGAGGTAATTTAAGGAAGTATTTTTTCACAGAGAGGGTTGTGGATGCATGGAATGGCCTTCCGGAGGAGGTTGTGGAGTCAAAAACGGTGGAATTCAAGCATGCATGGGACAGTCATAAGGCAATTCTAGGGGGTGGGGGTAGGAAGAAGTAGGCTGCTGGTTAACTAGAATCTGCAGCTTATCCAATAGGTAGGGAAATGGGCAGACTGGGTGGGCCAAACGGTCCTTATCTGCCATCAAAATCTATGTTTTTATGTTTCTATGTGTTGAAAATCTGGGGTGAAAATATTGCAGATTTGTGAAGTTACATGTGTGCTTAGCAACTCCGCAATGCACACTCATAAAACAGTAATTTTTGGGATTTTTTCCACCAAATTTGCAACGTAAGCTTTTTGAGAACCCAGCTCATGAACACTGGCACTATCATTTCATTAATCAATCCAGAAAGGCGATGCCATGCAGTGACCAGAAAATCACCTTTCGGGACTGAATAACACCATGACAGTGGCTGAATTCATGAAGAGGGGCCCCGATAACCCCATGTTGACAATTTGGTGCCAACATTCCCAAAAAATGGCTGAGATATGCACCAAAGTTGAAAAAACCCTATTTATGCCATTATACAGCTTACCGGCATTTCTTCAGTTCGCAGTTGGCTTTGAAGAGTGCAGACATATTCCTGATCCACTGAAGATCATCATGCTGGGCTCCAGAGGTAAGTTTGGGGTTAGAGGGTGTGTGGGGAGGCAGGGTGCGCAGAGGGTGTGTGCAGTTTGGGGATGGGGCCATGGACACAACAAGGGACGTTTTTCTTGTTTACAGAGTTAAAAAAAAAACATTGCAGGACTGTTTTTTTATTTCAGGGACATTTGGCATGCTGGGCTAGGCTCCCAGAATGCCACCTGAGTGGATTGGTGGGCTGTAGCAGGCAGGGAATTGGGCAGCCCCATCAGCACATACCGAGGGGGTGGGAGAGCCGAGGGGGATTGGGCACCCCTTTGGGAGACAAAACATTGGAGGGGAGACATTATGCCAATGAGGAGTGGGCCCCCACATCGGCAACTTCAACGGGGAAGGAGTGACTGAAGACGATAGGGATTGAGCACCCCATCAGCAAAGAAAGAGGGGGGCATTATGCAGAGGGGAATTGGCACCCCTTCGGCATACAGCAGAAACCAAATGTGGGGGTGGGGACATTATGCCGATGGAGACTGGGCTCCCCATTTGCAAACTGGGTCAGGGGCATTCAAAGGACTGCCCTGCAATGACGGATCACTCTCTTCCATTGCAGCGGAATGGCTGATGCTGCAATGACTAGGTGGCCCCTGATTGCAGCGGCTAAAAATGTTTCAAGGTGGTGGCATGCTGGCTGAACCTGTGTCAGCAGCAGAATGCCACCCCATTGGGGAAAGTAGTCCAAGCCTCAAAAGGCAGTGGGGGCATTGGCCACAACAGTGCCGCACCTCCACAACCTGCTTCTTCAGCAAGCTGCTGCAACATGTTTCTTGTGCATGTGCTCAAGCAACATAAAAATTGGGGGATCTAGGTACATAGTCCTAGGAAAAGGGTTATTGTACTACGGGGAAGTAAGGTTCTATAACAGTGACCTGGGCAGACAGGAGAAGAGCAGGTATGGATCATGTTCAGAGTAGTGTAGTGCAATGATTTGGAGCAGCAGTCTTCAGAAGGATGTTCTGGGAACTGCAGTGCTGCCCCATCTGTAGGCACCTCTCTAAGTTGAGAGCAGAGATTGCCAGCCTATAGGCCAAGCTGTCTAGGTTGCAAGGGATCTTCTCCCCCACCAAAGGACCACCAAGTCTTCACCCACTACCTCAAAGAAGGACCAGCAAAAGCAGTGTGTGGACAACAATGGGCTCAGAAATGGTGAGGAGGGTGGATGAAAAGCATATCCCCCACTCAGTGCAACTAAGAAACTCTTACACAATTTTGGAGGAGTGGGAGGATCCCTCTTGGACAACGCAGGTTGCAACCATGGTGAATGAGCAGATTCTACAGAAAAGTGACCTACAAACAGGTTGAAAAGGACCCCAAAGGAAAATGAAGCTTTGTCTATCAGGAGACTTCATAGTCCAGGGAGTGGAAATAGGGGTAGCAGCAATGGAGGAAAGGGAGGTAAAGTGTGTACAAGGAAGCTCAGCTCAGAGGGACAGGGAGAGGATCCAGAGAATAGCTAAAGCAGTAGCATGAGGTTCCATATCATTTTGGGGAATGGAAAATGGTAACTGAGGAAATGGCACCAGCTTTATGGCAAGAGGAATTATGGCAACAATATTTTTTGTAGGAGTCTGTGTACCCCAACACCCCACATTGTGGGGGCTATACACCCCCCACATCACCCTTTCTTAAGATACCAACTCTGAGGTCATAGCACCTCATGGAGGAGGAAATGTGAAACTCATATTCATTTTGCTGACTGAAAAGCCAGTGCCATTTTTTTTTATTTCAATATACTTTATTAATATATCATAAACTTCAACATCTATATAGGAAACAATTAAACAGACAGTAATAATCCCCCCTCAAAGAAAACTGTGAGAAAAGAACAATAGTCCAGTTACATTTACCCATGTATCCACCCCCGAAAACCCCACCCACCCTCCACCCTACCCTCCCCAACAGGCGTGATCGTGCTCAGTTATCAATCTATAACAAAAACAAAAATTTACCCCACCAAGAGCTATCATGGTTTCCATAAAGTAAGTATAGCATCCAAGGGACCCCATCTGCTCTAGTAGATCTTCAATCTATTATTCATGGCTAAAATGTGCTTCTCTAACTGAAGGGCAAACAACATTTCTTTGTGCCATTCAATAACTGAAAGGGCTAATTCCTCGGTCCAGTGCCTCAGGATAATTAATTTAGCTATTGCTGAGGTCAAAGCCAAATGTGCTTTCCTAACATTGGGAATGCCCTGTTGAAATAAATTTAATAAACAAATCTCAGGGTTAATATACGAATCCAAACCCAGCAAGGGATCGAGCTTACTCCTAATAGCCAACCAAAATCTCTGGACCGTAGAACAAGCCCATATCATGTGATACAATGTCCCAGTATGAGCAACACATCTGGGGCAATCAGGGGTAGACCTATTCCCCAATTTGTATAGCTCGTATGGCGTAAAATATAAATTATGCATAAGATTGAATTGCATCAGCCGCAATCTGTCCTGCTTGAGAAATCTGTATAAGTTCTGCCAGATTGCAGTCCAGAAATGTGGTTCATCCCTAAGGGAAAATGTCTGTAGCCAATAATAACACACTTCCTGTGGCAACCTCAAATCCAATCTCTGAATTGCTTTGTAAACTACTGACACAGCATGGGGTTCCTTCGATGCTCTCAGAAGAATATTAAGAGCTTCTGTTGACCCTTGACTTGCTGTCCCTGATCCCAAATAAGTAAGGACAGCCCTCCTAAGTTGTTCATACTTGAAAAAAGCTGTGACAGGCACCTTAAACCTAGTTCTAAAGTGATCAAACGAAATTACTCGGCCTTCCTCATATATATCTTTAAGCTTAGCAGTATAGGGCAAAGGTAAGAAACCCGGGTGAATGGGCTTCCGACCAATTAGAAAATGGGGATTCTTCATAATCGGCTGTTCCAACGAAGCATGCCCGTTATGAGATAAGTGAGTTTGCAGTTGATGCCAGGCCTTAATGGACCACCCAAGTGGTATATTCCGAAGAGGCTTTGGGATTGCTTTCGGGATAGTGTATACCAGGGCAGGGGAGTGAGCAGCTGACACTGGCTGCTAGGTATTGTTCGATGTCTAACCATAAAGGTACATACTTCATGCCTCATCTCCCAATACCTCTCTAGTCCAATATGACATTCTCGCCAAATGTTGAGCACCATAATACGAGAAAAAAGAAGGGGCCGCTAAACCCCCCCACTCCTTGAGTGCTGAAAGTTTAAGATAGGATCGTCTAAGACTCTTACCTCTCCAAAGGAAAGCAGTAAGTATTTGATTTAATTTACCAAACCACTTTTTAGGGATAAACAGACCCAACATTCCTAAGGGATATAATATTCGGGGCAAAACATTCATCCGTATAATATTTATTCTTCCCATAGAGAGAGAAAGATCTCCCATCTGTCTAGATCCAATTTAATTACATGCAGCAAATCTGTGAGATTAAGCCTAAACATAGTAGGGATCTCCCTGGCAATCTTAATCCCAAGGTACATAAGGAACTTAGGTTCCCATACCAATTAGTATTACCAAGCACGGAACGTGGCGTATTGTTATTAAGGGGAAAAACTTTGGTCTTGGATTCATTAAGTTTATAGTGGGAGACTGAGGGAAATCGCTCAATCTCGGCCAGGAGCACTGGTATGCCCACTTCCGGGTATTGAAGATGTAAAAGAAGGTCATCTGCATATGTCGAAAGGGAGTATCTTTGTGTCCCTATTGCCACATCCTCAAGTTTGGGTGAGGTTAGCAACCTCTTAATCAAGGGCTCTAGATAAAGATTAAATAATAATGGGGAGAGGGGGCAACCTTGCCTGGTCCCTCTCTGAAGTTGAAAAGGAGCGACATTATCCCATTAGCCCAAATTTGTGCTGATGGGTTGTATATAACAATTTAATCCACCTAAGAAAATTAGAGGAAAACCCATATAGGCGAGGGTTTCAAAAGAAAATCCCAAGAGACTCTGTCGAATGCCTTCTCAGCATCCAAGGATATCAAAACAGAGGAATCTTTGAATCCTTGGATGCCGAGAGATATACATTAATTTCAGTATGATCTACAGAGGACCTACCTTCATAAAACCTATCTGCTTTCTACTAACGAAAAGGGAAGCAGCACACCCAGTCTCATGGCCAAAATCTTGGCTAAAATTTTAATGTCTGTATTAATTAAAGAAATAGGCCTATAACTTTCGGGATATGTGGGATCCTTCCCGGGTTTATGTATAAGGGTGATTATCGCATTAAGGAAATTGGACTCAGACATCCCCTTGTCAAACCAATAATTATAGACTTCAACTAAAAGGGGAGCAAGCTCTTGTGAGCAGCTTTTATAGAGATTATTAGAAAGGCCATCAGGGCCAGGGGATTTATCTGGTACAAGCTGATCAATTGCTCCTGTCACTTCCTGCAGCGAGATTGGATTCCCAAGGAGTTCCCCTTCAGGGGCCCTTAACTTAGGAAGGTCCGTGGCTTCCAAGTACTCAAATATATCCCGGAATGCAGGTCTAGCCACCTGGATTTCAGAATACAGCCCTTGATAATAAGGCGCAGCACCTCGGACACCTCCTGGGCGAAGTGTCACTAAATTGTTAGTGGGGACAGACCTAAGGCAGGGAATGGTCACATGCTGCAGCTGCTTGAAGTCGGATGGCCAGTAATTTACCGGCCCTTTCACCAGCCTCTAGGTACTTCATTCTAGTACATCTCAAGGTGAGCTCTGTTTTTTGGTATATCAGATCAGAGTACTGACTCTGCAACTGGTGCAAGGCAACCCAGTTCTTATCTGGAGAATGCCGGGATAGGGTAAATTCCATAGTCCAGATCCTTGAAAGCAAGCTAGCCATCTTATCCTTAAATTGTCGACATCTCGTTGCCAACAACCTAATGCATTCACCCCTCAGGGAACATTTTAACGCTGCCCAGATCATGTCAGTCCTAGCTATAGACCGTTTATTATCCAAAAGAAAGTTAACCAAAAACTTTTTAATATATTGAAGAGATTCTGGCCTTTGAAGCAGCTGATTATTTAATTTCCCAAAGAAGTCCCTTTGGGTACTCGAACCCAGGAAACATGTAAGGGAAATGGGAGAGTGGTCAGAAATGACCCTCGCATGTATATCCGCACCCTTTACTCCAGGCAGAGCAAAGGCGCTCATCAAGAAAAAATCAATACGGGAAAAGGATTTATGGGGAGGCGAGAAGTAAGTATATTGACGTTCTCCATAATGGAGAACCCTCCATGCATCCAGAAGATTGGCCCCCGACATGAGATCACGCAGCGCCCTCTGCGAGGGTGACAGTCCCCGTTTCCGGGAGTCAGATCTATCCATGTCCGTGGAGGGTGCCACATTCGAGTCTCCACCAATTATACTCAAAGTAGGTGGATCAGTGACCAAAAGATCTAAAAGCTTGGTAAAAAAGTGGGGAGACTCGGAGTTAGGCCCATACACAGAGCCTAGGATAATCTGCCGCCCTTCCAGGGACCCTCTTATTATTATGTATCTGCCCTCTGGATCACATAATTCCATATCCAACTTAAATGGGATTCTTTCCTTATTAGTATCACAACTCCCCCACTAGCCGTGGATTTCAGCTCCATAAACTTGTCCCACCCACGCTTTGAGAAATAAATTGACATCTTGCTTTCGGAGGTGTGTCTCCTGGAGACAGGCAATCTCAGCTTGTAGATGGTGAAGGTGCTTAAGAACCACCTGCCTCTTGCACTTGTCGTGCACCCCCTTGACATTCCAGCTTACAACCTTATAGTAATTTGCCATATATGAACTTCTTTAAACAAAACTGGAAATACTGCTGGTCATTTTGGCAATTGCGATCTCATCCATTTTGACTGAGAACCGATGAAAATAGACAGTTGAGATCCTAGAATAACACGCCTGGTTGCCCTTCCCCAATCCCCCAGTCACTACTACCAAAGAAAACTTAACTATCTTAACCCCCCATCGCACTATCCCCCCATCATACCCACCAATCCCTAACAACATTCTACTCTATACCACCCCAGTTCTAATAACTGCTCCACAATTCACTCTCAGGTGAGTGATGTCCCAACGCAGCAACTGAATTGCAGCAGCTACCCTCCTATCCTCCCATCACCTCCCCACCCCCGCCACACACCCGACAGTAATATGCACTATGTAAGATTCCAACTGTACTAATCATTTCGTCATTACCCACGTAGAACCCATTAACTAATCAAGACCAAACTGTAAATGTTGTAATTTGATATACGAACGACAAAAGGAATTCGGACATACGGTTAAGCATCCCCTAGCCTTTCCCTCCATTCCAGAGAACAAAGAAAAAAAAGAAAATAAGGTGCGTTTAATCGCAACATTTGCACTCAAACACCAGAGTGTAATTAACTTGGGGAGCTGCACAGTCTCAGTCCGGGGAAAAAAGAAAGAAAAGAAAGAGAAAAAAAAAAGACCGGTCTGACCTACTCTCCTACTGGTATCAGACATGTCCAGCGTGCAGCTACGGGTGCCCTTCAAACGCCACCCTAAGCAGAGAATCACTGTAATTATCCCATCTCCACAGTCTGTGCATGGAAGGAAAAAGCAATTTACGAGAAGACGAAGCGAACTCTCCACGAGCTCTTCACACAGGGCTCTACAAAACCCAGTCTCTGGTCACAAAATTGCTGTCCTTGTCCAACTCCGAGACTGCCTTTCAAATCCCAAAGTTCTCTCACTTGCAAAGATCCGGAAAGAAATGTTTCAGCTCCTGCTGTGCTTGATCTTGCAATTCAAAGGCTACTCATTTTTCTCCAACCTTCACCTGGAGACCTGCCAGATATTTCATTCAAAATGGGGTACCTGCTGCGATAAGCTTCACAACAATGGGATGCATTCCCTGCCACTTTATCTGGACCGATTGTGGTAAATCTTACGTAATCCGAATTTTATGTCCCTCCCACTGTACTTCTTGTAGCCCGGGCACCTTCACCAAGACATGTTGTTTGTCTAAATAGTTAAGCATTTTACAGATAAGTGGCCTAGGAGGGGCACCAGGCTGTGGAGGAGGTCGAAGGGCCTGATGTGCCCTCTCTATAATATAAGCAACTCCATTCGGGGAGGGACCGGCAATTCGCACACACAGTTTTTGAAGAAATAGAATAGGGCATCTCGCTCTTCCTTTTCAGGAATACCAATTATTAACAGATTGTTTTGCCTACTTCTGCCCTCCAGGTCCTCGATTTTCTCCTCGAGTTTTTAATCCTCTTCCATGAAGAGACATAGTCAACTCGCTCCTGTCATGCTTCTTCTCTAACGAGACTAACTTTACTTCTGAGTCCACACTGAATTGTCAGAGACTGCACAGAGGTCTTGACATGCTGAGATCCTCGATATCCCAGCGATCTTCTCTGCAGAGGGTGCATTACCTCTAGGAACTGCTCCTCCGTAAGAGCACCCTGAATGGTACCTGCTTTACTCGAGCCCGCTGTCTGTTGCTTCAGATGCTTTGCGGCCTTATCTTTCTCTGGCGAAGGTGGGGGTGAGTGCCGCCGAGGTGCTTTTTTCATATATACCTCCATTTCTCGATCGTTCACAGTTGCCTCAGTTTTTGCTCAAAGTTATATCACAGAATTGTGTTGAAATCTAATTAAGGAATCGTCCCAAGAGGTTATAATATGTGGCGGATTCACGGAGCTGTAGAGGGCAGCTGCTGCTTCTCAGGCTGCCATCACATGACCCTCCTCAGCCAGTGCCATTTTAACAGTCACCATTTTCCATTTGCCGAAATGGCATGCTACTGTAGTATGGCAGGGAAAGCTTAATATCATTATCCATGTGAAAGAGAGATCCTGCTACTCTTGAGAACCGACCTTAACTTAAATCTGTTGCAACGGTTCTTCTATTTCTTAGCCTAATCTGTCTTTTACAATTTCTAGTCCATAAGGTTGGCTACCTATGGGTCCCCTCGCCTGTGTCTTGACTATGCTATAGTGTCCTCTTTAATTTTGCTTTTCCCTCCCAGGTCCTTATACAGGGAGGTTATTTTGATAACCTCAGAGCTGATGTGAAACAACAGACTGTGTTCCTTGTTGTTGGATTTAGTATGCAATAGCACTGTGTCATAAAATACCTATACATACATATATATATATATAAAATAAAAAATCACATATGCCCCCACAATGCAAAGCATCATGGGCTGCATATGCAAATCACCACAGAATGTTATGCTGGTCCAACTTTAAGCAGAATTACATGGTGCCGAAAGGCCTCTCACACAGTTTGCAAAGGGTGCTAACAGAAGACATAGACACCTGTTTCGTTCTACCAGGACTCATCAGTATGCCTCGTCTGCTTGACACCCCAGTGGAATGGACCAGCTACCCTTAAGGCAGAGTGCCTTGGATATATTGTGGTGAACCCATTAAAATAAAAAACTATTTAAAAGACAAAGAACCTCTGTGAGCAAACACTGAGGCAAGGGTTACCCCAAAGGGCATTTGGCTGGGAAGACAAGTTTCAAGAAAATACAAAATCACACATGCCCCCACAATGCAAAGCATCATGGGCTGCATATGCAAATCACCACAGAATGTTATGCTGTTCCAACTTTAAGCAGATATATATATATATATATATATATATATATGCGCCTTATAAATATAAAACCTTTAAATATTGAAAATACTATGGCACTAGGTGTTTTTGATAAAGAAAACAGTTACTAGGGGACTGTATTATAACAAATAAGTTACCAGGGTAGAGATATCAGAAACCCTCCAATTTGTTATTTAAAATGTATGTAAATTACAAATTGTTTGAGAGGCCCTTTGGCACCATGCAGTCCTGTTTTAAGCTGAGCCAGCCTAACACTTCATGGTGATTTGCATGTACATTCCATGATGCTTTGCATTATGGGGGTATATGTGATGTTGCATTTCTTTGAAACTTATTTTTATTGTGAATGCCCTTTGGGGTGATCCTTGCTTCAGTGCTTCTGCACTGAGGTTCATTGTCTTTAGCTTGTGATGGGGTTTTTCTTTTTTGAGCTCCCCATCATCTAAACACACAAAACTAAAATAGGGGATAGTTAATTTTCACAGCAGAGCTAGACCAGTGGGTCGGTAGGTGCTAGGTGCAGAAGAAGGACATGCAAAGACTGTTGCTGCAAACTGATGTATTGAAGAAGGGTTATGCCATTGCTTAAACCTGAAATTCTGTGTCTGATCCATATGTTATCCTATAACTCCTCCACAGCCAATCTGGGGACCAATGACCTGGCTGGAGACAAGGCAGAGATACCAAGGGTGCAGAGGAGTTCAGGAAGTTAGAGAGTTGCCTTGCATAGGTACCAAGCTCTGCGACCTTCTCAAGGGTGCTGCCTGTACACAGCAAAGGGGAGGTTAGAAACCTCTGCACCAAGGATTTCAATGCTTGGCAGGAGAGCTGGTACAGAGAAAATGTTTTGTGCTTCATTGGCAACTGGGGACCCACCTGGAGGAATGTGGCCTTGTACAAGGCAAGGGTGATGGCCTCCAACTGTCCAGAGAGGGGACTGCTATACTCAGTGAAGTTTAATTCTTCATTGGCAAGCATTTAAACTGGCAATGGGGGTGGCAGAAGGATGCAGGGGGAACCAAACTGCCTACTCGCACAGGATAATGAAGTCAGCATGGAGTACCATAATGTAATGGTATTGACAGAGGAAATAAAAGCCATAGAAAGGTGAACAGTGAATGACAGGAGAAAGGGGGTTAAAAACAGGAAGGACAGAGACAGCCTGGTGGTGCTGAGGGTTGAGGCCCTGGATGCCACAATTCACGCCATGCTGGCAACACAGGTTTGTAAATGAGCCTGTGCCACTGGGTGTCGGCATGGGGAAGAGAGGATTGAGCATCTATAGGTCTGCTCTCCTCTCTCTATCTCCTGGAAACTGGACAAGTCATCCTGCCCACTGACTTCCCTCTAGCAGTGGCTGGAGGGCAGTATGGGTTGGACAGCTCAGAAGCTGATGTGCTTACTTCAGAGGAGATGGAGGGAGAAAAATAGAAAAAGGTCAGGGCTCCATGGACCTATGATGGCTTGACTGCTCTGATGAAGTCTGCCCCCATGCCACCACCTAATTTGCTGTATCGGGTGGTGGAGGACTGCTGGCACCCATCTACCTGGTCCTGCCACAGAGGGGGGATTCGCGAGGGAACCTCGAGGGGCAGATGAGCTGGGGATTGGGTCAGAGGATGTTCATAGCCCCATAGAGCCCACAGAAGGTGGTACAAAAGTTAAAAAAAAACAGGAAGGATAAATAACGGAGGCAAAAAGACAGCAGGGTGAATGATAAAAGGACAAATGGATGGACATGGAAGACCATGTATACCAATGCCCACAGCCTATGGAATAAAATCCCAGACCTGGTGGCCTTAATAATGGAGGCTGATGTAGACATTGTAGCTATTACTGAAACATGGTATACTGAAATTTATGACAGTGATGCAGCAGTAGCAAGTTATAGTCTGTTTAGAAGAGACAGGGGGTAAAAGGGAGGGGTACATCATGGAGGGTATTATGGCAACTGAGATACAGGGAATGCTGGGAAGCAGAGGTACTTTGGGTCACCCTTGAGATGGGCAATGGGATTGCCATTTGCATGGGCATAATATTATACAGACCTCCAGCACAAGGGGAAGAGGTGGACAGGATTCTAGTGGAATCCAGCCAAACTACAGCAGCTAAAGAGGAGGTGCTGCTGGTAGGTGATTTCAATCTATCAGATCTAGATTGCAGCATCCCAGATGCTGCCTCAGCCAGGAGTAGGGACATCCTCTACTCTGTGTAAAAGGCAAGCCTCAGCAGATAGTACTAGAGCCTACCAGGGAGGGGTTTAGAGTTTTGGACCTGGTACTCACCAATGTTGATAGAACTGAAGAAATCAGTGTGAGTGAGCACCTGTGATCCAGTGTGTTTCAGCATAAATACAGTGGCAGATTCAAGCCACAGAAAGGCAAGGGATCTGGATTTCAGGCAGGCAGACTTTACTAAGATGGGGATACATGTCTTAAGTGTGCCCTGGCAGAGAGGGGAAAAAGGGGGGTGGAGCAGTGGGCCCATCAGAAAGGTGTCATAGTGGATGCAACACACCTTTGCATTAGGCAAGTAAACAAGGGTAAGAGAAATGGGAAAGGGATCATTGGTTCACCAGGAGTAAACTGATGGTCTCCAAACAAGAAAGAGATAGTCACTATGGTTCTTAAAGGCAGTGGTTGGGAAGGTAAGGGGAAAAAAAGATGGCTTTCAGGAAATACAAGGAGACACAGCAAGATGAGGACAGGGCTGTGTATCTGGTTAAATAGAGGGAGTCAGGGAACACAGTCGGGAGCGCAAAGTCACAAAAACGGAGGTAAAAATAGCACAGAAGGTAAGCAAAGGAGACATAACTTTTTATAGGTACATTAGTGAAAGGAGAAAAAACAGTGGTGGAATAGTAAGGCTTAAAGGGAAGATGGAGAGTGTGTGGAAGGGGGCATTTAAAAAGCATCAATACTGAACAAATACTGTTGCTCTGTATTCACAGAAGAAGAAGGTGAGGGATTACAGTTAGGCAACATGAACATCTATGGGAAGGAGATGAACACTAGTCCAATTATGGAAGAGATCTTGCAAAACTTAAAGAAGACAAGGCAGCGGGACCAAATGGGAGACATCCAAGGATATTAAGGGAACTATGGGAGGTGCTGACAGCACGACTGGCAGCCCTGTTCAATGAGTAACTCGATATGGAAGTAGTTCCGGAGGACAGGGGGAGGGCAGTTGTAGTCCCTCTTCACAAAATTGGCAGTAGGGAGGAGGGGAGTAGACTGGAAACTACAGACCAGTGATCTTCACCTCAATAGTGGTGAAGATTATGGAGTCACTACTTAAACAAAGGATTGTTGAACACCTTGAATCCAGTGGGGCACTGGATCCGAGACAGCATGGATTCACATCAGGAAGGTCATGTCAAACAAATATAATTGATTTCTTTGATTGGGTGACTACGGTTGTGGATCGGGGGAGCATTGGATGTGGCCTACCTTAATTTCAGTAAGGCCTTTGATACCATTTCACATAGACAACTTGTGAACAGTATCTATTTTGCTTGCTTTGCTATTATTGTCATATTTGCTGCCTATTCTACTTTCATTATTCTGATAATTGTTCTGTTTTAAAACTCAATAAAGTTTACTTGATTAAAAAAATAGAAAACCTGTGAACAGGACAGCATGGGAGTGGGTCACAAGGTGGTAACTGGGTTAGGAACTGGTTGAGTCACAAAACACGGAGGGTCATGGTAAATGGTACTCAATCTGAGGAAAGAGCAGTGACCATTGTGGTGCCACAGGGATACCGACTGTCTTGGGCCCAGTCATTGTTAACTGTTTTTATAAGTGACATTGTGGAAATGCTGGAGGTGAAGGTGTGCCTCTTTGCAGATGATGACACTAAGATCTGCAACAGGGTGGACAATCGGGGAAGGGTGGAAAATATGAAGTCAAACCTAGGAAAACTGAAGGAATGGTTCTGAGTGTGGCAGCTGAGATTTAATGCAAAAAAGTGCAAAATCATGCATTTGGGGTGCAAGAACCCAGGAGAGGATTACATGATGGGGGGGGGGGACTGATTGTTACCAAGCAGGAAAGGGATTTGGGGGTAATCATATCTGATGACCTAAAGGTGGCCAAACAATGTGTTAAGTCTGTGGGCAGAGTTAGTTGAATGCTGGGGTGCATAGGGAGAAGTATCACCAGCAGGAGAAGGGAGGTAATGATGCCACTGTACAGATCAACACTTTGGGGGGATTCAACAATGCATGAGATAGACACAAGGGAGCCCTGACTACAAAGGGCAACTGGAGTGTCAAATAGGTCTAAAACAAATGGGCAGACTAGATGGACCTAGAGGTCTCCTTCTGCCATCAGCTTCTATGTTTCTATCATAGTTGAGGCCTCATTTAGAATTAGGTCTCCAGTTCTGGAGGCTGCATTTCTGTAAGGAGATAAACAGGGTGGAGGCAGTTCAAAGAAGGGCAACAAAGATGGTGCAGAGCCTGCAACAAAAATCATATGAGGAGAGACTGAGAGACCTCAATATGTGTACCCTGGAGGTGAGGAGAGAGAGTGGAGATATTGAATAAATCTACAAATATCTAAAAGGCATAAATAGAGTACCAGAGGGTAATATCTTTCAGAAAAGGAGATGTCCATGAATGATGGGGCATAAAATGAGGTGGGAAGTGGTAGACTAAGGGGTAGCATGAGGGAGTATTTCTTCATGGACAGGGTGGTGGTACAGGGAATAGACTCCCAGCAGAGGTGGTGGGGGCAAACACAGTGTGAGGATTCAAGCATTCATGGGACAGGTATAAGGGAACCCTAGCAACAGAAACAAGGAGGTAAAGCTGGAGATCAAGCAGGGTCTGCAGCGTTCATAGTATTCAGGGAAAATGGGCAGATTAGATAAGCCTAGCAGTCCTTAACTGTTATCAATTTCTATGTTTCTATGTTTCAATATAGCTTCCCTCCATCTGTTTCATGGCACAGAACCATGCTGACTGGTGGAATCACAAGTCACAACTTCCAGAAGCAGTAGGAGGTTGAACTCTCTTTAACACTCTGCAGGGGCCACTGTGACTGTGAAATGAAACATCTCCCTCCCACCAGCTGGGAAAGCACTGCTGCTGGTAACACCACCAAACATTTAGTATCCCCTGACAACTAAGGCTTACCCCCCCCCCCAAACAATGTAATTGAAGCAGAAGCATATTGCCATACTCCATTAATTTCTATGTTCCATGTTTCAAAGCTGGGACATTTGACAGCCTGGGATTTTTTTTTCAACATGTATCTCTTGCACATATGGTTATTTTTTTTCCATGCTCTATAGTCAGTAAATATTGATTTTATTCACTGCTTCTGTTTGTTTAACTTACATACATATTTAGATTTCCTGTTGCAATAAATAGAATTTCCTTTCCATTGTCTACTCTTTCATATCTCCCATCCCAACTGAAAAGACGACTTGATAATCTCTACTTCTTCTGGACATAAATGGTTTTATTGAAATAAGTAAATAAATAATTATCATACTGTTTCATCTTATAAAAAACATGTTTTTAATTTGCAGAAGTTTTTGATAGTAAACCATTTTTTATATATTTTCTATAGTCAATTATAGTCAATGACATTTTGTGGCTTTTTAAGTAGTTGGTTGAAAGGTTTATTGATTGGCTTCAAGTCATTACAATATTAAAACATACATACAAAAACATACACACACAGAGATTTGTTATCAACATCTACAGACAAGCTTTTAAAATGTCTCAATTTCGAGGGTTCAATGAATAGGGGACAAATTTGCATTCCTGAAGTGGTCACACATTTTCATGCCAACAAACAGAAACATAGGATAACTTTGAGGACATTAAAAATCTGACTCTGGTATACCATACAGTGGAAATTTGTGGGCAGTGCAGAGTACAAATTAATAATTTTGTTTACATCTGGACCAAACCTTCCCAAGATTGTTAATTGTTAGGAAAGCTTTTTCTTAGGGACCTTCACTAACATTATGTCCTTGTTCATTCTTATAACTTGTATTGTTATCCTGGGTCATCCCTGAAAAAGGGACCTTTGGGGCTCAGTGGGCCTACCTGGTCACCAAAATTTAATAAATAAATAAACTCCATATACACCATGTTGTAGGGTGATCATCTGATTCAACATTCAGATGTTTGCTTTCAAAGGTGGGATGTTAGAAGCTGGAAATTATTTGATCCACACCTTGTCAAGCTTGCTGTATAAGTGTAGATGTTTTTTTTCTATAGCGTGTTTTTCTTCCACTCCAGGTGCATGCCTGCTCTTTTTCCATATGCCCTGCCTCCACTGTCTGGTAACCACTGCCCTGTGATCTACTGACCTGAGGGTTCTCCTATAGCTTGCTCCCCATGGTGGGGCAAGGAGGGGGAGGATTGTCCCCCCCCAGTGTCTTGCATCCGGAAGTCGGTGAAGCAGCTCCCAGGTGGTGGTATGGGCCAGAGGCTGGCAGCCAAGGGAGTCACAGATTCCTGCCCTTCCTTTTTACATGTACCGGGTCAAAATGTTGAATTAAAAACAGCACTGGTGAAAACCACAATGTAACAATCATGAAAGCCAATACATCTACAGGGCAAAACATACAGGATATAATAGTGCAAGTAGTGCTATCCCTTCAGCTATTTGGGGACAGGGAGAAAGATTTTACTATGGGGTGTTCTGCAAACCAGCTACCATGGCATGGAGGGTGGTGTACAGGTAGCAGAGGTCAGTGTAATAACAGTGCAATGGGGTTTGAGTCCTGCAGCAGGTTGTTAGATTTTTCTCATTTCTGGGTCTGTGATTGTCTACAATTATAATGGCAAATGTTGATTACTCATTTAGGAAAAAAAATGTAAGCCAAGAAATACTCTGATTATTGTACATTTGTCTTGTCCCTTCACTGCTTCCTGCCCCAGCAAAAAAAAAAAAAAAACGCCATGCAATCGCACACAGTGTGCCTTCCCCCATTGATTTATATGTAATGCCTTGAAAAAGGTATTGTAATTGTCTCAGTGATCCTACCCAGTTACCAACGTTCAAATAATAAATAAATAATAATAATAATAATACTATGGCCCCCCTGTCTTCCTATTTCTACACCCTCCCATCAAACCAAAGGATCCCACAGCAGCAAATGTTCAATGAAGCAGCCCTAGCTCTGCACACACAATAGCATGAACTCACCACATTTTCACCCCACCAATAGGGCAATGAACAGAGTTAGGCAGAAAAAAATGGATAAAGGCACTCAGCCCCCACCCTGTGATCAAAAAAGAGACCTGCACTTCTGGAGATTTTCATACAGTATCAAGTGAGCCAGGGCAGGTCCAGGATTTCTATGGAAAGGGGCCAGACAAACCTAGAAGGGGGCTTGGGAAACGGAAAACTTAGTGACAGTTTTATTTATATATACCAGGCACAGATATGTTGATTTAACATGCTCTGCACTAACAATAACAGCATTTTTAATACATTGATCTTTCATCAGCCCGGGGAAACAATACCCAGACATGAATCTCTACTGTCTCTATTTCGATTTAAGAGGATCTATGCATCCTAGGAACACTTACTTTAACCTTCCGAATGATATATTTTAACTTGCTCCAAAGCATTGTTTTTAAGATGAAGGGGTATGCTGGGCGGGATAATGGTGGGACTGCATGCATTACACTAATGAGAGCCATTGGGAAGAGTTTGGGACCCCCCACACCTGCCAGTAACAGCAGTTATTGGTCCATGGATGGTCATATTAGAGTCCTGTCTATAGTGGTGTCCAAGAAAAGTAGAGAGTTGGGAGATTGGGAGGTGAGAGTGAGCAGCTATGCTGAGACTGGGATAAAACCTACCACCAAAAGGGAAGACCCTGTATACCTCTAAGCATTATGTCACTGAAATATTGGATACAGGCACTCAAAATGAGGGGCACTGGTCTTTCTCAATAATGTAGGGCAAATCATCAAACACATAAAGACGAGTACGAAACACTGGAAGCTAGTGACTTAAAAGCACACTATTTTTCTGAACTACAAAAAACAACAAAAGTCAGGTTGTTTACCGGTGTTCACAGTAAACACAGATCCAGTGCCCTAACCATCAGGAGCTCCTCTGGTATCCCACCTGAACAAATTAAATATTTCAAGTATTTAGGGGTAACCGTGGATAGCTCACTATCATATGCCCAGCATGTTGAGAATGTTGCCAGGTCTGCAAGTATCAAGATAGGGTTACTCCACAGACATAAACACAATCTAATGCCTGAAGCCTTTAGACTAGCTATCTATAGCTCCATAGTATCCATTGTTGACTATGATCTGGTTATCTATGGCGCAATTTCCACCACTACCCTATGTAGAATATCAGTGGCACTCAATAAAGCATGCTGACTTCTTACTGGAGCAGCACGCCTTCTCCATACATGTGGACTGTATGCGCAAACAGGTTGGCTTCAGCTAAATGAGAGGATTCACTATCAATCCTGCTTGCTATCTAAAAAGGCACTTCTCTGGCTCCTGCCTTCTAGTGTTGCAAACTTATTCAACCCCTCTTGCAGCTCCCAGCACATACGTAGCTCAGTCAACCAACTCTTCTCTGTCCCAAGATGCCAGACTACACAAGGGCAATGATTGTTTGCATATAGAGCACTACTATGGTTTAATGCGCTGCCCAGTGATATCTCTTTCTTACCAAAATTGGGGCCATTTAAAGGCACACTTCATCAGCATCTTACAGCTAACAGTTCCTGTGACTGTTTCAACTGACATGGCACTACCTCAGCAGTATTGACACATCCTTGTGTACCTACTTCTTCCCCTTTTCTTTGCGAATGACCACTTTCACCCGAACCGCTCTGCCCTATTTCCTGCCACCCTCCACAATCCTTCTTTCACCTCACCCCTCTCACCATCCATCCTCTTTCCTCTGTTTATCTTCACTAACTGAACTTTGTTCACTCAGCTCTACCTATACCCAAAGCACCTTGGGCTGCTTCCTTTTATTAGGTTATTTTTGATTAACTATCGATTCATAGTTTTAATTTTAGTTGCAATGTTAATGGCATTTTGTCATTTTAAATACTTTCTTGTCAAAATTTTATGTAATACCATCAGTTGTATGTCTGTCACCCTTCCCACTGATGTGGAACCTTTGTAAAAGAGCTGTTATGTGCTCAAAGGTATTGTAATCTGAGAATGAATAAATACAAATAAATAAAATAAACTCTTGATCACAGCCTGCAGTCACCTGCTGAAGGCCCTAACAATGGTGTGATGAAGACACTGATTGAGTCTTTCAAGGAACCCCCACCCCCATACTGTCTTGTAATTACAACTCTTAAAGAACTGTTAATCATACTGTACCAGGCCGTCCAAAGCACTGAGAGAGTGGGTTAGCTGCACTAGTCCTGGGCAGTTTGTATGAGGTCCTGGGTTAGTAAAACAGTGTTAAATTGACACCTGCATCACATATCTGGAACATCCCAATAAAGAAGCTCCTAATTATAGATGGTTTGGTTACCTTTTCTGAACTACTGCAGCCCCTTTGCAGAGAGTGTTTCTACTGGACATAAGTAACAACTACCTCTCAGGGGACGTGAGATGCAATGTGAAGATCAGCTAAAAAAGCTCTAGGTGTAACCTAAGGGTGGAACTTTGGATCAATAAAGTACTGCTAGAGGACTTCAGTAGAAATTAACTTTATAGGGATTGGTGGAGTGTGAAAATAATACAAAAGAGCTTAGGGGTAACCCCAAACTGACACTTTGGAATCAAGAAATTTTCTATTGAACTTGACTAGCTGCAGACAATGTCACTATGGACCAACCACTCCTCTAGCCATGTGCTCAGGAAAAAGAACTTAGTGCTTGGGTAGGGCTGACTAACCTCAGCTCCATTGAAATGAGTCCATACAAACCCAAAGCTCAATGCCTGGTAGTTTGGTAAGTTTTTATAGAGATACATTGAAGGTGATGACAGAAGGGATTCATTTAATCTGCCCATGATTTGTAGTTTTGCTAACCTCTTCCCTGATTGTTCATTCTGAAAAATGATGCCCCTAGTGTTTTAGAAAGGATTTACAGATCTGCAGATCCCAAAGCATAGGGGTGATAGGGCTTGACCTAGGGAGACCTGTCAACAATCTTGCATCTGCATTCTGCACCAGCTGCAGGTGTCTCAGCACACCTCCACTGACTCCAGGATAAAGGATATTACAGTAGCTGAGGCATGATATCACAAAGGTATGTACTATTGAAGGAAAAGACTAGTCATTGGTCAAAGCACTGGGGAGTGAGTGCGGCAGCTGATGGTCACAGTTGTAGTACACTGTGGTTTTGAAGTTTTGAGCAATAAAGCATTTATTTTTTGGGGAAATGCAGCTTCATGCTCTACATCTTTTCTAAAAATTATTTCCCAAAGGAAACTCTGGGATTGAAAGGCAAGAATGAAGGTGGAATAAAGTAATTTAAAATGGAAATATCAACCAGCCTAGTGGCACTGAGGGTTGTTGCGCTGGATGCCATACCTCGCACCATGCCAGCAACCCAGGGTCAGGAGTGACCTTGGGTGCTTCAGGTCAGCCAGGTAGAAGGAGGATTGAGCATCCCAAGGACTGCTCTCCTCCTCTGGGGAGCTTGAGAAAGGATGACCATGGCAGTACTGGCTCCTAGAGGTGGCTGAGGGCTGGTGGAGGGTGCAGTCCATTGTGGGACCGACGCAGGCTGACGCTGGATGTGCCGGGCATGGACACATGCACGGAGAGTCCTTGGTGTCATTGCATGCCTGCATCATGGGGTGGAAGGCAAAAACTTGGAAAATCATACCAGTGCCTATGAGCATGAGGAAGGCAGGATCTGGCACCATGGTGACAAGACGCACCCGTGTAGCTCCTTTGGTGTGCCTGCCCCCTGGTCTTCTGTGGTGAGTAGGGTAAGTACCCACCATGATGTTGACAGAAGGGGCAGGACATAGGGGCTTCAGAGCTCTGGCTGTGGTTGGGGCAGTGGCTAGGTGACTGCTGGATGGATGGAGAGAACCATAGGTGCAACCCCCCTCCGCCAGCCAGAGGAACAGGTATATAATTAATATAACAAAGAAAAAAAAAGGAAGTATCAAAATGTGTTGCATATTCTCTGCATTATATTAATAGCAATTTAAATCAATCTTAACAGTGTTTCTATTGTACATGCAGATACAAGCTCCCTGTTTGAACTGCCAGCAATCTCCTGTGGGCCAGAAATATTCAACTTAACCGTCAGTTCTTGCCTGGCTTATGCCATGCAACTGCGTTGGATTTTGGATATGGAGCCGTGAATGTTCATATGATTGCGTTAATGAAATTGCAACAGATGTATTTGTAGTTCAGTTTGCAATCCCACCAGTGACTCCAGTTTGCAATGCGCAAGTATCAGTAAGTAATTAACTTTGACCTTTCCAGTGCTGAGTATGAACACATGATCAGTAATCCCTGTGAACAGCAGAATAGTGTAACTCTTCATCCTGTGCATTCCCCTCTGCAGCATGAAGCTGGCTGTCTGCTCCATGCAGATACCATTGTTGTAAGCTGTGAGGACTGCAGTTGAAAAATGTCATCACCTGTTGACGCTGATGTTTTATGGTGATGCAACACATGACAGTCAATTAGATAGGACCAGCTCTAAAACACTGGGAATGGGGTTACCTTGAAAGATTGTAAACTAATGTCTGCTCTATAGATGGGAGAACAGTCCTTGGTTCTATGTTGGATTGGTTCTTTCTCATTTAATTCAAAATAAAAATTCGGGCAATGTTGTTGCACTCTGACTTTGCCATCTTTCCAAACTGTGAACTATACTGTGCAGATGATACTCAACTCTATCTGTCTTTTGCACCCCAGGACTGGGGGGCGGGCAGTGAACATGCTGAACAAATGTTTGGCTGAGATCCAGAGCTGGATGTTCTCGAACTGTCTGAGGCTCAATCTCCAAAACACTGAAGTACTGGTGTTGGAGCAAGGTAGGAAAGGGGGACACAGTGTCTGAGGGGTTACTGAACCTTTGTCTCACTACTTCTTATCTTGATACTGTCCAACAGGTGAAGAATCTAGGCTTCATTGTAGAGGAGGGGCTGACATTGGAGGTTTAGGTGTCATCTATTGCCTGGAGTGATTTCTACCATCTCAGATATATCAACTGGATTTATTCCTTTATTCTCCCTGATGACCTGCCTTCAATAGTACATGTCTTTGTGATGTTGCACCTTGACTACTGCAACTTGCTGTACCTTGGGGTCAGTGGAGGTGCACTGCATCACCTACAGCTATTACAGAATGCAGCTGTGAGATGGTTGACAGCTCTGCCTAGGTCATGCCATACCACCCTTGCATTGCAGGATCTGCACTAGCTGCCGATAAAGTGGTGCATCTCTTATAAGATCAAGTTATTATCAAATTAGGCCCTGCATGGCCTGGGTCTTGGCTTCCTGCATGACCTCTGGCATATGTACTGTCCCACTCACCCCCTCCTTTCTTCTGATGAGGGCTTCCTGGCAACCCCCAAAACTTAATTAAAAACATCTGGATACAGAGTCATTGGGGTGGCTGGATCAGCACTTTGGAATTCATTACCGAGGGCTCTCGGGGTTGCACCACTGGTTGAAATATTTTAAAAAATAATCTGAAAACCCACCTCTTTGCTCATGCATTTGGCTCAGCATAGATTTTAATAGATTTTAGTTAACTGATTAGTGGTTTATGAAATATACCTTTTATGTCTGTTAGGCTATGTAGTAGATGATTGTTGATGTACATTACTTTGTAATGGCACCCTGGGCCTCTGGAGAAAGGTGCCAGAAATAAATAAAACTACTAGTCAACAAAGATCTTTACAATATGTCATCAGTTATAACTGTGAAAACTATGTGTGGGCTCCATGAACTTTATTTCTATGTGATGTGAAATCAAGGTGCTTTGCTAGGCAGTAAGCTCCTTGGACTGTGCTTCTGCATGTTCTCAGCAAAATCTCTGTGATTTGGCTGGTAAAAGGACAGTCTCTGGTCAGAGCCAACAAGGCAGCATAATGTTGTTTTCAGTGTCAGTGGTTTAGCAGCTTGCAAACTCACCTCTGAAGCTGAAAGATCAGAAAGCTGTAGGTTATATCCCCACACCAGGCACCTGGGTTAAATCCCAATACTGGCACCATGGTGCAGCATGAGAGGGTTGTGCCATCTTTCAAATGAGATGTTAAACTGAGGTCCCTTTTGCATGTTCTGGTGGTTGTTCAGGTGTACTTTAAAGATCATATGGCACTTCTTGAAAAGAGTAGGGGAATTTTAGGGGCTGTGAGAAGTATAATTCAAAAACATTCATCTTCTACATCTCTCCAAAACATCACTATTCACTGCCTTAGACTGAGATCTTTTTTTCTTCCTCTTTTCTTTTCTCTCCTTTTTCCTCAGATATCTATTCCACTTTATTTCTCCTTAACGTCAACTATAATCCATACTGTGCCTTATCCAGCTTCGTACTGGTACTTTATTTACCCAGGAAACCATTGTCTATTTCCTTTCCATAGTTCTGTTACTTTATCCCTTGTTTTGTTCTTCCTATCTTTACCATATACCAGTTGCAAAGATATACACCCATTTTTAAAGACCCCTTAATGGGACATTATCATTTGTTGCAAAGAGTATTTGCATTTAGCCTGCCAAATATAGTATTTAAAGATGGCCAAAAATACTTGAATAGTTCATTTGTGAAATGAATTCCATCTGTGGGTATGCAATGCTAACACCAGCTCCTGGTATGGTAAGAGATCTTAACTGTGGCAGATTCCATAATGCTGCTGCCTTGTCCCATAATGGTATAACATACTCACACTCAAAAAACAGGTGTCCCTGTGTTTCTAAAAGTTGTTGACACTCCTGTCATGGGCAATATTTTTCATCTGTTGGCTTGTGCTAATTATTATTTTTCACATTCAGACATCCATGTACTGATAACCACACTAAATCCCACACAAAAGCTGATAACCTTTCATTTGCCAACTGAGACAGTACTTTAGGAATCTGGTTTATCGGGCATTGTGGTAGAAGAATCTCTCCTGTCATAGAACATGACTTAATTAACGCATACCTTCCTAGCCTGCTATTTGTTTGCATTGCTAGGTATGGAACTTTCCATTTTATGAGTTTTTGCATCATATGTTTCACATGTATGGGGACTCAAGGGGCTCTAATTAATAATCTTCCCTTACCCTGTGTCCATGCCTTGATGCAAACCATAACCCAATGATTTATCATTGTGTGCCAAGATTTCACACCCGTTAGACTCTCAAAGATATTATGATGTAAATATATAGTGTAAAAAAAGGCCAGGGGATGGATCATTCCCAACCCCCCCCTCTTTAATCGTCCAATAAGTGGTATCTCTTTTAACTAGGTTCAAACTACTCCCCCACAATGCTCTAAAAACACACTAAACAACCTGGTCTCCAATTGAGCTGGAGGGGGAAAGATAGAACTAATATATATAAAACAAGCATTTGTCAATGCAGAATGTTGTCTTGCTGGCATTGGCATTGGTAGTGCCGGAGTTAGAGATGCATAATAGGAATGGCAGTGAAATACTGAAGTGATGCCAACCCCACCCCCACCCTGTAGAGACCATCAGGCATTGGGGTGTGCCTTTGGGGCATCAGCTATAATGCTCATGCCATTGTACCTCACCCTACCCAGTAGACACTGACAAGTGTTGAGGTGTGCTTTGGGGTCTTTGCGCATTATACTTACCCCATTCCATAAGGAAATACACGGAGGTGGGTGCAGTATAGGAGAATGGGGTGAACTTTGTAGCCAAACAGAGCAAGGCACACCACAATGCCTGTCACTGACTGCAGGGTGGGGGTGGGGTGGAATGACATGAGCACTGCAGCCAATGATCTAAGTCCCAAGTTACCAGTGTCAGTGGCTCAGTAGGTAGCACACTTGCCTCTGAAGCCAGGAGATCAGAGGGCTGTGGGTTCAGTTCCCACATCTGTCACTTGGGTTAATATCCCAGTACTGACACTGTAGTTCAGCATGAGAGGGGTGCTGCACTTCTGAGGAGCTGTCTTTCAGATGAGACATTAAACCGAGGTCCCATCTGCCTGGATTGGTGGTAGTTCAGGTGGATGTTAAAGATCCCATGACACTTATCGAAAAGAGTAGGGGAATTTTTATTAAGAAAGCAAGACACAGCATCATGTAATAAAACAACAACAAAAATACAAAACAGAGGAATCTAGGCAAAGAAAAGAATACAAATACAGTAAAGGAAAGCAACAAAAACAGTATACAAGAATACAAGCAAAAAGAAGAAACTAATCAAAAATATACAAATGAATACAGTCATTGAAACATAAGTCCATCCATAAAACTCAAGGTAGAAAAGTAATATGTTTCCATAGCAACTGAAATTGATCCGGTGGTAAACTTCTGTGTTCCAGTTCCATAAGTCTAGAGAGAGCTGTTTCAATTTGCAATATAACATTCTAAAGAGAGGTGTGAATTTGATGTAAAACATATTGACATCTTGCTTGCCATAAAAAAATATTTACAAATGGAAAAAATGACTCTCAATGTACTCTTATGAAATGTACCCCATATTCCAGAAAAATTACCCAGTATCAATGTCTGGTAAGTAATTCTACTTAAAAAAGGCCATTGCCATTTAAATGCTAACGTTTTCCAGAACAAGCTAGCATCCCCACATTCAAAAAAGAAGTGTGACATGGTTTCTTCAAGTTGGATACACGTTTATTTGAGACAATACCTGTCCTGAAAAGATTTATGTTTTAAATTACCACGAACATTCAATCTGCCATGACAACATAACCATGTAACATCCCACATATGTTGTGGAATTCTTTTGTCAATAAGAAGCTGTAAAGCAAACATCATTCGTGAAGGGGTACATTCTGGAAAAAGAAGCAAAGACTCCATAATACCAATAAATGTCTGCTTCCAGGTAAGATACAGGACAGATAATTTCTGCAATTTCCACTGTCTCAGTTTCCTAAAACAATCAACTGCATATGAAGGAATATTTAAATGTTAAGTAATTTTAGGAGGTAAAACATCCCATTTATCCATAACTGCCGACATAGAACTACTCACCCATATATCTCAATTATGAACAGTATGCCTCCCACAACACAAGATATGATATAGAAAAAAGAAATGAAAGAAAGCAACAGGATTAATCATCCCAAGACCATCCCTCTTAATAGGTAAATATGTAGTATCCGTTTTAATTGGGTTAAGCTGATTGCACCATACAATTTGAAAGAAAGCATTAAAAAGCAGTGTCTCCAAATGATGAGGGGGAGCATAGATGTAACTTAAATATAAAAAAAAAGAAGCAAAAATTTCTCAACTATCATAACCCTTTTCTTCTTCCCCAATTTCCATGTTTTCCAAATTTGTACTTTATTTTCACAAATAACCAATCTCTTTTCCCAATTAAACGTTGCTGTATCTGTGACATTAAACCACACCCCAAAATTTTTGTGGTTCAGTGCTTGTCCTGATATCCCCACTTCCGTAATCTGTATACAATCAACATCTAAAGGAATAGAAATGCTTTTCTGTAAATTATGAGTCCCCCCAGAGTTATCCGAAAAGCTCTGAAAGATATGAACCGCTTTATCACCTGCACTTTTATTCTGTACAAATAAAACTACATCATCTGCATAAGCAGATATTTTTTCTGGACATAAATTAGGACACAGGCCCAATCCAATAATTTGGGCATCCCACTTAATCTGTCTAATGATGGGGTCCAAAACAAATGTATATAATAATGGGCTCAATGGACAACCCTGTCTGATACCAATGTTGTGAGGAATGAAGTCACCCAGACAACCATATATCATTGGTCTAAATCCAGCAATGGAATATAAATGAAAAATCCAGGATAAAAAACACCCTAGGTATACCATATAGTTCCATAATCTGAAATAAGAAAGCATGATGTACTTTATCAAATGCTTTGGCCTGATCCAAGGACAAGACAAAGCCTGTTATCTGACATGTCATTTTAGCTTCAAAAATTTCTCTCAATAAAAAGAGATTAGACTAATTATTCCTACCAGGAATGGCAGAGGACTGTGAGACATCTATCACTTCTTGAGCCATCTTCTGTAGTCTATGACTGAGAATCTTGGCAAGAAGTTTATAATCAGTGTTAAGGAGATTCAATGGCCTCCAATTATCCATGGAAAATTTATCTCCCTTTTTATATATAAATTTCAAAACTGCTAGACCAAAATCCTGAGCCCTGTCATTTTCCCGCAAAATACTATTATAGACCGTTGCCAAGACTTTAGTCAAATCTACAGTGATCATCTTATAAAATTCATATGTAAGTCCATCTAAACCTGGAACCACCCCTAATTTAAGCTGAGCAATAGCAAGAGCAAACTCTTCCTGTGTAATCAGTTTCACAGTGTCTGAGGCAAAAAGGGCAGACACTTTAGGAGTAGGTGCTGTAAAGACATCTGTTAGGGACTTCTCCAAAACAGGGGCAGTACCAAACAGCACCTGTAAATGTGGCCATGTAATAGAATGCATACCTGCAACTGAAGTATCTATGGTACCATCAGAAGTATACAGCCCTGACATTACTGTAGCATGCAACTGATCCTTACAAGCCATGAAATGGTTCACTGACGGTGAATGAGAAGTACCAAATCTCATTTCCATGTGAAGAGCTTGTGTCCTGTCATATTGACTAGCAAACATGCATTTCCATATTTCTACTATCTATATTATATAATCGATAGAAGAGGAGGCTGAGAAAGACAAAAAGTTTATACAATGGATCCCTGTAGCCAAGATATTGTATATATCTATCTATCTCTAACCTATCGTTTCCCCTCCCTCATAAAAAGAGACCTCAGTTCTAGTTTAGTATCCTTCCACCAAAGCCAAAGGGAATCATAGAAACAAAGAACTGATATCCTAGCTTGTAAAAGGGTCTTTACCTGTAACACTATATCATACTGTAGGAGTAGTGAATTATTAAGTCTCCACAATGAGTTCTGTGAGAGAAAGATAGGGGGAGCAGAACTCAAATTAAATATCCCAGTCAGTAAGTGATGATCAGAAAATTCATTCAGCTGCACAAAAACCTGAACCGGTGTGCAATACTTAGAGGCAAAAAGATAATCAATTCTAGTATTATAGATAAATCTATGATACGTAGCTCCAGTATCAGACCTCAGTGATCTATAAGCATCAGTTAGACGAGCATCCTTAATCAAGGTTTGCAAAGCTAGAGAGTCGCAATACACCTTCTTACCAATGTCCATCCTACAGGAAATATCCAAACTACAGTTAAAATCCCCATCCCAAACAATATGTTTTTTATGTACAAAGAAAGGGCTTAATTAAATCAAATAAGTGTATTCTGGCAGCTTTCGACTGCGGTGAATAAATATTGACTATGCCAAAGAAAAGATCCTGAAATCTACAGTCTATTATCAAAGCCATACTCGGAACAACATCAATAATCCTAGAAATGGAAAAGGCAGTGGATTTAAACAATATAACAATGCCATCCACCACCTCATCCTCAAACTTCAAATTGGAGGGTCCCCAGACCCAACTCCTTTGGGCCTGACAAATTTCAAAAATGGTTTTAAGCCTCGTCTCTTGTGACAAGACAATATCAGTGTGTAAAGTAGTCGCATAATGAAAAAAGGCAGTCCGCTTTCTGTAGTTCCAAAAACTACAGATATTAAAAGAAGAAATCCAAAATTGTGCCAGTGTCTAAAGAAAAGAAATTATCCGCTCCCATCCATAGCAGCCATATTCTTGTGTATTTTACTTCCCTTTTTCTTTTCATCCTTTTTTTTTTGAGCCACATCCTGAGGTCAGACACATGGTACATCCACAACAGAGGGTAATGCAGAGGCCTCAGAATCCCCATCTGATTCCTCCCCACCCCATGCAATAACTCATATGCATTAGAGTTTGCGATGTCACAAACATTTTGTGATTTCCTAGCCGTAGCTCTAGTAACCCTTCTAGTCTGAGAGGAATCATCCGCATCCCCTATGGGAGTACCTGAATCCTGACAGTCAACTGTAAGAGGTGCTGTAGACACAGGATCCACCATGTCCTGCACCTGAACTTCCATATCCTATGGAGAGGTGGTCCTAACATCCTCCTGGTGCACAACCACTGAGACTGCAGTCTGCTGTAGAGCAGATAGAGGTGATTCTGTAGAAGGGGTAGGGACAAGAATGTCCTGCTTCTGCACTAACTTGTCCTGAGCTTTCTGCACTAAAGTGTCCAGATTCCATCCCTCAGACCTATTTCTACTAGCCCAGGGACACTGGTGATAAGCATGCCTCTTCTCATCACAGAGATTGCATTGGAAAACATTGTCACAATTCACACTTGGATGACCATAGCCCCCACAAAGACTGCATTTCAATAAATCACATGTACTACTTAAGTGTGTATGATTGCCACACTTGTAGCAAGTCCTGGGCTGCCCCCAGTAGAAACAGACACCCTTATCTTTTCCCAGAAATAAACTATTTGGAAGATGTACTATCTCAGAATTAACCTGGAAAAGTTTAACTCAGAATTTCCAGCCCCCCATCCACAGATCTTCAGAATCTATAATAGCTTCTGGTGGAGATAAAACACTACACGTATTCTGTAGCCAGTGATAAATATCACTATTACTAACTCCTTCATTACGGAACATGATTGTAACAGTCCTCAGAGCTGGTTTCGTTAGTGGTATAACATAATAAGGGAGTCTGTTTTAAAGTACCAAATCTATGCCAAAATTTCTCCAATCCCATATTAGTTTTAAAACTAACATCGAAGGTTTCTTCCCCTGAGATATGTATGAGGGTATATATATCAGAAACTTGAAAATACATAGAAAATTTTAATAGAGTTCTAGCAACATAACATCTATCAGGGTACTCACTGAGACCTGCCCTATAACAAAGGTGCACAGCATTGCATCTTGGGGCTTGTTCTAACTTATTCTTAAATAAATCTGAAATAGTAGGCCCCCTGCCTTGAGCCCTATTGGTACCTGAAGGTCCTTCTCCTGGGTCATCTATAAGAGGAGCAGGGTGTTGCCCCATACTGCCATTTGAGAGGGGTGCAGTTTTGTGTTCTATAAGGCAAGGGCCCTGCTCACTCCCAGGAGAAGCTACACATAAAGAAGCTGTCCGTAATGTGGAAGAACCTTCACTAGGCAAGGGAGACACCGGCCCACTGTCCCTACCTCCACAAAGAGTCACTACACAGGGTTGGAACATAGTAGTAGAAGGTAAAAACATTAGACAAAGTCCCTACCAAAACACACCCCACGTCATCCCTCCTCGAGTCAGCAAGTTCCCCAACTGAAAGAGAAACCCCCACACGTGTATCAATCGGCAAAGCACCATCAGGTAACTCAGTGTCTACAATATCCCCCAGTCCCTTTTTTGAGAAACATTCATATTCTGTCCAGTTAACATATGTCCCTGTAAGTCTGGTACCTTGTGGGAGCTCAAAGAAGACATTGCAGGCCTTTTCGGGGAATATAAAACCCCATTTTCTTACCTCATTCCAGAAAAGATCAGGTGTCCAAATACCAGAAGACGACTGAGTCCATCTTGTGCATTCAAGCACCCCCAACGCAGTCCAGGTGTCCTCCATAGCAGTATCAGTTGGTAGAATTCCAAAACGATGACGAAAAACTTACGATGTAGAGACTGCCCGGTCTCTCGGTAAATCCAGTTGCATTTCTCCCTGAAGCGGCCCAGATGCCATGGTAGCAGTCTCACCCCCCTGACAGGAAGTAGTAGGGGGAAATCACTAGAAACACTACCATTAGCCAGCATCTGTGGTTCCACTCCTGATGACACATTTTGTAACTGCAGTTCCGTAGGTAAAGCAACCGATGAAGCATGAGAGATTCCAGGCTTCTCTCCCATACCGATAACCACAGCAGCATTCTCAAAATTCTCTAGTGTAGAAAGAACTGTAGCAGTAGACTGCAAATCCAGGCATTGCTCCACAACCTCCACTGTCTCCATCTCATTACACACTGAGACCTCCATCCACAAGGCCAAAGGTCCCCCTACCAAGAGGAGGGGAAATTTTTATTCAGAATTCAAAAGCATAACATAATAAAACACAGTACATAACATAATACACATAAGTCCAACAAAATCCCAGATAAAGAACACCTCTTACATAAAATATAATTAAATCCCCACATAAATAACCCGTATACACCAAAAGTGCTTCTTTAACTAAATCAGCGTCTACAATATACAAGTCTTTCTTAAATCTTATTTACAGATCTTCTTAAATAAATCCATTGAGCAAAAAGAAGAAGAAGAAAAACATAACTTACTAAACGGAAATGAGAACAAAGAAAAATAAACTTGAAAACAAAAAACTTTACCCAACCCATCCTACATTCCTCAACAATTTAGAACTCACTTCTTGTCCTAAGGTACGATATTCATAATTATAAATTTTGTCTAAATCAGCTTGAATCTTAAACAAAACTTCCTGCTGAGAGATTACCTTACTTTGTAATGAATGTAAACATCTGGCTTGCCATAATGATCATTTTAGACATGCAATAATAACAAAAAACATACTCTTGGCCCATTTCATCCAGGAAGTAGGTATTTGACCTAACACCAAGATGGCATACATCATATTTTTAAAAAGTCTTCTCCCCACCATCCAGCTAGCTGATCCCAAAAACCCTGAACATTCACACAATCAAAAAATAAATGATGCATGGTCTTCATCTGCCCCAGGCAATGAGGGTCTCCACAGCCCCTTTCACTAACCTGTTTATGTTTTTGATTGCCCCCCACGTTTAACCTCTGATGCCCACATAACCAAATTAAATCCTGCATTTTAAGCAGAATTCTAGAATCCAAAATGCTTTCTAATAATACATCAACATTTATAGCAGCAGAAACCTGAAATAAGGGTTCTTCTATGTACCATTTATTTAACATGAATTTATAGAAAATCTTTTTCTCTTGACCCAAAAACCAACCCAACTCAATTTTCCAAGTTCTTATATATCTCAAGGCAGTTTGTAAATACCCCAGAAGAGTTTTATTAGAGGGATGCCATTTACCCCTACCCCAAACTGTCAAAAAATTAGGTCCCCATAATTTCATAATGACAGCCCCTGAGCCCTCGGTCTCCAATACTACTGGATGAATACAGCTAAAGAAAAAATTCCCACAAAAATATAACAAAGGATGAATCATATTCAAACCTCCCATTTTCTGGGACCTATATATATGTACTCTTTTCACTGGATTCAACCTACTCCCCCATAAAAAGAGAAAAAAGAGTCCCATGATTTTCGTATGCATATCAAATGGCAAAGAATATACATGAGAGACATATAAAAATATAGGGGCTATATATGCCCTAAGCAGATAAACCCTCTTTTTCTGAGTCATTTTCCATGACAACCAGGATTTAACTTTCAGATCAGCCTGATCATACGCTACCACCCAGTTCTTCCTCTCTGATTCCCGAGAACCAAAAAACATACCCGATATTTTAATTTCATCAGTCATCAAAGCAATATGAAAACCCTCCAAAATATGAGCCATGCCTAGAACCAAAATCTTACTTTTCTCAATATTAATTTTAATACCAGTAGTATCATAAACTGACTCAAATAACTGTAAAATCTGTTCTCCTGAGTCCAGATCTGAGATAGTAAAAATGCAATCATCAGGATAGGCAGTAACCTTCTGAAGTATTACCCCATTTTTACTTCTAATGGCTTTAATGTTTGAGGCTTTTTCTATATGCCGAAGTAAAGGATCCAAACCAAAAACTTATAGCAAAGGACTCAAAGAACAGTCCTGTCTCACACCATTTTTAAAAAATATTGGTATGCCCAAGTGCCCAATAACTAAAGGAACAACTTGAGTTTCTGTATACAATGTCTGTATTAAGGAGATAAAAGATTCCGGTACTCCATGATGTTGTAAAACTGCCCAGATATACTCCTGTCTAACAGAATCAAATGCTGTTTCTTGATCAAAAGATACCAAATACCCATCCAAATTCATTTGTAAACTTTGTTCTATCACTTCTCGAACAAAAAACAAATTTTGCAAAATGTTTCTACCAGGAATAGCACAAGACTGAGAAGGAAATATAACAATTTTTGCAATTTGAGATAACCGGTTAGCCAAAATTTTTGTTAAAATTTTATAGTCCGAATTTAACAAACTTATAGTCCTCCAATTTCTTATGTCCTGCTCATCTCCTTTTTTTTATAAAGAAGGGACATAACTCCTTCTTTCATTGTAGGAACTAATCTTTTCTCTTGCCATATAGCTGTAAACAACACCTGTAGCCAAGGGGCTAATACTTCACTGTAACATTTATAAAAATCATTTGATATACCATCCAACCCTGGAGCTGACTGAGGTGATAGCTTAGAAATGGCCTGCTTAATTTCTAAGATTGAGAAAGGAGATATCAAACTCTGAAGATCATCTTTATGTAACTGTGGAATATCCAAATCCTTAAAAAATAACTCCAGACTATTTACCTTATCCTTTTGAAATGTTGATCTCAAATGCTCTTGGACTATCACTAGTAAACCATTATTATCTGTTACTACGGATCCACATTTGTTTTTTAATTTTGTCATTACCAGACATTGCACACCATGCAAACCTAATCCATATGGATTCACTTGCTCTTTATACCCCTTGGTTTGATATTTTTGCTGCTGGGCTGCTCTATTTTCCAAAACCTTCAGATAGGAATACATTTTATCCTTAATGTCTTTTAACTGCACCGTATAGTTACTTGACTCAACAGCTCGAGATAATAACTGCATGTATTTTGTCCTAAGCCCCAAATACTGAATATAACCATTATGAGCTTTCCTACCAGAAATACCAATCAAAAGATTTTTTAAATCTCTCTTTGTATCCTCCCACCATTCAATAGGACTGTCATACAAAAAAGAGATATCAGCTCTTAACATAAAAAATTATTTAATGGAATCCTGTGTATCAATCTCCTGCAAAATAGCAACATTCATCCTCCAATATCCTCTCCCTATAGGAACCTGTTGCCAAAAACCTAATTCCAACCTAACAGCCACATGATCAGATGTTTCTACTGGAATAATCCTTACGTCCTGACAAAGAACCCTTTTTGATACAAACCAAAAATCTATTCTGGAGGATAGTTTACCTTTATAAAAAGTATGAGAAGGATTCCGTTCTAACAAATCATACTCATTACATAGATTATTGGCTTTTAATACTCTTAATAAAGAATTAGAATCACTAAAGATTTTAGAGGTAACCCTCCCCCAGTCTCTTTTAGTAAGGCCACAATTGAAATCGTCTCCCCAAATTACCAATTTTGAAGTATGTAAGTAGGGTTCTACCCTCCTAAAAAGAGAGGACCTGTCTGCCCTTACTTGAGGGGCATAAATATTGATAATTCTATACATCTCATTACCTAAAACAACATTCAATATTATTACCCTCCCAGACAGTAAGTCAAAAAGATGCAAAACTTTTACCTGTATGTCCATAAACAAAACCCCTAATCCAGAACAAGGCACTTCACTTAAGGATCAAAAAGAGACCCCCCCATCTCCAGTCTCTTTGCGCATCCCTCACCTCTACTAATGAGTGTAACCTACTGTCTTGTATTAGAATTACTTTACATTTCCCTTCTTTTATACTAGCAAAGGTGACCCACCTTTTCCTAAGGATTTAATGCTATTCGTATTAATTGTGAGATGGGAAAGATTTCCAGACATAGAAAGCTAGAGGGAGAGAAAAAAGAACTCAAAGCCATAAATCAAAAGAAAAATACAAAACGCAGTCCTCTTCATCTCTCTTTTGTTTCTGCTTTTTGGATTTATGCTTATCCATAGACCCTCCTTCAATACTAGCATCCACCTGTGAAGAGGTGATAGATGATAAATCCGAATCATGACTTTCCTCTTCTCCTTCTTGCTCGAATAATAAGGCATATGAGTTCTGTACCGGTAAATTTTCCAAAATCTTAGTCTCTGTAGGGATCTCCACAGGAGGCTTTCCTGCTTTAGGTCTCGTAACCTTCTGAAAGGTTTCATCCTGCTGGAATATGAAGGGGGGCATAGAATTATCTCCTGATTCTACTTCCATTCTCTGCACAGGGCCTATTTTAACTGTATCCTGGTTACAGGAGCCAATTTCTTCCTGTGCAAGAGTGGCAGAATCCTTTATGATTAAGGAGTCTACTTCTTCCATGGAGTCAATTGAGGGACCCCTCTGTGTTAACTGAGGATTCAGATCCCCTTTCTCCTGGTTGATAATTACTGGATGAGAAACTGTATGGGAATGAGGTATTCTAGAGGGAGACACATTCTTTTGAGGCTTTGTAAGGAGTAAATCCAGCATACGCTGCTTCTCCTTCTGTGCCGTAGCAACATAAACATCCTGTTCAGCATGTATGGCCAAGTCTCTGCTATTATGAGATGCCCATGAACAGTTTCTAAAAGTGTGACCCTGCTCGTCAAACAAATTACACCTTAAAGGTTGTTGACACTGTGCTCCAAAGTGCCCTATTTTGCCACACAGGACACATTTCTGTTTGTCGTACACATTACTTAAATGACCAACATCCCCACATTTAAAACATGCTCAGGGTTGACCCTGATAAAAAATAACCTCTTGATCTTTTCCCCCCAAAAAAACAATTTGGCAGATGTTTTGTCAGACCTTGTTCCAGGTTCAGAGTGACCTGATATTTCCATCCTCCAGTTCATAACTGCTCATCATCCAAGATGGGCTCTGGGTAACCTTTCGCCGTACAACACTGCTGTAGTCAATACGTAATATCTGCCACATTAACCCCTTCATTTCTGAATAGGACCATTATTTTCTTTGTCAAGGGTTTAGTCAGGGGGAATTGCCAAAAAAGGCTTCCATAAAGGAGAGAGTTTCAGCATCTGATATTGCTTCCAGAATCACTCCAGACCAGCAGGATGCTTAAAGCTTCTGTCAAATATTGAATCCCCTGGTATATGTATGAGGGCATACACCTCGTAAGCATAATATTTCATGCTATCCTTTAATAGAGATCTCCCCACAAAATGTCTATCAGGGAAGTCTGTGGCATTGCCCCTGTATTTCAATCGTACAGCATTCCACCTCATAGAGGACTCTGACAATAGCCTAGTGTTAGGAGGAAAGAGTTGATCTCTTACTCTGTCATGCCAGACATTAGGGGTCAAATCTGTATTTTCAGGGATATGCTGCTCGTTTGAGACTACCGCTTTATAATTTATAAGAAAAGGAGTAGTCTGACTTCCGTCCTGAACAACCAAAGAGCAATCTGAAATAACAGGAACAGAGGCACCACCCTCCATTTCTTTCATGGCCATTAACAACTCATTTGCAGAACTATGCTGTGGGACAGGGTCTTGCGACTGAGGTGTCAGCTGACCTGCTGGTAAACAAGAGCCATCACTCAGCTCAGAAACACAAGGCTTTAAAACAGAGACTGTTTGGGGAGTGACAACACTTTCCCCAGAAATGTTAGGATCCCATCCTTTTCCTGAACCATCTTTCACCCACCCAGCTGCTATTAAGGCAGAGGAAACCCATTAGCCAAAACAGAGGGAGATGCTGAAGCTGAATTACCAGAGTTAGACTGGAATAGATCTGAGGTTCTCACCTCAGTGTGTTGAGAATGTGACCTTCTTTTTTTCACCATCCCATCTTTCCTAATCAGCTTTTTAACCACCCCCTATGGGGATTCCAATTGAAAACGTTATCAGGGCTAAAGTACAGGTCAGCAGCTTTATCTGAGTCCCCTGAAGAGGTTGTACTTATCTGTGGGCCTACGTCCATGGCCTGTGTAGAGCTGGTATCATTAGGCAGAGGTTCCTCACTGCGTTTTTCAATTTCCAAAGACCCAGCACTTGCATCGATTATTCCTTGTGTATCCACAGGAGAAACATCAGTAGCAACAAGAACAGGTAGCGTGTCTACCTTCTCTAAACTGATTATACAAACAACATCTTTTTCCTCACCCAAAACCACTTCCGGGTTCTGAGTATCGAGTAGCTCCTCCTGTCTTCTCAAGTCTTGTTGCAAACAAGACCTCGTCTCCACATACTGCTGCTCTGCCAAGGCTAATTGCAGCCGAATATCAGTCAATTTCTCTAAATTACCATTTTCTTGATCTGCAATCTGAGCTTTGGTTCCTGTTATAAGAACAACTTGCAATGTTGAACACTCCATCTCTTCAATGACTAGTGCATTTGAAACCTCCAATGCTGGGTTTACCTCCATACTGTAGAAAAAAGGAAGGCCGAGAAGTAGGGTCTCTCTCCTCAGCTGCTTGCACGTCCTTCTCTGATGAAAGCTTGTCCACTCTGACTGCTCACTTACAGCAACGCAGCACCCTCCAGCATCCAGAGTAAGGGAATTTCCCCAATGTCCTTTCCAAATTTCCCTCATTCACTAAAAATACCACCAACAGCTTAATCTGGTTCAATTTCAGTTGCTTACCATCTGTATCCCCCCCCCCGGTCGCCCTTGAAAAAGGGACTTCTAGGCCCAGTGGGCTTACCGGGTCAACAAAATTCAACAAAAACAACAAAACCAAAAAACAAAACCACAAGTCACACCTCTGATGCCTGCCAATCTCTACAGGGTGGGGTGTTACAGTTGGAAACCCTAACACTGTAGACGTGTGTTGGTATTTTCACTCCAAATTTTCAACATTGGCTATTTGTGAGGCCACCTCATGAAAAGTGGCACTATTAGTTTGTTAGCTGAAAGGTGGTTTTGCACAGCGGCTATGACATTTGCACATCGGCTATGCCATTTGGTGGCACAGGGATGAAAACACATTTTGGGCAGGATGTGGAAAATGACATCTGTATTGTTCATGAGGAGGCATAAAATATGGCAACATTGCAAATCTGGAGTGAAAATATTTAAAATTGGTGAAGTCATGAGCATGCATAGAAACTGCGCGACACACATCCGTAACCCAATTATATTGGGGAGTTTTATAGCCACATTTTCAACATAGGCATTTTGGGACCTCCCCTCAAGAACAGTGGCACTGTGATTTTGTTAATCAGTCCCAAAAGTTGATTTCCTACAGTGACCACGCCATTGTGCACCACAGGTGCAGAAACACATTTTGGTCAGGCTGTGAAAAATGACAGCTGTACTGTTGATGAAGAGGTGTGAAAAAATGCCAGTGTTGAAAATCTAGCATGGAAATATTGCAAATTTGAGAAGTTACAAGGATGCGTGGAAATTGCGCAACACACACTTGTAGCACAGTCATTTAATGGACTTTCTGCACCATATTTTCAATATAGGCATTTTAGGACCTCTGCTCATGAACAGTGGCACTGCCATTTTCTCACACTGTCCCGATAACTGATTTTGCACAGCGAATGAGCTATTCTGCGCCGGATGTGTAAAAACACATTTTGGCCAGGATATGTAAAATGACAGCTATACTGTTTATAAGGAGGTGTGGAAAAATGCTAATTTTGAAAATCTGAAGTGAAAATATTACAAATTCACAAAGTTACGAGCATGTGTGGAAACAGCGTAATGCATGCTCGTAAAACAGCCATTTTTGGGATTTTTTTCACCAAATTTGCAACATAGGCTTTTTAAGAGACACCCTCATGAACAGTGGCACTGTTGTTTTGTTACTTAGTCCCAAAAGGTGATTCTGCACAGTGACTGCAAAATCAACTTTTGGAACAGAATAATGCCATGACAGTGACTGAATTCATGAGGAGGAGTCCCAATAACCCCATTTTGAAAATGTGGTGCAAAAATTCTAAACAATGGCCGAGATATGTACCAAAGTTGAAAAAACCCTATGTAACCCCTCACCCCTGCCTTTTTGCCACAACAACAGGTGGCATGCTGTTGAAGCTGACAGCAGTACGTGGTGGGGACTAGGTTTGGGGAGGATGAGGTTACTCGGCACAGGGGGACCTAGGTTTGGCTACTCTGCACAGGGGCACCCAAGTAAATCCGAACACAGGAAGCAATAACTGTAATGTCCAGAACCAGGAATGGGATTCTTCAGTGTGGCTTTTATTCACATACTAGCTGAACAAACAAAGCGTAGACGGACCCCCACGGGGCTACATTTCCTGGTAATGCAGATTAGAGACTACTGAACACTTTATCACCAATTCCAGCACTCAGGCTCTGAACCCACCAGGCACACAGCCTGGACTTGCACGTAGCTTTGGGTACACAGCCCGACTTGTACACACTTGGGTTTTCCCCACTGGCCCGGCTCCCCCGCCAGCCACTTGATCCGCGTTCCATTGGAAGAATGAACCAATTATCCCATTCACGGTCCATTGGAAGAATGAACCAATTATCCTGTCCACGGTCCATTGGAAGAATGAACCAATTATCCTGTCGTGGCTCCCCACACCACACTACAGCCTGTGACTCCTAGAGAGAATTTTCCTTACAATCCCACATTCTGGGTACTTCCCCCATCACTGGCCAAATGCCTGAGGCAAAGTAGAAACCACAGAAGAAATCCGTAGAGGTGGACCCGGTCACTAAAGATGGGGGGACAACCACGTCCAGCTCCCACAGCCCATACCCGGCCATTTCTCTGGAAAAACTGAGCAATTCCTTTGCTGAACTCCTAAATGTAGATTAAGGGTGAACGTCTGTCACGTCTCCTCTACATATTATTTGCATCTCACAAAACTCTGGGATTTGACACTACTTTTACTTGCTTGGCGGCCCATTTCTCTAGGCTTCCCAATATGTAGTTAAATCTATAGATTTTCACACAAGTCCCAGGGTGAGGAAAACATATACCTTTTAGCCAGAGCAGACACTCACCCTCAAGTTACAGGTGCCCCACAGGCGACTCACAAATCTTCCATCTTCCAAAATAAATCCTGGACTAAACAGGCAGCTTTTCCTTACACTTAGCAATTAAGGGATTGCCCCAGGAATCTGCTAGAATCTTCACCCCGGAGAGGGGCACTGAGACCGAACAGCAGTCTCCACCACTTCGAGCAATTAATTTCACTCCTTCAAGCCAAACTGCAGACTCCCCTTTTTAAAATTCCCAACGTTCTATCTAACTCTCTGTGCTGCAGATTCCAATGTGGCTTATGCAGCTGTGAAAGTTCTATTGGTGATGTCATCCCTCAGTCTCAGCTGAGACTGAGAAAAGAGTGAGACAGTGTGAAACCCATATAACTGGAGTTTCACAAGCTGCCTTCCCTGCCTACCACTAGGTCTTACTGGGATTCTAGTAACCCCGGGTAACAAGAGGGTTACACCTATGTATGCCATTATACAGCTTACCAGCATTTCTTCAGTTTGTGGTCCGCTTTCAAGAGTTCAGATGTGTTCCTGGTCAGCTGAAGACTGTCGCGCCAGACTCCAGAGGTAAGTATGGGGCAGGGGGTGTGGGAGGCAGGTGTGCAGAGGGTGGGTGCGGGTTGTGGGAGGGGCAGGAGACTGCAAGGGACCATTTTCTTCTTTACAGGGTAAAACAAAAACCATTGTGGGTCATTTTTCCTTTTTCAGGGGATTTGGCACACTGGGGTGGGCTCCCAGCGAGCCACCTAAGTGTTTTGGGGGAAGCTGTAGCCCACATGGGATTGGGCACCCCTATCATCGCACAATGAAAGTGGGGGGGCAAGAGCCGAGGGGGATTGGGCAACCCCCCTCGGCACAAAACAAATGGGGGGTGCATGATGCTGCTGGGGAGTGGGCTCTCTCATTGGCACATACATTGGGGCAAGGCATGCCGACAGAGGGATTGAGCACCCTCAAAGTCAGCATTATGGCAGGCAGTGTGCCGCCATGTTTAATTTACTTTTTCACCACGGCAAGCACGTCGGGAGGTGCTGCTGCATATGATGAGCTTTGCTCACATTGCAGTAGACCTTTCGTTAGATGTGCTTCCCTCATTATGTATTCATGGTGTGGTGCAGGCATGCAGGCTTATTGGGGAATGAGGGACGCACCTACAGATGTATACCCTGCATTCGCCCAACAATGACCATACCTCCAAATCTGCTACTACCACAATATGTTGACTGGGCATGTGCGAGTCAACGTAAAAAAGGAACTATCAGATTCTTTACTAAAAGTACCCTCTTCCTCTTAGATAGCTGTTTATGGATCCAACTTCTAGAATAATTATCTGTTTGCTCAATTTTCTGCTTCCAATTCAGAATGACCAATTCCCCTTGTCCTAACACTATCCCCAGGATTGACATGGGTTTGGCCACTATGGGAATACCAGCATAGCTCTGCTTATGGCAGGTTTGATTGCCCAGTTGCATACCCTTACTTTTATCCATCTTAATTTTAGATCCTGATACCCTCAAGTATTCCTTCATCTGTTCTTCTATAATATTCTCTTCGGTACTATCTTTTATCACAAGTACCACGTCATCCTCATAAACCAGTACCTTAAGCGGCACACCAGGTGTCCCCAACATCAGACCCTGTATTTTGGGCTCTCCCATGGTTGAACATAAAAAGGGGTCAATACAGAACACATACAGTATGGGGCTCAATGGACAGCCTTGCCTCACCCTCTTCGTATCTGAAGTGTTTCCCCCTGCCACCTATTCGGTCTATTATGTACCTTCGCCATGACATAAAAAGTCCTTATCCAATCAATAAACTGCTTTGGAATGTGAAAGACCTCTAAAACCAAAAACATGTATTCATGAGAAACAGAATCAAAGGCACTTTGTTGATCTAAACATAACAGAAACCTGTCCTTCACCCTCTCTTGACATTTATGAAAAATGTCCCTTAAAACTATCAAATTATCCTGAATGCCCCTACCTGGCACCATAAAGGCCTGCTACAAACTTATTTGTGTCTCTGCAATACCAGCTATTCTCTTTCTTAGTATTTTCCCCAAAATGTTAATATCCCCAGTCAATAAACTGATCGGCTTCCAGTTGCTTAACAGTTGTTTATCTCCCTTCTTATATAGGAAGATCAGGTCTGCTATAGTCATTGACTGAGGCATGGTTTATGTTCTCAAAATGTCATTGTACACCTCTGTAAGGTTTGGAACTACCTCTACCACAAATTGTTTTATAAAACTCTGCTGTAAGCTCATCACCTCCTGGAGCCGTATTGTTTTTCTGGTCTGTGATCACCTTCTTCACTTCCTCCTCTTTTTCAGGTTGTGCCAGAAACTCAGTCTGAGTTTGTGACAAAGGTGGAACCTGTTAATGATCCAAATACTCTTTAAGACAATAAGCAGGGGCTGGAACTCCTATAATCTCTCTCACATAATTATTTGCAATCTGCAACAATCCTTCTTTCCCTCTCTGTATACCCCCTGTCTCATCTTTTAATTCTTCCATTACTTTTTTCCCACCCTTTTTTGGGTATCTAAGAAGAGATCAAAAGTTTGTTTTTCACTTTTTGTACTGAATCTTACTTCCTGCTGTTATGTCTTTGCTCTATCATATTGTATTAGAAACATTTTTTTTTGATCTGTGATATCTGTGTCCCATAATTTTGTTTTAAAGTTTCTGCTCAAGAAATCAAAGTGTGTAATTGTTTCCTTAAATTAAGGTAGTTCAAATATGAATAGACTGTCTGCTTGCGTGCCACTTTCTGAAAAAAGGATCTAAACTCTTTCTTGGAATCCTCCCACCATTCTAGTATGAATTATACATACATATGACAGACTTCCTCGCCTCCCATAAACCCCTCCAATTTCTACAAGTCCTTTCCCTTTCCATCAGTTCTGCATTTAATCTCCAAAGTCCTTTCCCAAATATTACAGAGTCCCTTCCTTGAATATGTATTTCAGTTCCCCTATGATCTGTGAAACCCCAGTCATACATGTCTGCTGTAGTCACCTCCAGACCTGGGAAAGGAAAAAAAATCTATGCACGTAAGAATAACCACTCTATTGTAAGAAAACCCACCCTGCGTATGACAGGACCTGTAAGCATCCTTCAATATAACCTTTTTAAGTATATCCATCAATGCACTGGTATCACAATAAAGTTTCTGATTGCTGGTCCCTCTTTCCGACCTATATAATCCACAATTAAAATCCCCACCCCAAATAACCATGCTTGCAGTGCACTGATAAGGCTGTACTTTTTTAAACAGTTCCACTCTTTTAACCTTTGTCTGAGGGGCATAGGAGTTTATAACATGATATCAGGCATCATCTATCTGTATATCTAACATCAAAATCCTTCCAAGCTCCAACTCTAACAACCTGGTGACCCTGATATTTGGGTTGAGAAATAAAATCCCCACACCGTCCTATAATTCTAAACCTTGGGACCAAAAGGACACACCCTTGGTCCACAATTCTGTGGCATTAGCCACTTCAGCCAGTGTTTTTAGCCTTGTGTCCTGAATGCAAACTATGTCCACTTTTTTTTGATGCAACTCTGACAAAATAGTTAACCTCCTTTTGGTACTTTTTATACTGTTCACATTAACAGTGAGCAGGCCAAGATTTAATGATGCAGAGAATGCTGTAAACTATTTCTCCTTCCCCTCTCATTTCACATTTTTAGACCTTGTTGTCCATTTCTTTTTGGCCGTATCAATGGGACCATGATCCTCTATGCCTGATGAAAGATCTTTAGTAGACGAATACATGGAGGAGGAGTCAGATTCAGAACTAGCATCCTCTGACTCTAATGATACCTGCTCCACTGGCAAAACCTGATATTTGTTCACCATACTCATAGATACATAGATACATAGACAGTGTTGGCAGATAAGGGCCTATGGCCCACCCAGTCTGCCCATTTGAGCTTGTAAGTTCAGTTTATGTTTTCCAAGAAGTCTGTTGCCCCTTACCCCTGACCTCCAGAATTCCTTTATGTTTATCCCATGAATTCTTAAATCCCATGATTGTTTCAGCCCCCACCACTTCCTCTGGCAGGGTGTTCACTTGTCTACCACCCATTCTGTGAAGAAATTCTTCCTCCGTTTCCTCTGAATCGTCCTCCTCCAACTTCATCCCATGCCCTCTAGTCCTGGAACATCTTTTTCGCTTAAAAATAGTGTATTCCTGCACCCTGTTCCTCCCTGTAAGATACTTGTATGTCTCTATCATATCCCCTCTCTCCCTCCTCTCCTCCAGGGAGTACATGTTCAGTTCCTTCAACCTGTCCTCATAGGACTTGTGATGCAATCCATGCACCATCTTTGTTGCCCTCCTCTGAACCTTCTCTACCCTGTCTATGTCCTTATGTAGGTAAGGTCTCCAGAACTGCACAGTGTACTCCAGGTGGGGCCTCACTAGTGTCTTGTATAGTGGAATTATGACCTCCCTTTTCCTGCTGGTGATGCCCCTGCCTATGCATCCCAGCATCCTATTTGCTTTACCTGCTGCCTTGTCACACTGTTTCCCTGCCTTGAGGTCATCAGAGATGATAACCCCAAGATCCCTTTCCTGCTTGGTGCATGCTATATCCTCACCCCCAACTGATATATTGTGCCAGGGTTTTGTGCCCCTATGCATTATCTTGCACTTCCTTGCATTGAATTTCAACTGCCAAACCTGACCATTCTTCAAGTTTCTGCAGGTCCTTCTCATTCTGTCTACACCCTCTGGTGTGTCTACTCTGTTACAGAGCTTTGTGTCATCAGCGAACAGTGAAATTCTGCCTTCTAGGTCCTGCGCAATGTCACTGATGAAGATATTGAATAGGACCGTCCCAGCACTGATCCCTGTGGTACCCACTGGTCACTCTTCCCTTTGTGTGTGACAGCCATTTAACACCACCCTCTGTGTCCTGCCGCCCAGCCAGTTACCTACCCACCACACTACTGTCCTGCCCACACCCATATTTCCCAGTTTGTGCAATAGTCTTCTATGTGGCACAGTGTCAAAGGCCTTGCTGAAGTCCAGATAGGCCATGTCCACTGCCCTTCCCTGATCCACCTCCCTAGTCACCCAGTCAAAATATTCAATGAGGTTGGTCTGACATGACCTCCCCGTGGTGAAACCATGCTGTCTTGGGTCCTGTAGTCCATTGACAGCCAGATGTTCGACCAATCTCTCCTTCAGTAGTGGTTCCATGATCTTCCCCACTACCGAGGTGAGGCTGACTGGTCTGTAGTTCCCCGCTTCCTCTTTGTTCCCATTTTTGTATAAGAGGACTACATCTGCTATCCTCCAGTCTTTGGGTACCTCCCCTGTTTCCAGTGATCGGCTAAACAGGATAACCAGAGGTTCAGCTGCCACCTCTTTTAGTTCTTTAAGGACCCTGGGTGCACCCCATCTAGCCCCATTGCTTTATCAACTCTTATTACTTCCAATTCCTTCAGGACCCTTTCTCATGTAAAGGGACTTGTGTCCATTTCTGCACCATTCTCACCCCTTGTACTCTGTTCAGACCCATTACCCTCCTCTTCCTCAGTAAAGACTGAGCAGAAATACCTGTTCAATATGTCAGCTTTACTGTTGTCATCCTCCACACAGCCCCATCCTCCCCTTCAGTCTCACTATCCCTCCTTTGCCTTTCTTTTTCACTTATGTACCTGTAAAGATTGTGTCCTCTACCCACTGATTTTGCAATGTGTTTCTTCTGTCTGAGCTTTGGCTTCCCTTACTGACCTCCCTGCCTCCCTTTGCTTCTCCTGGTACTTCTCCCTATCCACTTCTGCCTGTGTCTTTTTGTATTGTCTGAATGCAATCTTTTTGGCTTTCACTTTCTTTGCTACCTCTTTGGAAAACCATAATGGTCTCCTCTTCCTTTTCCTGTTGCTAACCTGCTTAATACATAATTCTGTTGCTCTTGTAATCCCCATTTTAAATACTGCCCACTGTTCCTCAACCCTTGATTCCTGCCCCATTCCCCTTAATGTCTCTTTCAAGTATCTCCCCATTTTCCCAAAGTCTGCCCCCCTAAAATCCAGGATACGTGTTTTTGTGTGGTTTGGTTCTGCTCTTTCTGTGATTTCAAACCACAGTGACTGGTGGTCACTGTTCCCAGGTGCTCCCCACTGTTACCCCATCACACTGTCCCTGTTTGTGAGTACAAGGTCCAGTATTGCCTTCTGTTGAGTTGGTTCCATGACCAGTTGCTCGAGGACGGCACCCTGAAGGGAGTCCAGGATAAATCTTCTCCTAGTTGATGCTGCTGCTGGGATGCTCCAGTCCACGTCTGGAATACTGAAGTCTCCAACCAGTACTACCTCACCCTTGTCTGCCATCCTTTGGATGGCTAGCATCAGCTCTCTATCTGTTTCTTCCTCCTGGGCTGGTAGCCTATAGACCACACCTGTGCGGATGGCTGGCCCCATTTTCCTTTCCAGCTTAACCCACAGTATCTCTCCCCCATTTTGTTCCTCCTGGATCTCTGTGTCCCTTATGTCATTTTTCACATACAGTGCCACTCTTCCTCCCTTCCTGTCTGCCCTGTCTCTTCTGAATATGTTGTAGCCAGGTATGGCCAACTCCCAGTCATGGTTATCATTACACCAGGTTTCAGTGATAGCCACAATGTCCAGGTCTGACTGCACCATGACAGCCTCCAGATCTTCCATCTTGTTGCTAAGGCTCCTGGCATTTGCACACATGGCTTTCCATGATTTGGCCTCCCTAGACTGTTTTGCTGTTCTACTCCAGCCCCTTCCTTGGTTGTCCTTTATCCCTGGTTCTCCTTGCTGTCTGCCCTTCTGCTGAATTTTGCCCCTTTTCTGCCTATCCACCTCTTGGGCACTAATCTCCATCTTTTGCACACTGCTTTGTAGAGACAGCAACTCCTCTGGTTCACTGGTTCCACTGCTAGCTGTGGGGGATGAGCAAGTAGGTATCCTCCTTGCTGGCCTGCCACCCCCCTTTGCTAGCTTAATTGCTAGTCAATGTAGCATTTAAACTTATCATTGAGTGCTTGGATTCCCCTCCAGGATGGATGCAGGCCATCAGGCTTGAACAAACCTCCATCCTTCCAGGTGGGTCCCCAGTCACCAATGAATCCAAACCCTTCCTCACAGCACCAGTTCTTCAACCATGAGTTAAAGCTCCTGGTGCATGCATCTCTATGCTGTCCCTTGCCTCTCACAGGTAGTACTTCTGAGAAAGTGACAGAAGTAGCTACTTGCTTGAGACCCCTCCCCAATTTCCTAAACTCTTCCTGAACTTCCTTTGGCTCCCCATTTGCCAGGTCATTAGTACCTAGGTGGATAATGACATCCAGCTCACCCTCCTGTCTTGCCTTCCCAGTGATCTCCAGGATCTTCCTTCCATCCCTCCATGCCATGGCACCTGGTAAGCACCTCACCTCCCTGTCCTCCCCCTCCTGTGTTCCTAGCTGGATCCCTCTTATGATGGAGTCCCCCACCAGGATTCGCTTCCTTCTCCTCTGGGGTCCACTGCTTTCCCCGCTGAGGTCACCTCCTTGGCTAACCTCCACATCCTTTCCTTCCACTTCTCTTGGTACCTCTGTTTGGTTGTCCCATTTGCCAGTGTGGCATATGAGTTCTTGAGTGGAATAGGATCTGGGATGTGCCTCTGCCTGACCGCTCTAACCCTCCCTGAGCCCACTGTCATCCAAGTGCTCCTCGTTCTCGGCATCCTTTGAGGCAGTTGCATTGGACTGTGTGGTCTCTGGATAGGGTTGATTATACTCCTGACCCAGTTTACTTCCGCTCTGAGTCTGGCTACCTCATCCCGCAGTCCAGAGAGATGCATGCAGATGGGGCAGCACCTCAGTGTCCAGAAGGTCTGCCTGAATATGGCTGCCCCACAGCCACTGCATTGCGCCACTCCCCTCATTATACTGCTATTCCACTACTTGTCTGCTACTGAAGCTCTCCTAGTTCCCTTTTTATTAATTTTCTGTTCTAAAAATCCTGCCACTGTTCCTCAGATACTTTTCTTTTAAAAAAAGAAAATAAACCAAGAAATAAATAAATGAATCAAAACACCTGTCGTGCTGAGGGTGGGCTTCTTCACCCTTATGCCCCTCCTACTCCACACCCCTTACTATACCCTGTGTTTAGCTCCTGTCAATCAGATTTAACAGGGCATATAATTAAGAGTTGGGGGACGGGGGGGTGAAAATTTGCAGCAATTAAAGACAGCAAAGAAATATACTACCACTACATTTTAAATTTTCAACAGCCCAAAACCAATTCTAAGTAAAGACAACAAAGAAAGTACAGTGTCACTAAAAGTGTGTGGGTGGCTGCTGGACTTCCCACTTGTTCAAGAAATGCTGCAAGGCTGTCAGACCATCATCATGGGGGATCACTGTGTAAAGAGATTTGATGTCCATGGTGAAGATGAGCTGATGACGGTCACTGAATCTGAATCTGTCAAATAACTGGAGAGCATGGTTAGTGTCTTTAACATAGGAGGGCAGGGACTCAACAAGGGGTCTTATGAGGCCATCCAAAAATGCGGAGATGTGGGATGTGGGGCAGGAGCAGGCAGACACTATGGGACGACCCGGGTTACCTGTTTTGTGGATTTTGGGAAGAAGATAAAACCTGGATATCTGGGGATGCTGAACTATGAGTCTCTTAGCAGAAGCAGGGAGCTCATTGTTTTCAATAGCAGAGGTGATGGTGGTGGTGACCTCCGTCTGATAGTCAGCAGTGGGGTCCTGTGGAAGAGAAGAATAAAACCTGGTGTCAGAGAGTTGCTGTGTGGCTTCCGTGATGTAGAGTTCCTTTTGCCAGACCACAACAGCACCTCCCTTATCAGCTGGTTTAATAACAATGTCATTCCTACATTGTAGAGATCTGAGGGCTGCAAGCTCACCAGGTGTCAGGTTGGAATGGTTGTGCCTGCAATGAAGATTAAAGTTAGTGGTGTTTTCCATGCATTGGTTAACAAAATAATCAACAGCAGCAAAACGTCCTAGAGGGGGTGTCCATGCACTTCACTGGGGATTGATGTCATTGATAGTTCTGGTGGTACTGTCATCATCTGTGGGAAGAGGAGTCATATTAGAAAAATGAGCTGCAAGGCGTAATCTATGATAGAAGCACTGCAGATCAACTTGAACCTGGGGTGCATCAAGATATCTGGGTGTGGGCACAAAAGAGAGACCTTTGCTAAGGAGTGATTGCTCATCTTGTGCCAGGGGAAGGTCTGGAAGAATAGAAAATACCAAATTGTTAGGTTGTGTCTGACTCGAGTGCTCATGTTGGTTGTTGATCTGCTGGGTGAGAGACTGGAGTTTTGCAGATTTGGTATCCTTAAGAAACTGAAAGAGAGTGGAGTTAAGGTTTTGGATTCAGTGCTTAATAAAAGGAAGGTTATGTGGAGCTATTTGCTGCAGGAAATCCTTTTGCCTTTGAATGGTTTTGTCCACAGAGATCAGCTGTGTTTTGATGGAGAGAGAATGGTGTGCATGATAAGTTTCCTAGAGAAAGTTTTCAAAAGCTTGTTAGTAGAGGAAACGTGTCTTCAGATCCAAATGAACAAGGATGAAATTTCAAACAGAAACCTTTAGGAATAATACCCAGGTGGCGGCATTTGGAAAGAAACTGTAAGTGACTGCAGAGTTTAGTCTTAGAGCAAATGGCAGAAAATAATTCAAGAGAAGGCTTAGAAATATGAGAAGGGAATGCAGACATAGAAGAAATGAAGGAGCATCGTAGAGAATTCAGAAGAGATTTCAGATTAGGCATAGTGGGTCGCAGCAAATGTAGCATACAAATTGTGAAAAACAAAACAAGGCACTGCGTCAGCATGTGGTCTAAAAGCAAAACAAAATGGTTATATTAAATGCGTGCTGAAAATAGAAAATAGAGTTAAAATCTACATTTCGACCTTAGGTTTTCTTAGGAAATATCTAAAGAGAAAAAAAAAAAGTAGTGTAGAGGAGAGGAAAATGAGAGAGATATATATGGAGAGAAAGAAGAAGGGAGGCTAAGGAGAAGAAGTGATAAATGGTAAGATTAAGAGAATCTGTGAAACAAAAAGGTGATGATGGGAAAGATAAAGCATAATGGGAGAGAAAGAGCTGGGGAAGTTCCCAGGTGGAGACTAATTAACAGGGACTTGTAAGAAGGCTGAAAGGTGACAAATGGGTGGGAAGGAGACAGAAATGGAGACATATGGCGAAAATGAAAAATAAATGAGTACAAAAACAAATTGACTTTAGGGAAAAAAAGGGATGGCTGAAAGATGTTAGTGGAAAATAAGTCTATCATTTAAACCAGAGGGCTGCTGGGAGCCAAGGTGGATGATCAGCTTGGCTTCCATGTTTTTTCTATGGTCAGGATCCCGGAAGCCCTGGAAATGGAATAGAGGAGTTATTGCAAAACTCATTTTTCATGTCAACCTGCTTTCCCTGACACACTGCGTAACACCATCAGGCCATGGCATGCATGTGAACCAATTGTGAGATACAGCTCTCTGGCCCATCACAATGTGTCCACCATGTGACCGAACACTGCACCATACCTTCCCAGGCTCAGAGCAGTGATGTGTTCCACCAATCCTTGCGCTGGCCAGCCAGCTCCCAGATCTAATCTCTGAACCTGAGTTGCCGGCATGGAAACACAGCATGCTACCCTCTAGCCCAACAGCTGTCCCTGCACACAAGATTTCTCAATAACTTTTAGGTAATTGTATCAACCAATGACAATATGTAATCAATAACCCTGGCAAAAATGCATACAGTGCAATTATTTATTTAACAGGTCTATTCTTTCAACAGGTCTACACATTATTACATTTCACTTTTCTGGGCATAATTACTTTATTTTTCTTAAAAATTTAGACAGTTAAATTCATTTTACCAGTTATTCATTTCAGATAGCGTCTCTATACCTTAAAGGCACAAATAGCTTTGTACAAAGTGAGATACGGACTTAACAGGTCTGTGCTATTGACAATGTTTTGTTTAAGTTGGCCCTAGTGCAACAACGTAAGACTGACAATTGTATTAGGCAAATATCACCATGCATGATGTGCTGTGCCACCGTCTCTGGCAGTGGGAGCTGTGGTAGATAAGTGACTGTTCATTTCTATTGCAGAATGCATCCATTTCATTAGCTAATGTATGATGTTATAGCAATGATAACATCACATTCTGAACATATGGGGGGTTTTGGATATAAAAAGAGGGGAAGGGAACTAGATTCTATGGATAAACAGAAATATTAATAAAAAATCACCAAGAATAGAATTCTGCAGCACGCAGAAGTTCTGCGGTAGATTGCAAGTTCTGTGCAAAATTCTGCGGCCGCAGAATTCTAGGGGCCTTGCTTAAAACTAATGTCATAATTATAATCATCTTTATGAATAAGGTCAAAAATTTCTGATGCATAGAACTTTAAAGAATTTCTTAGCAAAGTCCTTCCCATGTATACTCTGTCTGGGGGAGACTCTAAATCTCCTTTGTACATTAAGCAGATAGCATTTTTTTGAGGGGCAGGTTCCGCTTTATTCTTAAACAAGTCAGCCATCCATAACAAGGGCTTAAAATATTGGCATTTAGTTTGGTCTCATAAATTATGTTCTCCTGATCCAATAGTCAATACTTTACCTGGGGCCTGGACTTCCTCCAGATTGCCAGGGACAGCTTTACTTGTATGGGCCCCTTCATTAAGTCCTCCCCATGCATATCCCCGTTACAGGACAGGCATCCTTCTGATTGTCACTGCATAAAGCCTCAAGTCTCTTTATATGAGTATGCTCTGCTGTGTTTAAAGACTTCAGCACCCCCATTTCTCTTTGAGTTGTATCTGCTGCCACATTTCCTCCATCAGTTCCATTTTCAGACTATCTCAGTAAATTACCATGCTCCCCCTTCTCTTGCTGGTCTGCATCCTGATTCATATTTTTAGGAGATGTAACAATTTTTACCGGTTTTGCTGATCTCCTTGTCTTCAAAAAATTTTACCTTCAGGTTAGACGGTTCTGGTTTCCAAGACCTGTCCTGCTCCGCAATTCATCCCACATTGTGCAAAGCTCTCACAGCCAACCAATATTACTCTACCTCAGAATTTTATTTGGCTCCACTCTTTGGCCCTGACTTGTGAGTACTGATCCCCAAAAGCTTCCTTTGAGGTAGCCCTCTGACATGCTCCTGACCTGGCTGTACACCCTCCTCTCTTACCACACTATCCAGCCTCACTTGTCTGTTTTTGCAGCTCGGTCCTCTTTCTATGTGCAGCAGGCTGACGCAGTTGCTGAATGAAGCCTTCTCTTGTGCTGTCTCCTTCTGGGTTTCCTACCACTGGTATTTGCCATGGTACCTCTCCTTCATGCCTTCCAGCTAGATCCTATCATAAATTGTCTCCCCTTCCTCAATGCACATCAGCTTCCTTATGGATATCACTGTGTCCACATCTCCCTCCATTTCTTGTTCATAATCCTGGGTATCCAGAATCAACACCAGCTCCATTGCTTCAGTTTCAATCTCCACTTCAATTGGTAACAAATTCGATTCATTTGGCTGTACAATCAGTATCTCCTGGCTGTTTTCCAATATAGGAGAATACGATGTCTTGCTCATTTTCTTGGTCTCTTGCTGATTAGAAGTTGAGGAGACCTGCTCCCCAATCTCCCGAACGTCCTTCTCCTGTCTCAGCACACCAGGACTAGCCATCACGACAGTCAGCAGTGCCCCCTACCAGCGAGTAGGAGGATTTTTTATTATAACATAAAAGAAAAAGAAATACATAATCATTTTACTTTGCACTAAATCATAATACAAAGGAAAAGTAAACATAAATAAGTATTTTGTCATACATTAATACCTCAATACAAATTAACATTCATATAACCCCAAACCTATTAGCTAAAGCTAACAACGGACCCTCCCCCACTAAAGGAGTAGGGGAATTGTTCATTATAACTTCAAAAATCAAAAGAAATAAGACACAGTGTTAATGCACACAAAAAAAATATCCAAATCATAACAGAAATCAAAAAGTATTACAGTCATACCATTTCTTGGTTCCTTTTAAACAAATATTTATGGCCCACATTAAATCATGATACTGTAACGAAACCCCACCCCACGTCATCCCACTAAAGGAGTAGGGGAAATTATATTGAGCATTACATTCATACACTGTCAGATTTCCTTTCCACTAAATTTTTAAACCTAAATTCAATCCTGAAACTCAGAGACATCCCCCCCACATTGACTGACTAGGAAAATTTCTTTCCCATCTTAATAAACATTCAAACAACTCAGTATTATTCTCAATCTAAATCATAAAAAAAATATAAAACCTAAACACCAAAGAGTATTACATCATACTATAACCTTATCGTAGAACTCAAATTACTGTAAGCCTACCCCCTTCCCCTCCCTACCAAGAGTAGGGGACTTTTCCCATTTGTTTCCCATAATTTAAACAAATCCATATTACCTCATACTAAAACATAGTAGGGTAGGGGAATTTCCCTGGTGTCCTGGTCAGTTTCCCCCATTCACTAAAATACCAACAACAGCATCACTGGGTTTAATTTCAGTTGGTTACCATCTGTACCAACCCCTGGTTGCACCTGAAAAAGGGAATTCTTATTTCAGTGGTCCTATCTGGTCAACAAAATTCAACAAGTAAATAAATTTTACAGGGGTTAAGAGCGATCTACAGGGACATTTATAAATACAGTGTATATGTATATATATATATATATATATATATATATATATACACACACACACACACACACACACATATATATATATATATATATATATATATATATATATACACAATATAGATGGGAGCTAGCACAGTGTGATATAGCTTCATTTATCTCAGCTCTCCCACCTGTAACAGTATGTCCCTACATGAAAAATGTCTGAAAAGTAAGTTGCCCTTCCCTGCTGCCTGCTTAGAGGGAATTCCTGCATGCTTCAATTACTCAACCATAAGTGTGTCACACATTTTCCAGACTCACTCACATGTTTTTGAAAGTATGTTGACACTCATCTCATGATTTTCTTTGTCTTACAAGACATCAGTACCAAACAGGTTCAGTCAAAAGACAGAGAGTCATTTATTCGGAGTCCTACTCTAAGTGACATTGGACTGCACTACTAACGAGAAATATTGCAAAATGGAAGCCAGTATTTTGTGATTTACTTTATGCAACATCTGAAAACATCCAAAACATTCTGTTTTAAAACTTTTGTTATTTGAAATGGAAATTACTTTTAAACTATTTTGTTCTTGCTGTCAGAAATAGAACGCAGAGTTCTGATGACAGATAACTGAGAGCTGTGATACAAATACTGCTATTTCTCACAGATTTATTCATATTTCAGTTCAGCACAGAACCCAAGTGATCAAATTTTTATGAGAACAGAAATATTTTATTATTATTTATTTATTGAATATTGTTGACCCAGTTGGCCCACTGAGACTAGAAGTCCCTTTTTCAGGAATGACTGGGGGGGGGGGGCAGTACAGATTGTAACCAACTGAAATTGAACCAGATTAAACTCTATTTTAAGCATATCTCTCTAAACACACACCAGATGGGTGTTTCACTCTGAGTGAAAACAATTAGCTCTACAGACTGCTCTAATTAGGGACTGCAACAGCTTATTCAGTCAATCAAGGGCTTAATCTGTGAAGTAGCAGGCTGCATAGGTATAATGTCATTGCTCACTGACAGGGACAGAAAAATCTTCACTGTTTCTTCACTGTTTTCAGTTACTGCACAGCACATTAACATATGCTGATTTGAAGAAAACCACAAAACCAAACAGCATTATATTTTCAGGAAACACTAATCATGGCACAGGGATGTGTATTCAGGGGGATTCAAGCTTTTTTATGGAATATGTGCATTTGACCTTTAAGTACTGGCAACCCATAGCAGAGAGTGCAGGGGTTAAAACTGGTAGAGGCCAGCTAGACACATTCTGGTAGATTTTGTGTTAGACTAGTAAGATTTTCCTCTAACTTACCTTGTAGGTTTGTAGAATGTAACCAAAAGGTACTTCAGCTGGGCTAGTGGAAGAGTCTGTGGGGCTAGAGCCTTGGAGTGGGCTATACCATCCATAAGATGGTCCTTTCCCCTTACCCTCTTCTGGATTTACTGATTTTAATTTATGAAAGTGATAATTTGTAGACTGGAAAATGTTTTATGTTCCTTTGTCATTTTATGACAGATTTGTCACTGTTGTACAGCGCCCAGAGCCTCCAGGATCGGGCACCTGAAAAACAAAATTTGCCTTGCCCTGCCTCTAGACATTCCTGCCCAGTGCCCAGCCCTAAAGCTGAACACCCTGCTATAAGTAGGAAAACCCACATCCCAACAGCCCCCAACAGGACCACTCTTGCAGTACCAGTGTAGCTCTGTATGTTAAACTTTACATTGCTTGTTAAACAGGCTTCTGGAATGCATTATTTCATAGCTGCTTAAGTAAGGAATTCAAAGAAGAAACATTTTCATGTAACCCCCAGGTAGCACTACTTCTAGGGCTACAATCCCTGCCTGTATTACTATCTATATGCTGAGGGGGCCTGGGTTCATAACTAGCCAGTACCAGGGTTTGTCCACCGATGGTATACACAGTGTTTTGGTGCCTCCACTTAGAGTACAGTTTCAGTGGGTACTTATTAAATTTGTTACAGCCCTCTGGGAAGCTATAACTACCCACTACCCTACCTAGTGGCCCTATACCTTGGAACAAGCAGTGATCTCTCACAACATTCATAATACATTTGTCAACAGACATTAATGGTATGCTCATATATTTCCCACTTACCAAGGTCTGGGCATCAGTGTGACCTCCTGGAACCCCCTATAAATAATTTTTATCAGGCATGCACATTCAAGAATACTCCAAAAATAGTAACAGACCACCAGTAAACATGTATGAGGCAATATAACATTGCAGCACCAATCAGGTTTATTTAGGGGGAGTGTAACAAGGAAGGGGCAAATCTGGTTAAATGATTTTATCCTTACTGGTTTGAGATGGGATACTGGCATGCATTTAGTTCCACTTTGCAGTCCCATAAATATACTGGGTACCCAGATGGAAAACAGGCTAGCCTAAATGGTGCCCAGAGTTGCAGCTGTTGTTGGAGCTCTTGATGAAAGAAGACATGATGATTTGGCATGCAGTTTTATTTGTATCCGGTGGCCAGATGGCCCAGTGTCTTGAAACATTAAACTAGTAGTGAAATGGAGATTAGGTGGTACCACAATGATTATTAAAGCTTGTTGCAGGGAGCTACCATGATTTCTACTTACTGTACCCAGACACTGGAGATGAGCCAATGAAATAAGACCTGTGGATATGTTTCTTGAAGCAGGAAGGAGGGTTCCATCATGGACCTCATTGAGTAACTGGTCTGATGATGCAGGAGCACACAACTCAGGCTGATTTCGCATAGCCAAAGGCTGAATGACTTACCAGAGTCAATGAGTTGAAACCACAAACTGGACATCTCAAACTGGCCAGCCGCGTAAACACTTTGGAAACTTATACACATCTATATGTAAGGGTGCTGCTGGGCCCTCTCTGGTCCTTCCAGTAGGCTTGCAGGCTGATCCACAATACTGCCTTTTGCTGCATGAATCTCCTGCTGTTGCACACCACAGCTTGCAATGACTGATGCACATTGGACACCTTGGACTGAATCACAGAGAAAAGTCTAGGCCCACCAGGCCTAGCCTCTGAGAGCTGGCCGGCTCGCCTGAGGATCTCACTCCAAACTCCCAGGCAGATCTGGCAAATGTCCACTGTTTCAGCAGTTACCCCCCCCCTTTTATATGGGGCTAAGGTTCAGGAATCTTATTGGCTGTCAAAACTGTGCCAAACTGTCCCAGTCTCTTAATCGGCTTGCTCTTTGGTGCTTAGAAAAGGTCCTCCATTTTTTCTCACACGTCATTATTTATCCCTATAAGCCTCAGGTCAAAGGTCCATGCTCTTGATTGGTTATTTGGCTGCACAATGGTGGCTACTGCGTAGTCCCAAATACACATGTTACCGCAGTCCCAACATAACTGTCCCGGTGCAGCCAGAATAAACACTATTCTTACAAAACTTCCCCACAGTTGCATAGCTCCAGCATTTCTCTTTTAAACACATTCATTAATCTCCTCCATATGTGCCTAGTTTCTGTGTTGCTGCCTTGCAAATACACAGTACCCCTCTGAAATCAGCAGCTGCTCATTAATATTCATGTGGGCTTCACTGCTCTGACTGTTGCCCATTAATACAGGTGCCCCAGAGGCAGCTTTTCTGGCACTTGCCTCATACTTATTTAAAAACACTTTCCCTGCCTTTGCTCTAGGTCTCTAGCACCTTTTTAACTAAATACTGTAAAACAGGTTCCACAGGAACACCTTCCAACTTTTGACCACAACTGGCAGTCGCAAACAGTGCACCTCTCAAATGTGTGAGCAGCGGCCACATGGCTGAAATGCTGGCTGCTCACAGAATGCACTCCGGGAGCCCAGCAGGGCTCAAACAAGATAATGGGGCTGCCTGGGGAACCTGGAGGTTTGGGTCACAGAACTTTAGCCAGGCAGTGACTTGGGGGATACATTGGGAGGATGCCCAAGAGGTACAGCGAACATACAGGATGACTACCAGGTAAGCCCCCGAAGGGGTGTTGCATACAGTCTCTCAGTACTGGTGCTGTGTACCCACAAAGGACTAGCAGCTACAGTCCCTCAGGTCTGTGGCTGAAAGGTAAGAATTTGAAGTCTTCAGTTGATCACCCTGCTAGGAGCAGGAAAACCCCCATCCCAGCCACCACCTCCTCAACAAGACCACTCTTCTAGTACCAGTAGAGCTCTAGATCAATGGCAAATGGCAGGAATAAAGAACTACACCTGTTCGGTGTCCGATTCTGAAGAACAGCTCTTGGAGAAAGATCTTTTTCCTACCATACCCCACTATGGCATAATGAGATCCTAGCTAACATTCTAAGTGCTGCTGACCCTTGAACCTTCAAAGCTAAACTTAAGCAGTTTCTTGTGCAACATAATGTCTGTGAGTGCTCAGCTGTTCAGTGTGGTTCTCCAGAGCCTGCACCAATCCTGTCTTATAGCAACTACTCATGGTCTCCCTCACACAGTCCTCCCCTTTGCAGTCCCTGTCCATGTTCCTCAGACTCTGCTACCTCATGCTCCATAGCTCTTATTCTGCTACTGGTTGTGCATTCTTATTTTTCTCATGTCTCATCACCCCTCTCTCCCAGTCTCTCCCCACCTCCCCACCCTCCTGTTCTCCATCAATCTCCACTCCCATGATATTACCTGTCTGCTGCTTTGTCTCTGCCTCCTTCCCCTCTTTCCTCCTCCCTTACCTCTCTCTCTGTCTTACCACCTTCTCAAACCTTACCACACTATCTCACATGCACCATCCCCAGATCCTCAACTCCAAAGCTGTAATGCAATGTGACAAGGCTCCTATTGAGCTGCTCTATCCACACACCACTCTTCCTATCCTACATTTTCCTCTCTCTCATATAGTTCCTAAAGCCATACAGCTCTTAGTATTAACCCTTAATGAAACTCATAAGAAACTCTTAGCTGTTTTCAATGCTTTTGTTACTTCCTGTACTGATAATTTAACTATGTTTGTATTTTGTTCTGTGAATTCAATTATGTACTGAAAACTGAATTATGTCTGTGTTTGTACTGTGAATTCAATTATGTATGTCTTTGTATTGTTTAATGGACGTGGACCCTATGTAAAAGAGTTCTTATTCAAAGGATGTTTCCTAATTTCCACCAAATAATTAAATAAAATGTCTACAATTTAAAAAGAAGGCTTTCACATCTGCTGCATTTACCACATATTTCCACATGGCACGTGTGCCGTTTTACTAAAATTGGCTTTGAAATAATAGTTTGTCAAATTGTCACCCATTATTGTGAGTTTACCCAAAGCACTGTGCCAGGCCACTGCCTGGGCTTATATGTTGTGTTGCAGTCCAGACTATCATTTGCTGTTTCATTCTACGAGCCTGTAACTATCTGTTGAACAACTCAAAAGGGCCCTACTGCATGTGAGTAGTGTATTAATATTTTATGAGGGGGCTGATAACTGTTTAACCTGTAGTGTGCTTGACTGGACACATGGCAGTTACGGCGTTGTTCAGCTCTGAACAAGCTGCAGGCATTCTTTATTGTTTACTGAACTAACATTCTGGAGTGCTACTCAGAGTTCCTGTGGAGGACAAGTCTCCACAGAGACAATTATGCAGATTAGCACCCCTATGACATCCTCACAGTACTGTTTGACCAGGCAGCTTAGAAAGACTAAGAACGTAGAACAGACTTCTCTTCAGACACTGAAACTCCAGGAGGAGGAAAAAAAAGTGTTCACAATAAAATCAATGCACCAAACAGCTGCAGTACTGCTAGATACCAGGAACAAAACTGGAAAAAGGCACAATACAGCAAAACACTGCTGTACAAACCATTTGCCGTTGTTCTTGTTTATTAAACAGGCTTCTGGAATGTATAATGTCACAGCTGTTTAAGTAGGGAATTTGAAGACGAAACATTTACAGTTTCTCAGGTGCTGTGTATCTACAAAGAACTTGCAGCTTTGCCTAGATATGTTTTTAAAAATCCTACAGTTCTGTTTACTTCCTGCTAAGTTCCACTTACCATAGTTTGCTGCTGTTTGACTCCAAACTACAATGAACTGCAAGCTTTTCATCCTGTGAGACTCAAATTCCTGAAGGTCCTAGTGCCAACCTGATAAGAAACAGACAGCAGATGCATATGCTTGGAAAGGGTGATCAAATCCTGTGTTTTTAATAACTGTAGAGAACTATTTCATCAGTGCCCCAGCAGGAGGGGGAGGAGAGGGGTTGTCAGGTCTGTGGAGGGGAGGGCCAGTGAAAACCAATGCTGGGAACATGACTGTAGCACTGTGGAGGGACACATGATAACATTCCTGTCCCTTCTTCTCTTCTACTTCATAGCAATAAGACATAGAAACAGAAACATAGAATTTGACGGCAGATAAGGACCGCTTGGCCCACCTAGTCTGCTCATTTCCCTACCTAATGGATAAGCTGCAGATCCTAGTTAACCAACAGCCTACTTTCTCCTACTCCCCCACTAGAATTGCCTTATGTCTGTCCCATGCATTTTTGAATTCCCCCACTGTTTTGAGTCTATGACCTCCTCAGGAAGGCAGTTACATGTATCTACAACCCTCTCTGTGAAGAAATGCTTCCTTACATTACATCTGAGCTGTCCCCCCTCTATCTTCAAATTGTGCCCCCTTGTTCTTGCACATCTCTTTTTCTGAAAGATGCTACCCTCTTGGTTTTTGTTGATTCCCTTGAGGTATTTGAAAGTTTCTATCATGTCCCCCCTCTCCCTCTTTTCCTCAAGGCTATACATCTTTAACTCCTTTCATCTTTCTTCTTCTGTTTTCTGGTGCAGACCCTGCACCATTTTGGTTGCCCTCCTCTGGGCAGCCTCCACCCTTTCTATTTCTTTGCAGAGATGGGGTCTCCAGAACTGTACACGGTACTCCAGATGTGGTCTTACCAACTGTCTGTACAGAGGGCCAACAACTTCCTGTTTTCTACTGGTGATGCCTCTCCCTGTGCATCCCAGTATCACCCCAGCCCTCCTTACTGCCTTCTCATATTGCTGTCCCACCTTTAGGTCATCTGATATGACTACCTCCAGGTCCCTTTCCATTTTTGTTGTTGTCAGTATCCCCCTCCCATTGTGTACTCTTCACCTGGGTTTTTGTTTCCCAGGTGCATTACCTAGTACCTCTTTGCATTGAATCTAAACTGCTATACATTTGACCATGCCTCCAACCTTGCCAAGTCCCTTTTCATCCTTTCCACCTCACCTTGCATATCAACCCTGTTGCAGATCTTTATGTCATCTGCAAAGAGACATGCTTTTGCTTCCAGTCCCTCTGCAATGTCACTTATAAAGACATTAAAAAGGACTGGCCCCAGTACTGAACCCTGCTGTACCCCACTAGTAACCCCCCTTTCTTCACTGTGGACTTCATTTACTATTACCTGCTGAGTCCTGTTGTCCAGCCAGTATTTTACCCAGGCTTCCACCCAGGAACCCACTCCCAGGCTGGCTAATTTGTTTATTAATCTTTTGTGTGGGACTGTGTCGAATGCCTTGCTAAAGTCTAGGTAGGCCATGTCCACAGCCCCTACCTGGTCTACTACTTTGGATACCCAGTCAAAGAAATCAATTAGATTTGTCTGACATGAACTTCCTGCTGTGAATCCATGCTGCCTTGGGTCCTGTGCCCCACTGGCCTCTAGGTACTCAACAGTTCTTTCCTTCAGAAGTGATTCCATCATTTTCCCTACCACTGAGGTAAAAGTGACAGGTCTGTAGTTTCCTGCCTCTGTCTTGCTCCCACTTTTCTGAAGGGGAATCAAATCTGCCCTCCTGGAGTCCTCAGGTACCACACCATCCTCCCATGATTTATTAAAAAGGGTAGTCAGTGGTGTTACTTGTTCTTCCCTTAGTTCTTTTAAAATTCTGGGGTGAATCCCATTAGATTCCATTGCTTTATTCACTTTCAGTTTTATGATTTCTTTCAGTGTGACGCAAAAACTTTCAGCGTCTTTTGATGTTGGGGTGCTGCTGTTTTATGTATGTCATTTGTAATAAATGGATTTTTGTAAGTGAGCCACATTTAAGGGCTTTCCTTCACTAACTCAGTGTAGCCACGCTCATGTCCTTTTTGATTTCATTCAGAACCCTTTCTTCTGTCAAAGGACTAATATCAACCCTCCTATCAAGAGTGCTTCTATTGACTGGATTGCAGTAGGTATCTCCCCCTGCTTTTCCATTGTGAATACTGAGCAGAAGTATTCGTTCATTATCCCTGCTTTTTCACTGTCGCTCTCTGCCCAACCACATTCCTCTTTATTCAGCCGCAGTATCCATGCCTTAGTCTTTCTTTGCTCCCTAATTTACCTATAAAAGGTTTTATCCCCCTTCTTAACCAAGTCATTTGTCTTTTCCTCTGTTTGGGCCTTTGCTATTCTGACTGCTTCCCTGCTTCCTTCTGCTTTAACTGGTACAGTTCTCTGTCATGCTCCTTCTGTGTTTCCTTATACTTCTTGAATGCTCTCTTATTTTCCCTTACCTTCCCCACCACTTCCTTTGAGAACCATAGTGTTTTTTTCTTTTGTTTTTATTTGTTTATTTGCTTCACATGAAGGTTTATTGCCTCTGTAATGGTGGTTTTGATGTTTTCCCATTGTAGCTCCACCCCACCTTCTTGCCTGTTTGCTAGTACTTTTCTGAGGCACTCTCCCATTTTGACAAAATCAGCCCTCCTGAAGTCCAGTACCTTCACTTTTGTGTGGCTTGACTCTACAGCTAAGTTTAAGGTGAACCACGCCATTTGGTGGCCACTTGTTCCCACATGGCTACTCACTTCAAGATCAGAGATCCTCTCTCCATTCCCGTTTGAGAGTACTAGATCTAAGATTTCTCCCTCCTGAGTGGGTTCTAAAACTAGCTATCTGAGGCATGCCCCCTGTAGGGCATTGAGAATGGCCCTGTTCTTGGATGTGGCTGCAGGAAGGGTGCTCCAGTTAACATCTGGCATATTCAGGTCCCCCATCAGCAATATCTCCCCTTTCTCTGCCATCCCAAGGATGCCTTCTATCATTGTCAATGGCAAAGTAGGTAGCACACTTGCCTCTGAGGCCGGGAGATCAGAGGACTGTGAGTTCAGTTCCCACATCTGGCACTTGGGTTAATATCCCAGTACTGACACTGTAGTGCAGCATGAGAGGGGTGCTGCACTTCTGAGGTGCTGTCTTTCAGATGAGATGTTAAACTGAGGTCCCATCTGCCTGGATTGGTGGTAGTTCAGGTGGATGTTAAAGATTCCATGGCACTTATCGAAAAGAGTAAGAGAATTTCCCCGCTGTTCTGGCCAAATTTCCCTCATTCACTAAAAATACCACCAACAGCTTAATCTGGTTCAAGGTCAGTTGGCATCCATCTGTATCCCCCTCCCCCCGGGTCATGCCTGAAAATAGGCAGGATTTGTCTAGTGCATTTACCTGGTCAACAAAAACTAAATAAATAAAAATAAAATGTCCTTGTCCATTTCCTCCCCATGAGATGGGGGTCTACATGGCTATGCCCATACTGCCTTAATAATGAGTGTTCCTTTCCAATTAAAAGGTTCTAAGGGTTTTTTATTTAATCCTTGCTGTCAACATGCACTTAAATACAGATTATATGCTAAACCTGTGCTACTGTTTAACCTTTGCTGTGCAACAGTCTGATAAATCTGTTCAGAATCTCAGTATATTCTAGATCAGCTGGCATCCCAAGTATTTAATTTGCATTTCAAAGTACTCAAAACACTTCTAATGGAAAGTTCTTTGCTGCTTTCTTTTTTAAAACTAGTCAGAAACTAGGGACTTTTTTTGAAGAATGGGTTGAACCATTCATTTGCAGTCTGCACAAGTGAAAAGGGCACTAAGTTCTGTGGGAGGGCAGATAGGGATGAGAGAATCAGGGAAATGCAGAATGATTTACAAAAGAAAGAGAAGTGTTCTAAAGTTTGACATTTGAAATCCAGCACCCAAAAGTTCAAGGTAATGCATCTTTGGAATAAGAACACCACAACAGAGTACCAGATGGGTGGGATGAGACTTAACAGTATGGTTAAGGAATGTGACCTAGGAGTTATCATCAGTGACACCCTCAAACAATTGAGCCTGTGCAATGAGGTAAGGCAAGTAGGATGCTGGGGTGTACAGAAAGGGGTATTGATAACAAGAGGAAAGAGGTAAGACTACCCCTTTATGGACCTTTAGTGATGCCAAACCTTGAGTATTGGGCCCAGTTCTGGAGCCCTCACCTCAGGAAAGATCGAGACAGGGTAGAGATGGTGTAGTGCAGGATAACAACAATGATTCAGGGCCAACAGAAAAGGTCTTATGAGGATTTTCTCAAGTCACTGAATGTGTACTTGCCTGAGACCAGAAGGGACAGGGGAGATATGATAGGGATGTTCAAGTTCATAAAAGGGAAAAATAAGGGGAACCATGAGGAACTATTTAGCTGGAATGCTAGTTCAAGATCAAGACGTCAGGAGTGGAAACTGAAAGGAGGGAAGTTCAAGAGGGACATGAGGAAGTATTATTTCATAGAAAGGATGGTGGAGCCTTGGAACAGTCTATCAGTTGAAATGTTGGGCACTAAAACAGCTGATGGTTTCAAGCATGGCTGGGACAGAGTGAAAGATATAGTGGTCACTTCCAGTGAGAGACTTGGGAAGAAAAATAGGAGGAGGAGGTGGAGGGTTAGGGTCCTAGATGGACAGTAGGTCCCAGAGTAAGGTAGGGAACTTGGGCAGACTGTGTGGGCCACTGGTATTTTTCTGATGTCATTGTCAAAGCTTTTTTGTTTCTATCATTTGTCATAAATGAAGTGTTAGGTAAAAAGTGTGTAAGTTTACAGTAAGGGCCAGATTTTTAAAATCCCTAAGAATACCACAAGCCCCTACTGCACTGAAAAATAGTGCAGGAGGCTTGCAGCATTCTGTTAGCACTGACCAGGATTTTCAGTCCTGTGCACCAAATGCTGCAAGTTAGACCAGCTACCCTGGTTTAACTTGCACCATTTGGGGGACCCTTTTTATAGGGCTTGCACCAAATATTTAGTGCAAGTTGCCGTAGAGTATGAAAACTGTCACAGCTGCATCCAGTGTAGAAAATTGAATGCAGTTGTGCCAAACAACATGGCTGATGTGAAACATAGAAACATAGACTTTGATGGCAGATAAGAACCGCTTGGCCTACCTAGTCTGCCCAATTCCCTACCTACAGGATAGGACGCAGATCCTAGTTAACCAACAGCCTATTTCTTCCTACCCCCCACAAGAACTGCCTTATGTCTGTCCCATGCATTCTTGAATTCTCCCACAGTTTTAGACCCCACAACCTCCTCAGGAAGGCTATTCCATGCATCCACTATCCTCTCTGTGAAAAAATACTTCCTCACATTGCCCGAAACTGCCCTCTGTCTTTGAATTGTGTCCCTTGTTCTTGCAACGCTCTTTTTCTGAAAGATGCTACCCTCTTGGACTTTGTTGATTCCACTGAGGTACTTAAAGTTTCTATCATGTCCCCCCTCTCCCTTCTTTCCTCAAGGGTTTACATATTAAGCTCCTTTAGTCTTTCCTCATATGGCTTCTCTTGCAGACCCTGCACCATTTTAGTTGCCTTCCTCTGGACTGCCTCTATCCTGTCTATGTCCTTGCGGAGATGGGGTTTCCAGAACTGGACGCAGTACTCCAGATGGGGTCTCACCAACTGTCTGTACAGAGGGATAACAACTTCCTGTTTTCTGCTGGTGATGCCTCTCCCTACCCATCCCAGTATCCCCAAGCCCTCCCTTCTCACATTGCTTGCTAACCTTAAGGTCATCTGATATGATTACTCCCAGGTCCCTTTCCTTTTTTGTTGTTGTTACTACCTCCCCCCATTGTGTAATCTTCCCCTGGGTTCTTGCTTCCCAGGTACATTATTTTGCACTTCTTTGCATTGAATCTGTAATAGGGGATAAAAAAATGTGCCCCAATATTGCAGGCAAACCTTATTTTGGTCTAAAACATGATGTGTTTGTGTAACTAATATTGATATATAAAGCTAGATCATATCAAATTTTGTGAAATTACAGGTTTAACTAAGACCACAAGTTGTAATATTCAAGTTTTTTGATATCTGTACTAATCATTTGAGTAGTAGAAAACAGGTGTTTTAAGTGTCTGCAAAGACAGAAATACAGGGAGAGAGTTCAAGTTACCCTTTTGACTATTATTATCAGGAGGACAGGACAGACTAAAAAGCTTGTGTGCACATTCTTAAAGTGCAAGTCTATTTCTTCCTTCTAGATCTTAATAACTGGTAATGACTACTATTGCTATCCTTATATAGTAGTATAATTTACACTATCAATACATTTATGCTGACAAGGATTAGGGCATGCAAGAACTAAAAAGAGTATTGCCTTGTAAGTTAATGTTTATACTTGTTCTGTACTAATAATATACAACCACAGTACTGTCTTCCACTATATAAGCAAGCCACTATACACTGTTAGTTTGAAGAATTAAGAACTAAGAATTGAAAATGAAGAATTGAAACTAAGAATGATTAATTACGAATTGAGAATTAAGAATGAAGAATGAAGGATGCACCACTTGTAATCTCTTGCAATGATTATTATGTTATAAATCATTAAAATTCTTCCGCCATCAGCACCATCTCCGTGCGTCTCCTTTCTAAGTATCAGTCATAGATAATTTAAAGATGGCTACTTTTTTTTGCCCTTTATTACAGAATCCTAGCTGCCAAACCTCTGACCATTCCTCCAACCTTGCCAAGTCCCTTCTCATCATTTCAATGCCTCCTTGTGTATCAACCCTGTTGCAGATCTTTGTGTCATCTGCAAAGAGGCATACTTTTCCTTCCAGTCCCTCTGCAATGTCACTTATAAAGACATTAAGAAGAACTGGACCCAGTACTGAACCCTGCGGTAACCCACTAGTAACCCCTCTTTCTTCAGAGTGGACTCCATTTACAATTACCTTCTATGTCCTGTTGTCCAACCAATGTTTTACCCAGGCTACCACCCTGGGACCCACTACCAGGCTGGTTAATTTGACTATTAATCTTTTGTGTGGGACTGCGTAAAATGCCTTGCTAAAGTCTAGGTAGGCCATGTCCACAGCCCCTCCCTGATCTACTACTTTGGTCACCCAGTCAAAGAAATCTATTAGATTCATCTGACCTGACCTTCCCGCTGCGAACCCATGCTGCCTTGGGTCCTGTGCCCCACTGGACTCAAGGTACTCAACAATTCTTTCCTTCAGAAGTGACTCCATCACTTTCCCTACCACAGAGGTCAAACTGATAGGTCTGTAGTTTCCTGCCTCTGTCTTGGTCCCACTTTTGTGAAGTGGAATCACATCCGCCTTCCTCCAGTCCTCGGGTACCACACCATCCTCCCATGATTTATTAAAAAGAGTAGTCAGTGGTTTCACTAGTCCCCCCCTTAATTCTTTTAGAATTTGGGGGTGAATTCCATCAGGCTCCATTGATTTGTCCACCTTCAGTTTTAGGAGTTCTTGCAGAACCTTTTCTTCTGTGAAAGGGCTGGGATCAACCCCCCTATCAAGAGTGCTTCTGTTAATTGGATTAGGCACTTCCCCCTCCTCTTTTGTAAAAACTGAGCAGAAATATTCATTCAGTATCCCTGCTTTTTCACTGTCCCCTCTGCCCACCCACCATTCATTCTATTCATCATCACTATCCCTCCCTTTGTTTATCTATGCTCTCTGATATACCTATAAAAGGTTTTATCCCCATTCTTAACCGAGTTGGCTATCTTTTTCTCATTTTGGGCCTTTGCTATTCTGACTTCCCTCCCTGCTTCCTTCTGCCTTAACTGGTACAGCTCTCTGTTCTGCTCCTTCTGTGTTTCCTTATACTTCCTGAATGCTATCTTTTTCTCCCTGACTTTCCCAGCCACCTCTTTTGAGAACCATAGTGGCATTTTCTTTCATGTTGATTTGTTTATTTGCTTCACACAAAGGCTTGTTGACTCCGTGATGGCAGTTTTTATGATTCCCAATTGTTGCTCCACCCCTCCTTCTAGCCTGTTTGCTAGTGCTTTTCTGAGGCACTCTCCCATCTTGCCAAAGTCAACCCTCCTGAAGTCCAGTACCCTCACTTTTGTATGGCTTAGAAACATAGAAACATAGACTTTGATGGCAGATAAGGACCACTTGGCCCACCCAGTCTGCTCATTTTCCTACTTATGGGATAAGCTGCAGATTCTAGTTAACCAACAGCCTACTTCCTGCAACCCCCAACTATAATTGCCTTATGTCTGTCCCATGCATGTTTGAATTCCCCCACTGTTTTAGACCCCACAACCTCTCCAGGAAGGCGGTTCCATGCATCCACCACTCTCTCCGTGAAAAAGAATTTCCTCACATTACCCATGAGCTGCCCCCCATTTAACTTTAAGTTGTGCCCCCTTGTTCTTACACATCTCTTTTTCTGAAAGATGCTACCCTCCTGGGCTTTGTTGATTCCCTTGAGGTACCTAAAAGTTTCTATCATGTCCCCCTGTCCATCCTTTCATCAAGAGTATACATATTAAGCTCTCTCAGTCTCTCTTCATATGGTTTCTGATGTAGACCCTGCACCATTTTAGTTTCCCTCCTTTGGACAGCTTCCATCCTGTCTATGTCCTTGCATAGATGAGGTCTCCAGAACTGCACATAGTATTCCAGATGGGGTCTCACCAACTGTCTGTATAGAGGGATAACCATTTCCCTTTTTCTACTTGTGATGCCCTTCCCTATGCATCCCAGTATCCCCCTGACTCTCCTTACTGACTTCTCACATTGCTTACCCACCTTTAGGTCATCTGATATGACTACACCCAGATCCCTTTCCATTATTGTTGTCATTAGTACCTCCCCTGCTATCGTGTACTCTTCTCCTGGATTTTTATTTCCCAGGTGCATTGCTTTGCACTTCTTTGCATTGAATCTAAGTTGCCATATGTCTGACCATTCCTCCAACCTTGCCAAGTCCCTTCTTATCCTTTCCACCCGCCTTGTGTATCAACTCTGTTACAGACTGTGTCATCTGCAAAGAGGCATACCTTTCCTTCCAGACCCTCTGCAACGTCACCTATAAAGACGTTAAAAAGGACTGGACCCAGTACTGAGCCCTGAGGTACTCCACTAGTAACTACCCTTTCTTCAGAATGTGTTCCATTCACTATTTCCTTCTGTGTCCTGTTGTGCAGCCAGTTTGCTACCCAGGCTACCACCCTGGGACCCACTCTCAGGCTGGCTAACTTGATTATTAATGTTTTGTGCGGGACTATGTCAAATGCCTTGCTAAAGTCTAGGTAGGCCATATCCACAGCCCTTCCCTGGTCTATTACTTTGGTTGCAGTCAAAGAAATCGATTAGCTTCATCTGACATGACCTTTCTGCTGTGAATCCATGCTGCTTTGGGTCCTGTGCCCCACTGACCTCTAGGTACTCAACAATTCTTTCTTTCAGAAGTGATTCCATCATTTTCCCCACCACTGAGGTCAAACTAACAGGTCTGTAGTTTCCAGCTTGACTCTGTAGCTGAGTTTAACATGAACCATACTGTTTGATGGTCACTTGTTCCCAGATGGCAATCCACATCTAGATCTGAGATCCTCTCACTGCCCCCATTTGAGAGTACGAGGTCTAAGATTGCTCCCTCATGAGTAGGTTCTGAAACTAGCTGTCTGAGGCCTGCCACCTGTAGGGCATCGAGAATGGCCCTGCTCTTGGATGTGGCTGCACCAAATGTGCTCCAGTTAACATCTGGCATATTCAGGTCTCCCATCAACAGTATCTCTCCTTTCTCTGCCATCCTAAGAATGCCTTCTATCATATCCTTGTCCATTCCTTCCCCTTGACATGGGGGTCTGTACACAACACCTGTGTGGATTGTGGTGCCCTTTCCAGTCTCCAAGGTGACCCACAGTGCCTCCTCTCCTCCCTGTTTACTCTTTTGTTCAGCTGCTTTAATCCCTTCCTTTACATAGAGACCTACTCCTCCCACTCTTCCTTCCTTCCTGTCTCTCCTGTAGGTTATCTATCCTGGTATGTTAACATCCCAGTCATGGTTCTCTGTGTACCATATTTCTGTGACTGCTACGATATCCAGGCATCCCTCTTCCATCAAGGCCACCAGCTCAGGGAGCTTGTTGCCCAGACTACGAGCATTGGTACTCATTACCCTCCATTTCCTGATGGCCTTACTCCTTTTTGCCCCATCCCTGTACTTCTTGCCTTTGTCACTTTCCCCATGTACCCCTGCCCTTCTCCCTATCGCCACCTCTATGTTGGTGTTTACCATACTTACTACCGTGATTTTTTTGGAGGGTGCTAGGATTTTCCTGCTCCTTTCCAGTGCCTCCCCCCTTGGCTAGTTTAAATGCTTGCCAATGAAGCATTTAAACCTATCACATAGGATCCTGGTTCCCCTCCTGGACAGATGCAGCCCATCATGCCAATATAGGCTTGCATCACTCCATGTGGACCCCCAATCCCCAATGAAGCCAAATCCCTGAGCTCTGCACCAGTTTTTCAACCACGGATTGAATCCCATGGTGCAGAACACCCTAGCCTCTCCTACACCATAGATGGGCAGCACCTCCGAGAAGGTTACCATGCGTGCTACTTGTCTAAGGCCCCTCCCCAATTCCACAAACTCTTCCTGCACTGCTCTAATCCCTTTCTTAGCCAGGTCATTTGTCCCTAGGTGGACAATGACATCCAGCTCCCTCCCCTGTGCAGCTGCTCCAGCAATCCTGAGGATTCGTTCCCTGTCCCTCCAAGCCATTGCACCTGGCAGGCACCATACCTTCCTCTCCCATTCCTCCCCCAGTTCTACCTTCCTAACAATGGAGTCCCCCACCAGGAGTTGTCTCCTTCCCTTGTGGGGTCCCATGCCACCCTCTTGTGGGTCTCCTTTGTGGAGGTTCCCAGCATCCTCTTAGGTCTCCACTGCAGGTGCCTTCATAGAGGAACCACACTTTGCCAGAATGGCATAGGAATTGTGAAGAGGTACAACTAGAGGGATGCTCCTCTGTTCCACCACCCTCACTGTCCCTGAGCCCACTGTGGTCCAACCACTCCTCTTTCTTGGCAACCTCTGAGGCAATGGCAGTGGCACTGGTGGTCCCTGGATGGAGGAGGAGGTCCCACAAATCCTGGATAACTCAGCCTGGAGATGAGCAACCTCCTCCCTCAGCCCAGAGAGATGTCTGCAGATGGGACAACACCACATCCTCCAAAACGTCTCCCAGACAACTGCTGCTCCACAGCCACGCACTGCACCACTCCCATCATGTTTTATTTCTGGCCCCTTAACTGTTGTTTGGAATCCTTACTCTTTCCTTTGTTTTTTTTTCTTTTTTCATTTTTTCCTTTTTTCTTTTCTACTTTCTCTTCTCTCTCTCTACTTAATTTCTGCCTCTGTGCCCTTTAAGCTCCTGATTGTCCTGTTCTGTTACAAGAATATCCTATATTTCTCAGTAGACCCCTTACTTGCTCAGAAGCAGGCCTCCAGCAGCTAGAGGGGGCCAGAGAGCTACTCTTGCCCTTCTAAGATGGTGGGTCTTTGGTGGCTCTGTGATCACTCACTTCCTGCTCCCAAACAGGAAGTTCCTGTTGTCAGTCAAATCCTGTGCCTATAAAAGTAGAACTAGCTTTGGGTGGCAGGGTGGGCAATATAATCAAGCCCTTTCAATCACCTGAGATTTACACCTAGATAACTGTTCAGAAAACCATTCAGTTCAGTTAACTCAGACACACACACTATTTTTTTTCTGTTTTATTTGTTAGTTTGTTTTTTTACCCTAAATTAAAAGTCCAAGTACAAGAGTTCTACTTCTTTAGTTCCAGTAGAGAAGTCCAGTCACACAGCACTCCTTTTCCTGTTGTCTTCTGCCAAGCTACTATGTGGGGCTTGATGCAGGCCCTGCATCAACCTTTTAAAATCAGGCCCCATATATCAAAGGCATTGAAAGTAATGCTGTCTTCTGCCATCTGTTGGTTAGTCAAACATTCATAAAATCTGTTCCACTTGACTTTGGTTAGAAACAATCCCTATCTGCTGGCTGAAGAGTATGAAAGATATGGGTGAGATTCTGAGATGCCGTGAGGTTGCTGCAAAATTTGCACTGCCACCCAAAACTGTAATGCTCAAGTGAGGCTGAAAGGTGCTGGGGGGGTAGATATCCCAGTTGTGACCACAAGATACTGGTCCAGATGATGGCTGGTACAATGAGGTAGCAGCAGGCAATGTCCCACTCTGCACCACCATCTATGTAACAGCTTGGTATTTAACATGACAAATACATGTGTGGACACTCCCCAAACTGTCACCTAATAGCAGTGCCTCATACTCAGGCATCCCATCAAAATGTCCTTTCTCTATAGCTCCCAAATTATCTGATCTTGGTGGACCAATGATTTTCTACCTTCATGACTACAGTTATGTATCCCTTGGTGGTCAAGTGGTATCCAACAGCACAAATTGTAGAACATTTGAATTGGAAAGGCAGAGCACTGGAAGACAAAGTAGAAAAAATTGGGGCTTACAAGGATGACACTACATACTCCTGAGCTCCACCTAAGCTATCAGGAAATTGTTGGATTTTGCATACGATAAAAGGTGGCTACCACCCAGAAGACCCCACCACAGGAAGAAATCTGTAAGAAAAATAATGAGCTCTGATGAAGGCTTTGTTGGGGGCTAAGCAGGGGTGGGCCAAGCAGTTCATATCTGCCAGCAAATTCTATGTTTCTATTTTAGAGGCTATTGGCAGACTGTGTACCATGCCTGGGCTAGGGAAAAGGGGAATTGTTTAACCAGAAAAGGCACACTAAGCTGAAACTTGTTTCCAGGTGCAACCTGGTAGCATGAGAAAATGAAGTGACTTGCTCAGGGTCATGCAGTATGCAAGTGGGGGCTGAGGGAGTCAAACCCAGGTCTCCAGGTTTGTAGCATTGGAGCCCTAAACCACTGTACTATACTGCCTCCTATGCAAAGATAAAATACTAAATGAAAAGATAAAATTCTTAAATATATATGACCCAAATTGCTGTAATTTAGGCAATTCTATTAAAATCAACAATGCATGGGAAATTATTCACAGGCAAAACTCAGACCCAAATTGTTATTCCCTAACTATAGCTAGTAAGTGTTTGAAGGAGCCCTGAGCATTATGACCCAGCTGGTGATGTCTGCAACCCAAAATGTAGAGTCTTGGCTATAGTGTGGTGTTACTATCAATTCTCACAAGCATTAACCAAATTCATGCAAATAGAGGCAAAAGGAAGCAGGAATGGCAGTTAGGGGACCTAAGGCACATGCAGAGCAAATGACTGCAAGGGATGTGAGGAAGGGTAATAAGATTTCATTTCTGATATATCAGGGAGAAGAGAAAAGTTTAGGAAGAAAAGAAAAGATAGTGGTGAGATAGTGAGGATAAGAAGGGTGGAAGGTGTAGATTGTAAAGAAGGAGACCAAGAAAAAAAATCTGACATTTAAGCAGGTACTTTTAATCAGTATTCACAGTAGAAGGAGATGGGATGGGTCATTAGAGAGGAGTAAGAGCATAGTTGTGGTGGGGGGGCATGGGACCATTTTCAGAGGAAATAGCACTGAACGAATGCACAGCCTTGATTGTGGATAAGACTATGGCATCAAATAGGATATATCCCAGAGTACTGAGGGGAGCTCAGGGAAGTACTAACTGCTCTACTGCCCACCTTGTTCAACTGTTTTCTGAAAACAGCATTGGCTGCAGAGGACTGGAGAAGGGTTGACATGGTCCCTCTACATAAGAGTGGAAGCAGGGATAAATTTAGAAACTACAGACCAGTCAGTCTATCTTTGATGGTAGGGAAACTTATTTAAGCCCTGCAAAAAGGAAGACTGATAGATTACCTAGAAGCCAAGTTGCTGCAGGACCACAAACAGCATGGCTTTATAGGGTAAGGTCATGCCAAAAAAATTTTGATAGATTTCTTTGACTGAATGACCATGGATATAGACCAGGGGAGGCAGTATACATAATCTATCTCGACTTCAGCAAGGCCTTAAGACCTTCAATACTGTGCCACACAAAAGGCTGATTAAGAAGCTGAAAAAATCAGGGTTATGGGCCAAAATGGTAAATTGGGTTTGCAACTGGCTTACAGATAGGAGGCAGAGGGTAGTGGTAAACTGCATGCTCGCTAACACCATGGGGGAAGGGGTTACCAGTGATTACCACAGGGTTCAGTGCTGGGACTAGTTCTCTTCAATAGCCTCATAGGAGACATTGTAAAAGAATTGGAGGGGGAGATGAGTCTTTTTGTACATGATACCAAGATATATATGGAAACACAGGAGACAGTGGAGACATTCTGCAGGTTTCTAACGAAACTAAAGGAATGGTTGAAGGAATGGCATTTTGTGCTCAATGCCAGAAAGTGCAAAGACTTGCACATAAAAACACCAGGACTGAGTATAGGATCAAGGGGAGTTCCTGGCAGTTCTAGTGAGGGAAGGGACCTGATAGTTATTATTTTAGAGGACCTCAAGCTGGAAGTGCAGTGTGCAAAGTGTGGGTAAGGCTAGTGGGATGCTGGGATGCATATTGAAGAGAATGACCTGCAGGAAGAGGTAGGAGGTGCTGACACTGTACAGATATCTGCTATGAATCTTCTATTACTAGCACTTTGTACCTAACACTCACTGACAGGGACAGTAATGCAGATGTCAAAGTGGGAGGCCACCTGGGCACCTGTGATCACTGTATGATGTGTTTCAAAATAAGGGTGGCTACAGAATCGAACTACACAAAGGAAAAGGTCCTGGTTATCAGGATGTCAGATTTTATGAAGATGGGTGAATGCCTCAGGGATGACTTGGCAGCAATGGATGGCCTGGGTGGGGCTGAGGAACAGTGGGAATTACTAAAAGGGAGCACAGTAAAGGCAACAAACCTCTGAGTCAAACAAATGATGAAAAGCAAGAGGAAAAATAGACTGTTATGGTTCTTGAAGGAAGTGTCTGAAAAATACTAAAAGGGTAGCATTCAGATGTTATAAAAACACAGAGGGGGAAGGATAGCAAGATGTATAAGGGGAAACAGAGAGAAGCAGGGAAATCAGTAAGGAGCACAACAGCACAAACAGAAGATATAACAGCCCAGGTGGTAAAAGGAGACAAGACATTTTTTAGATACATCTGTATGTCAGTGAAGAGAAATACCAGTCGTGAGATTGTAGAGTCGGAAAGGGAAGGGGTGACAATGCAGAGGGGGACCAGGAAAAGGCCAATATCCTGAACTAATACTTCTGTTCAGTGTTCACAAGGGATAGAGAAGGGAAGGGGCCACAAAAAAGTAACAGGAGCAACGGAGAGATAGGAATGGACACTAGACCACTTTTGGAGTCCTGAAGAGACTTGCAAATCAAAAAGTGTACAAAGCAATAGGACTAGATGGGGTGCATCCAAGGGGAATGAGGGAGCACAGGGAGGTACTGGGTGCACCTTTGGCAGTTCTTTTTAACAGCTTATTTGAAACAGGAGTGGTTTCAGAAGACTGGAAGAGGGCAATTGTTGTCCCACAACAATTACCAAAGTACCAAAAGTGGTACTAAGGAAGAGGCTTTCAATTATAGACCAGTCTGCCTGACATTGGTGGTGGATAAGTTAATGGAATCATTGTGGAAGGAAAGGATTGTGGAATATCTTGAATCCAGTTGATTACAAGACCAGAGGCAGAATGGTTTTCTCAGGGGGAGGTCATGTCAAATGAATCTAATAGATTTCTTTGACTGGTTGACAAAGCATTTAGGTCAGAGTGGAGAAGTGGATGTGGACTGCCTAGGTTTAAGTAAGGCTTTTGACACTGTTCCACACAGGAGACTAGTAAGCAAGGTGGATAGTTTAGAAGTAGGTCCAAAGGTGGTAAACTGGATAAGAAGTTGGTTAGGGGATTGGTGACAGATGGTGGTGGTAAATGGAGTTCACTCTGAGGAAGTGAGGGTGACCAGCAGGATGCCTCAGGGATCAGTGCTGGCGTCTGTTCTCTTAAATACCTTTATAAGAGACATTGCCTAGGAGATGGAAGGGAAGGTCTGCCTCTTTGCAGATGGCACCAATGTTTTCAATAAGGTGGACACTGGGGGATAGCCAGAAACCTGGAAAACAAAGAAGAGTGGTCAAGAGAATGGCAACTAGGTTTCAAAGCAAAAATGTGTAAAATTATTCACTTAGGGCACAGAAACACAGGAGTAGAGTACAAAATGTGTGGAATAGTATTGATACACACCAAGCAGGAAAGGGATGTGGAATAACCATATTGGATGACGTAGCAGGGTGAAATCCTCCTACTGTATTTTTGATTAATGATCATAGAGAATCAGTGCCTAAGGGGCTGCAAGAAAGCCATACAGACATAATACGTCTGATTTAAGCTACCAAATAAAAATGAGATAATGGCCACTGGACAGGAGACTGTTCGGACAAGCATCAAGGCTGTACCAGAGAAAAGGGCTGTCCTGGAAGAAACCATTGCGGTGGACTGTTATGGTGTCAGAAGTGGGATCTTTCACCAGTGTATGACTAAGGCACAAAGGTCAGGAGGTGAGATGTCCACAAAACAAGGACAAGGCCTCAGACACTAGAAACAGTTAGCAAAGAGCACAAAGGACAAACTAGAAGTTACTGTGAAGCTAAGCCACCTAGACGAGATAATGACAGATATAAAGATGCTGAAAGTAACCATAGCAGCAGTGCCAGAACTGACCAAAACCCGTGATTGGTTGGAGGCACAATTTATAGTTATGGAAGAGACCATCAATGGTATGCTGGTGAGGACTATGCATCTGGAGCAGATAGTTCAGAGAATGTCAGAGAAGGTTCAGAAAGGAGAGCCTGGGGTTGTGCCAGCAGAAGTGTTGAGAGTTCCTGAAAGTGCTACTAAGCAGGATTGCAGTGGTGTCCATTAAATAATTCTGAACTGTGGAGAGAGCAGTCCTGTGCAGGAGTGAAACTGGCTGATGCAAGAGGGGAGTAGTTGGTGCTGAAAGCAGTCTCAGAAAGACAGACAAGTTGGGATGTTAGTCAAGGCTGGGATATTTTGAACCACAGCTAAGTTGAGAAACTAGAGGGGTGATTGATCTTCATAAAGTGTTGGCTGCAAAATTGTAGGTACAAGTAGAACCACCCTCAGGCACTGAATTTGTCCCTGTGAGCCTACTGGCTGAGTAGGAACCAACAGCCCTATAAGCAAAGTTTTATTACAGTTGCTGAAAATCATCCTGACTAGTCAATCAGTATGAGAAACACAGAAGTTCCAGATTTGCACTTCTTGAATGGTTTATGGTATTGCCAAGTGTGTAGAGTTCTTCTGTAATAAAGTGCACTGTCCTATGTGACATTTTAAAAGAATTTGCCTCGCCTTCTGTGTCTTCATCCAACCTGCCCTCCCACAGATGACTTAAAAGTTATCAAGCAGTGCAACAAGGCAGTTGGGAGGGCTAGTGAGCTGCTAGGGTGCATAAAGTGGTGTTGCCTCTGTATAAATAACTGATCAAACCCCACCTAGAGTGCTGTGTCTAGTTCTGGAGACCACGTCTCTAGAAGGACATAGACAGAGATGAGACAGTCTAGAGGAAGGCAACAAAAATGCAGCAAGGTCTGCATCAAAAGGGCTCAGGGTCATAATGTCGCAAGACATTATGCTGCATGGCAAAATTGCGCTGCCAATATAGCATGATACTGCCATGCATCATGATTCTTTTTTCTGTGGGGGGCTCTGCCCCCTACACATCCCCATTATGGGGGGCTGCGATCCCTGGACCCCCCACACTAAAGATTCTCAACTCGGGGGAGGGTCCAACTCAGAGAGTGCACAAATAGTTTAAAAAAATAAAATGTCTGGGACTGGGAATCAAACCCAGTCCCATACGCAGTGCCTGGGGTTCCTGCTGCTGTGGCTCTGTCCAGTGAGCCACGGCAGCTGCTTGGCAGAACCCACTCCAAGCAGATGTCTTATCCTCTGCCTGGGAGTGTGTGAATGGTGCAATACCACATACAGCAGTATAAGCAGTATTGCACCATTCGCTGTCCTGGACAGCGCTCTTTCAGAGTAGCTGTAATGTCTTACGCTATTAAGCGTGCAACATTATGACTAAGTAGGCATCAAAAGCCCTATGAGGAGAGACTATAGGACCTCAAAATTTACAGCCCGAAATAGCAGAGGGAGAGGGGGATATGACAGAGACCTTTAAATACCTCACAGTAGTAAATAGCATACAGGAGAAGGCATTTTTCAGATGAATTGGTGCTTAAGAAGAAGAGGACATGCTGGTGGTGAAGGGGGTAGAGTCAGGAGATATGTGAGGAAGTATTTCTTCAAAGGGAGTGATGAATACCTGGAACAGCCTTCCAGCAGAGGTGGTGGGGGAGAAAAAAGTGGCAAGGTTTAAGAATGCAGGGGACAGGCACAAGGGAATCATAGTGAAAAGAGAGAGGGAGAAAGGGATGTAGATCAAATACAGTCTGCAGTAGTAATGAAGGTAGGAAAAATTGACAGATTAGGTGGGCCAAATGGTCCTTATCTGCCCTCAAATTCTGTTTCTTTGTCTATTTTATGGAAGTTTTGTAACCCGATGGGCCCACTGAGACCAAGGGGTTCCTTTTTCTGGGGCAACCCAGGATTAGTTACATATACAGAAGGTCAATTTCATGATCTAATGCAGCATGACCAAGATAAGCATGATCTGATAACAGCATTTTAAACCGAGCTAAGTAATACAGTATAAATATACAAATATACTTATGCAGTTACATATAGTGGTCAGGACTGTACATGATTAGGTATAAGTTGCAGTACATACACTAGAGTAATTACATTTATCCAAATTACTTACTGTGGAAGTACAAACATACATCTTAAACGGTACTCAGGTAAGCATCGTGTTTATACATCAGTAGTAGCATACGACAAATTAAGAACAGGCTCAATGGTGCTTTGCCACACAGAGTCTACTAGTTAAACATCAGCAGGGACATGTGCACTTAGTGAAGAGGAGTACTTTTAATGAATGTTTAAATGAGTGCAATGAGGGGCAGTTCTGCAGGGTGCTCTATGTAGTAGTAGTAGTAGTAATAGTAAAACCATTTATGCAACAGGTGTCTGGATAAACAGAGTGTGATAAATCTGTTTATCTGAGTTACTATGTGGATAAATGTATTTATCCACATAGTAACTATATCACACTCCATTTATCCACACAGTAACTATGTCAGCACTCCCCCCTCCCTCACGCTGGCCAGTCGGCACTACTTCCAGCAACTTCCAATTTCCCTCTCTCAAATACGCACTCCTGATATGATACTCTCACTTTTACTTCCATATCACTCTTGCTTAATTCATCACCAAACCCAATCCCAACAAAAAACAAAAGCACATAAACATATTTTTCTTTTAATAATTAGAGACACGCAGCTCCTACTTTCCTACCTCTAACTCATTGACTCCACACCACCACTACTACAATTACCACTCCTGAGACCATGGCAAACACAGTACTGTAGACAGCTGACACACAAACAAATTGGCATTTGGCACATCCACATAACCAACACTAAAAATCTTACCTTCACAATTATTCCTGAATTTTTTTCGCCAACCATGATCTCTCACCTCGCAGTAGTTCCCACTTCAGCTCCCTCTGCTGACACATCTCTCGCTCCATCTTCCTATACATTTATCAAACTCTCATCCCACTTGCTGCTTCTCCCACTCCCACAGTTCAAAACTAAAACCAGACACACTACAATCATTGTTATTAAAAAAATAAACACCAGTCGGACAAAATATAATATGCTTGCTCCCTCACTTAACTAAGCCACCATTCTTTTTTCAAAACTTTTTCAGAAACTCGCTCCTCCACCAATCAACATAGACGCCACATACGTCACTCCTGGCGTCATGATCTATCATCCATGGCAATGGCACAAAGACAAAGCATAACAGCTTATAAAAAAAAATAAATCCCTAAATCGAAACAAAAAAAAAACACTATTAAAAAAAAAAATAAAGTATCAAACATTCTCTTCCCCTATTGCATAAATGAAATGTGCAGGGGGCGACTGTGTGATAAAGCATTTATCTTGGTTAGTTGCCATTGACCACTCGTGAGGTTACTTGAGCTCAATGGCAACTAACCAAGATAAATGCCTTATCACACAGTCGCCCCCCGCATATCCCTTATTTATTTTTATACAGGAAAAGAAAATACATGTCATAAGGGTTATTTTTCCTGTTTTTAAGACAGTCCTGTTTAGATGTTACATCCATACTCATAACAATACTATAGACATCTACAAATGCATGACATCACAATACATAACATTAATACTTATATAAATCATATCAAATACATATCGAAATATATATATATAGCTATCAACAATAACATTCAATAGTAAAAATAGATTTCAAATTCCTTATGGGATATTAAAATATGCATAAAATGGGGTAGTCTATTCCATCTTTCAGAAGCTTGGTATTTTGAAGTTTTTTCCATAAATATTGTTCTTTGTCTGGGAATTACTGTCTTATTTTCGTGCACCGATTTAGTTAGTACTCTTTCAGAACTGGGACAGTTATATGGGATATGTTTGTATGTTTTTATGTTTCTAGAATACTGTGTCCTGTTCAGGAGACCTCACTGCAGGAAAGATATAAACAGGATTGAGGAAGTTAAGAGAAGGGCAACCAAGATTGTGCAAGAGTTGCAGGGGAAGCATTATGAAGAGAGACTGAGATATCTTAACCTGTACACTCTGAATGACAGGAAAGTGATAGGCTATATAATCGAGATCTTCAAGTACCTCACAGAAATGTATAGTTTGCCAGGAAGTAGACTCTTCCAAGAATTAGATTTCTTTGACTGGGTGACCAAAGTAAGTAGACCACGGAGTGGCTGTGGATGTAGTCTACCTAGATTTTAGAATGGCATTTGACACAGTACCACACAGAAGATTAATAACCAAGTTACCCAGCCTGTGAGTGGGTCCCAGAGTTGTAGAATGGGTAAAAAATTGGCTGGACAACAGGACACAGAGGGTAATAGCAAACGGAGTCCACTCCAAAGAAAGGAGGGGTTACTAGAAGGGTACTGCAGGGTTCAGTACTAGGGCCGGTCCTCTTTAATGTCTTTATAAGTGACATGGCTGAGGGACTGGAAAAAAAAGTATGCCTCTTAGAAGAAGACACAAAAATCTGCAATAGGGTTGATACACAAAGGGGAGTAGAAAGGATGAGAAGGGACTTGGCAAGGTTGGAGGAATGGTCAAAAATGTAGCAGCTTAGATTCAGTGCAAAGAAGTGCAAAGTAATGCACCTGGCAAACAAAAAAACAGGGGAAGAGTATACAGTGGGGGGGCTCTATGATGCTGGTTCGACAACTAAGTTGTCAACCACCATCACAGTGATGGATTTATGTCAACAGCAACTTGCAGTTGACATAAATCTGACTGGAGACCCCAGTTGATTTTTCATCGGTGGCCTTTGCCCCTAAATCTGAGTCAGAGCTGGATCAGGGAGGGGGTGCAGGACTGGAAAGAGAGAGAGAGAGAGAGAGAAAGAGAGAGATGGGGTCTCAGGCAGACTCGGGGAAGAATCCTACTAAATTCTGGAGAACCTTCAAAGATCTGTCCGGACATACGCCTGGAACCTCTCTTCCAAACAAGATCATCTCTGGCAATGATATCATTAGTGATAGTTTGGAAGTATTGGATTCCTTCAATAACCACTTCGCAACCACAGGCCTAACATTTGACAACTCACCTGCTAACCTACTACATCAACAGACTACCAGTAAAGAAATGGAGCCACATGCTACTGATCCAAGATTCTCCCTGACTCCTACCTCACTCAAAGAAGTTTAATATTTGCTACTGAAGCTATATACTGGAAAAGGTGTTGGAGCTGACACGATTGATCCCTATTTCATAAAAGTGGTGCTGCACATGCTAGCCGTGCCTATAACACACCTATTTAACCTATCCCTGTCCCTAGGGTCCATTCCAACTACATGGAAAACAGCACATGTCATTCCCCTGTTTAAGTTAGGGGACCCTAGTGATCTGAACAACTACAGACCAATTTCAATTCTTCCAGTACTGGCAAAACTACTGGAAAAAATTGTAAGCAATCAGTTGCTACTATATCTAGAATCTATGAATCTCCTAAACCCAGCCCAATCAGGCTTCAGAGTGAAACATAGTACTATTGCAGCGCTTGCAAAGGTGGCTGATGACTGGCTAAGAGAGCTGGACAATAAAAACTATGTTTGCGCTGTCTTCCTGGATTTAAGTAAGGCTCAATCATAGTCTGCTTCTCTTCTTTCTGCATGCATTAGGGTTGGACTCACTATCCCTGCAGTGGTTGAATAACTATCTCTCTGACTGCCTCCAGCAGGTGAAGGCCGAAGTTAAATTCTCAACCCTCAAACCTCTACTGAGAGGGGTACCCCAGAGGTCTATACTAGGTCCATTATTATTTGCCATCTACATCAACAACATTGATGACTGTATAACCAGAGCCAGTATCCATCTGTTCACAGATGATACTGTACTATACTTAAGCCGCCCAACCCCAGAAGCTGCATGCAGTGACCTGCAAGTTGAATTCAACTTATTACAAAACCAGCTCCTAAACAAAAAACTTTTACTTAATGCTAAGAAAACCAAAGCCATGCTTTTCTCTTCGCTGGTACATACAGTGAATTCAGCTAATACTGGCTTAATGCCGCAAATTTCTACAATTCTTGGTGAAAAATTGGAATTCGTCAATAAATTCAAATATCTGGGAGTGTGGCTGGACCACAGGCTATCCTACATAGATCATGTAGAGGAGCTTCAAAAAAAATGATGACAAAGATTGGGCCTTTTCTTTAGGATCAGCCGCTTTCTAACAAGAGAGGCTAAAGTACATCTAGTCCAAACAACGTTTCTCTCCTTAATAGACTACACAGATTTTCTGTACAGTCAATGTCCTGCCTCTTATCTCAAAAAACTGGACACATTGTACCATAGAGCTCTGAGATTCATCACAGGCCTCCTCTTTTCTACTCACCACTGCTCCCTACATACAGCAGTGGGCTGGTCATCCCCCCAATATAGATGGAACAGAAATGCTACCCTATGGACACTGAGAGCAATCTCAAACAGACTTCCTCAATACATTTCAGACTGCCTTCCTTTAAACCAAATAGGTAAGTATACCCTGAGAAGCCTTACATCCATCTCATTGAGAGTTCCCAGAGTCAAATCTTGCTTTGGTAAAGCAGTTATAAGTACTGTGCTGCCTTCTCTCTGGAATAAATTGCAGAAAACGCTGAAGCTGAGTACTCCGGCTAGTGACTCTACCTTCAAAACACTTTACTCTCATCTTATTAAGGAACCCTGCAAATGCTATTCCTAATCCTGACTTAAGCTCCTCTATCCTACCAATTTTTACCTCCATAACTCCTTAATCTCTCTCTCTTTCTCTCTCTCTGTCCATTTATACATATTCATGACCCCTTGTTTTACTCTGACCGCTCAAAGTACCTATCACCCATCTCAGCCCTCTGTGTCAACCCAATTCTCACCTTAGCTCTTCTACTTTTTTTTCACTTCCCTACCCTGACACCTGAAAAGCAACCATGGAATCCTATCAAAATACATGCTATTGGGTCTTGACTTCCCCCCACCACCTGGCTTTTCCCATCCCTGCTTACCACTGTACCATCCAGCAGCTTATAAATGTATTCCCAAGTTCAAGAGCCAGAATTGTAGCCTCTGTCTTTAAATGTTAATTATACGCAGTGTATAGAATTGTGTATGCATCTACTTACTCCTGCATATGTAATGTATTTCCTTGTGTTACTGACCCTGTATATGGTTTTCTTGCATTATGCCAGCCAGGTATTCCACTGTATGTCTACATTGTTGCCCTTGTTCCCAGACAAAAATTGTATATAGTGTATATATAATTGTGTATGTGTGTACTTTAATTTTCATATGTAATGTATTTCCTTGTACCTGACCCTGTTATCCCCAGGTCTATCTTGCAAATAAGCCTTGCTCAATGATGATCACCTGGATAAATAAAGATTTTGATTGATTGATTGATTGATTGATTTCAGTGAAAATGTTGATGTTGTTGGCATAGACATTTTTGCTGTTATAGTGTCGCCGTGCAGGGAGTCATACCGGGTGGGTACTAACAACAACAAAAATTGAAAGGGACCCAGGAGGGTAGTCATATCAAATGACCTAAAGGTAGGCAAGCAATGTGAGAGGGCAGTAAGGCAGGCTGGTGGGATACTGGGATGCACAGGGAGAGGCATCACCAGTAGAAAACAGGAAGTTAGCATCCCTCTGTGCAGACAGTTGGTAAGACCCCATCTGGAGTATGGCATGTAGTTCTGGAGACCCCATCTACACAAGGACATGGACAGGATGGAGGCAATCCAGAGAAAGGCAACCAAAATGGTGCTGGGTCTGCACCAGAAACCATACAAAGAGAGACTAAAAGAACTTAATAGTTATACCCTTGAGGGAATGAGGGAGAGGGTGGTTTGATAGAAACCTTTGATAACCTTAAGGTAATCAACAAAGTCCAAGAGGGCAGCATCTTTCAGAAAAAGAGATGTGCAATAATGGGGGGGGGGGCACAATTAGAAGATAGAGTGGGATGTCTAATGGGAAATGTGGGGAAGTATATTTTCATGGAGAAGGTGGTGGACGCATGGAATGGTGTTCCTGAGGAGGAGGACATAGGGTCAAAAACAGTGGGGGAATTCAAGAATGCATGGGACAGACATAAATTAATTATCGTGGGGGGTAGGAGGAAGTAGGCTGTTGGTTAACTTGGATCTACAGCTTATACAATAAATAGGGAAATGGGCAGATTGGGTGGGCCAAGCGGTGCTTACCTACAATCAAAGTCTATGTTTCTATGTAAAGGATGAGCTCCAACACAAGGGGACATGCAATGAAACTAGAAGTTGGAAATTTCAAGAAGAATGTCAGGAAATATTTCCTTACACAAAGGATAGTAGAATCATGAAGCCAATTGCCAGTTGAAGTGATGGAGGCTGAAATGGTTGGAGGCTTCAAACATACATGGGATAGACACAGGGGCATATTACAGAAGCTAGGAGTGGGGAGAGTCCCAGAGACCAGTTATGGTCTGTGGAGGTACAATAGGCAAGGAACATTGGACAGAATGGGTGGGCCTAACGGTCCTTCTCAGCCTACAATTTTCTGTGTTTCTATGTTTCTATGCCGATATTAATGATTTAATGTGATCATTTCAATCAGTCATCTTGTCATTATGCTATATTAATGCACTTATAAGTTAAGGAGCATGCTAAAGGCCATCAATAATAGCATATTTCCAGACAGACACCTGTTACCTAATTTTGTTTTCTTTTTTCCAGGTCAATGACAGTTATGTCACTTACACTATCAGCTTCCAGACTACAGATCCTGATCAAGGTGGTGTAATCCTTTACAATGATGCACAGATAAATTATAGCTGTTCTTACCCCTTGGACATGATAACAAGCCTTGGTGTTGCTGTAAATCCTGTGAAAAGGTAAGGCTTTACTGAAATATTTAATAACCCATTCAGAGTAGCTCTAGCAACACAACAAGATTTGCTGGGGGTGGGGGATTGGTGACATGCTCTGGAAAATGTGTTGGTGGAAATTGTTTTTATGAATAGTTTTATGTTTGCGTGCAATATGTTGTACTGTTTCAGTAAAGCATTCCAAGCACCTGGGAAGGGGCACTATATAAATAACATTTTGACTGATTGATTAATTGATGTCATGATGTAATAGTCTGTGTATAAATGGGGAATCTCAGAGACTTGCAGTTCTCTTCTAGCTGAACCATGCTCACATCATGGAAACCTATGCAGTGACATCAATCAATCAATCAATCTTTATTTTACCAGGTAGAAACATCGATGAGAAAAACTCATTTGTAAGATGGATCTAGACAGTTACAACAACAACAAGGATTTAGTACAACAATATATACAGTAATAAGAAAAAAACAACAAGGAGTACCTACATGGATAAATGAACATCTATGCACATATGATAAGGAAACATTAAATCAAAGTAACTTTCCAACCACCAATTATAGCTACAGTATGTAGCCATAATGAAAAAGAGAAAAGAGAACGTATGTACAGTTTGTACAGGTATGTACACATCAGTGGATGTAGATAGAAGGAAAGTAATAGCATGGTGCTGAGGGGCCGAAGTTAGCCACGGAGATTAGGGTAAGGAAAGCAGTATGTTTGAGATTAATCAGGGGACAAAGTTATAGTGAGATAGACAACCAAGGAGAAGTGATCGATGTCACAGGATCAGTGCCATCAGTGAAAACAATTATAGATCTCCCAAAATGAGCATAGGTACAGGGTTTTGAAGAAGCTCAACTTCATGGTGATTGCAAGCTTCAGAGTTTCTATTTATTGTTCCACAAAGTAGGAAAGGCAAGGCTTATTGCAGATTTACCAAACTGAGTTCTGATTTTTGGGATTAGGAGTGAGACATAGGTGAGGCTTCTCAATGTGTAAATTCCAGCAGTACAGATGGGCAGACGGCCCAATATATAGTGTGGGAGCTTGTTAATGATAGCTCTATGAGTCCAGAAAACTGATTTTTTTTGCCATCTGAAAGTTAGGGAGCTCCAGCCTATCTTGGTATAAAGTTTACAGTGGTGGGTAGAATATGGCAAACCAGTAATGAATCTAATAGCTCTATGATAATGAGTGTCCAGCTTGGACAGGGCAGTAATGGGACCTTGGCCATATAGAAAATCTGCATAGTCCAGCAGGGGCAAGAATGTAGTCTGGACCAACCTTATTTTTGCTTCCAGGGCAAGCAAGTTTTTGATCCAGAAAAAGAGTCCTAGTCTCTGTTTAAATTTTTTTGACAGTTCATCGATGTTGTCAGTGAAGGATAATTTGTGATCTATCCAAAGACCAAAGTACTTAAATTTTACAACAAACTCCAAAGGCTCACCCAGGAGTGTGGATGCTTGAGTTAATCCAAGGGAATAGTGTTTGGATGTACTGGCTGAATGGGTTAAAGAGCATGGCCTTGTTTTTTTGCTTTTTCTGCATTCAGAAGGACCTTAAGTTGCAGTAGATTTTTCTGTAAATGGTTAAATCACGTTGGAGATCCAGACAGGCAAGTTCCAGAGTAGGCTTATCTATATATAAAACAGTGACATCAGCAACAGAACATCAAGTGAAAGGAGCTGCTGTTAGAACTTTACTACTCCACTGGACTAATGAACTAGAACTCTACTACTGGGATCTTCAATTTAGGGTAAAAAGAAACAAAAAAGCAAAACAAAAAAAAAAAGAATGTGTTTGTCTGAGCTGGGTGAAGGAATTGTTATCTGTGCAGTTAGCTAGGTGAAAAAGAAACTGTGAATTAGGGGGAGTGGCTTAGAAAGAAGGAAGACAGGTGTTTGCATTTAAAAACTGACCTAGATAGCTTTTGGCAGAGAACAGCAAGAGGAAGAAGCTGCTGTTAGAACTTTACTGGGACTATATTGCCCTCCATCCCTCCACTCCACCCACCCCTACCCTTAGCCTGTTCTACTTTTATAGGCACAGGATTTGACTGACAACAGGAACTTCTTGTTTGGTAGCAGGAAGCAAGTGATTACAGAGGCACTAGTAATGACTCACCATCCTAGAAGGAAAAGAGTAGCTCCCCATCCCCCCTCCCCCCAGCTGCTGGAGGTCTGACTCTGAGCAAGTAAGAGGGAGACTACTGAGGAATAGAGGAACTTACTGTCCCAGAACAGGAAGGTCAGGAGCTTTAAGGGCATGGAGGCAAAAGGAAAGCAGGGAGAAAAAATATATAAAAAAATAGAGAGAGAAAAGAGTAAGTATACAACACAACAGTTAAGGGGCACAAGTAAGACATGATGGGAATGGAGCAGTGCAGTGGCTGTGGAGCAGCAGTCTGCTGGACATTCTGGAGGATGCTGTGTTGTTCCATTTCTAGGCACCTCTCTGGGCTGAGGGAGCAGGTTGCTCATCTCCAGGATGACTTGGCCAGGATTCAGAGGACCATCTTTCACACCCAGGGACCACCAGGTCCACTGCTGCTGAATCAGAGGTTGCCAAGAAAAGGAGTGGTTGGACCACAGTAGGCTCAGAGAGGGTGAGGGTGGTGGAACAGAGGCACATCCCTCCAGTTGTACTTCTCCACAATTCATATGCCATTCTGGCAGAGTGTGGTTCCTCTATGGAGGCACCTGCAGTGGAGATCAAGGAGGATGCTGGGAACCTCCACAAAGGAGTCCCACTGGAGGGTGGCATTGGACCCCACAGAGGTAGAAAACAACTCCTGGTGGGGGGGACTCCATTGTTAGGAGCATAGGACTGGGGGAGGGAGGGAGGGAGGGGAGAGTGAGGTAAAGTGTCTGCCTGGTGCCATAGCTTTGAGGGACAGTGAGCAAATCCTCAGGATCTCTGGAGCATCTGCACAGGTGAGGGAGCTGGATGTCATTTTCCACCCAGGGACAAATGACCTGGCTTGGAAAGGGATCAAAGCTGTGCAGGTAGAGTTTGTAGAGTTGGGGAGGGGCCTTAGACAAGTAGCATGCATGGTAACCTTCTCGGAGGTGCTGCCTGTCTATGGCATGGGTGTGGCTAGGGTGTTTTGCAGCATGGGATTCAATCAGTGGTTGAAAAACTGGTGCAGATCTCAGGGTTTTGGCATCATTGGGGACTGGGGGTCCACCTGGAGGGATGCAGGCCTATACTGGTGTGATGGTCTGCATCTGTCCAGGAGGGAACCAGGATCCTAGATTATAGGTTTAAATGCTTCATTGGCAAGCATTTAAAGTAGCCAAGGGGGAGGTACTAAAAAGGAGAAAAGAAATCCTAGCCCCCCCCAAAAAAAATAAGGGCAGTTAGTGAGGTAAACACCAATATAGAGAAGTCGATAGGGAAAGAGCAGGGTTAAATGGAGAAAAATACAAAGGCAGTAAGGGCAGAAATGGGACAAAAAGGTGTAAGGCCATCACAAAATGGAGGGTAATGAGTACCAGTGCCCGTAGTCTAAGTAACAAGCTCCCTGAACTGGTGGCCTTGATGGAAGAGGGATGCCTGGATATCGTGGCAGTCACAGAAACATGGTATACAGAGAACAATCACTGGGATGTCAACATACCAGGGTACACAATCTACAGGAGGGACAAGGAGGGTAGAAGAGGAGGAGGAGTACCTCTCTATGTAATGGAAGGGATCAAAGCAATGGAACTAAGGGGTAAGGAGGGAGGAGAGAAGGCAGACTGAAAATGGCACCTCAATCCGCACAGGGATTGTATGCAGACACCTGTCTCCAGGAGTGGAAATGGACAAGGAAATGATAGAAGGCATCCTTGGGATAGCAGAGAAAGGGGAGATATTGCTGATTAGGGACCTGAATATGCCAGATGTTAACTGGAGCACCTTTACTGCAGCCACATCCAAGAGCAGGGCCATTCCCGATGCCCTATAGAGGGCATGCCTTAGACTGCTAGTGTTGGAATCCACTCGGGAGGGTGCAATCTTAGATCTGGTACTGTCCAATGGGGATGGAAAGAGTATCTCAAATCTAGAAGTGGGCAGCCATCTAGGAACAAGTGACCACCAAACAGTGTGGTTCACGATAAACTTAGCTGTAGAGTCAAGCCATATAAAAGTGAAGGTACTGGACTTCAGTAGGGCTCATTTTGTCAAAATGGGAGAGTGCCTCAGAAAAACACTAGCAAACAGGCAAGAAGGAGGGGTTGAGCGACAATGGGGAAATATCAAAACTGCCATCACAGAAACAAGAAGCCTTTGTATGAAGCAAATAAACAAATCAAAACAAAAGAAAAAAACACTATGGTTCTCAAAAGAGGTGGCGGGGAAGGTTAGGGAGAAAAAGATAGCATTCAAGAAGTATAAGGAAACACAGAAGGAGCAAGACAGAGGACTGTACCAGTTAAAGCAGAAGGAAGCGGGGAAGGCAGTCAGAATAGAAAAGGCCCAAACCGAGGAAAAGATAGCCAACTCAGTTAAGAAGGTGGATAAAACCATTTATAGGTACATTAGGGAGCAAAGAAAGACAAAGGGAAGGATACTGAGGCTGAATAAAAAGGACAGTAGGTGTACAAAGAGGGACAGTGAAAAAACAGGGATACTGAATGAATACTTCTGCTCAGTATTCAAAAAGGAAGCGGAGGGGGAGGTACCTAATCTAGTCAATAGAAGCACTCTGGATAGGGGGGTTGATATCAGTCCTTTCACAGAAGAAAGGGTTCTGAAAGAACTCCTAAAACTGAAAGTGGACAAAGCAATAGGGCCTGACGGGATTCACCCCAGAATTCTTTTTTTTTCAATTCAAATTTTATTAAAGTTTCCAATACAGAGAATGAATTAAAACAGTGTAAAACATGACCCCAAACATCAGGTACAAAATACAGGATGTAGCTCTCCCCTCCCCTCCCACAACCCAGCACCCACCCGAACAACCCAGCGCATCTTTACACTTTAGCACAGTACCTATGGATATAGCCTAGTAGTGCTTAAACTTGCAGAGCATAGAGAGTTTGCAGTGGGCCCCAGATCTATCAAACTTCTTAAGTTTGTTATATAGACTGGCAATAGTCCTTTCTGTTCTCAGGTTCTCAAGTAACTCCTGAAGCCATTCAACATATGTTGGTACCTCCGTATCCTTCCAGTGTCTTAACACCACTTTTTTAACAGACATCGACATTAATGCTATAGTACTCCTGTTCACTCACCGAAATGGAGAGAAATCCCCAAGAAGGCATATATTTCGGGGTGAACAAGTCTGAGAGCCCTAACAGAGGATCAACACGCTGTTTAATCGCAGTCCAGAGTGGGACAACTTTAGAACAGCTCCAGAAAATATGAAGAAGGTCTCCTTCTTGAGACTGACATCTTGTGCAAAGGGGAGAGGACACAAGACCCAGTCTAGCAAGCTTCTACGGAGAATAATAAATATTGTGCAAAATTTTGAATTGCATTAATCTGAGTTTATCCTGCTTGAGGAACTTAGGAGAAGGGACTTGGCAAGGTTAGAGGAATGGTCAAATGTATGGCAGCTTAGATTCAATGCTAAGAAGTGCAAGGTAATGCACCTGGGAAACAAAAACCCAGAGGAAGAGTACACAATGGGGGGTGAGATACTAACAACAACAAAAATGGAAAGGGACCTGGGGGTAGTCATATCAGATGACCTAAAGGTGGGCAAGCAATGTGAGAGGGCAGCAAGGAGGGCTGGGGGTTACTGGGATGCATAGGGAGAGGCATCACCAGCAGAAAACAGGAAGTTATTATCCTTCTGTACAGACAGTTGGTGAGACCCCATCTGGAGTACTGCGTGCAGTTCTGGAGACCCAATCTCTGCAAGGATATAGACAGGATGGAGGCTGTCCAGAGGAGGGCAACTAAAATGGTGCAGGTCCTGCACCGGAAGACATATGAAGAGAGACTTAAGGAGCTGAATATGTATAGCCTCGAGGAAAGGAGAGAGAGGGGGACATGATAGAAACTTTCAAATATCTCAATGGAATCAACAAAGTCCAAGAGGGTAGCATCTTTCAAAAAAAGAGGTGTGCAAGAACAAGGGGGCACAATTTGAAGATAGAAGGGGGGCAGCTCAGAGGTAATTTACGAAGTATTTTTTCACAGAGAGGGTTGTGGATGCCATGGAATGGCCTTCCGGAGGAAGGTTGTAGGTCAAAAACAGTGGTGAAATTCAAGCATGCATGGGACAGTCATAAGGCAATTCTAGGGGTTGGGGGTAGGAAGAAGTAGGCTGCTGGTTAACTAGGATCTGCAGCTTATCCAATAGGTAGGGAAATGGGCAGACTGGGTGGGCCAAGCGGTCCTTATCTGCCATCAAAATCTATGTTTCTATGTTTCTATGACAACTTTGCCATAGGAGAGACCAGTCCAGATCTCTGCCCTGAAAGAGAGAGAGGCCCAAAAGGAGATGGGAGCGTAATTGTCAGGGTAAGCCCAGGTAAAAAGAGCACTGTATATTTTAGATACGGCATGAGGCGAATCCGCCAACTCCATTAGGGTAGCCTGAAAACTGATATGGGGAGCTAGGTGTGGGGTCGAATCCATTATCTTAACCAGGAAATGATGAAACTGGAAAATCTTGAAGATTCTTTTGTGAGGTACCATAAACTTGTGCATGTCAGCTGAAGAATACCATTGATTATTGGGTGACACAAACTCATCTAAATGGCAGTTTCCTATCTGAGGGAGCCAGGTGGCTGTGAGAGGCTTACCATCTAATAAAAAATTGGGGTTACCTGTTACAGGTTGAAATAAATCCTTGAGATTCTTATATCTCAGAAATGCACACAATTGAGTATGAACCCTGATTGAAACAGCTATAGGGGAACTACATAGAGACTCTGGTAGGGAACTAACCTTGGTATATAATAGCGCAGCAGGGGAATAAACGTGTTTTTTAATGGAGGCAGACTCGACGGCTAACCATGTCAGGGTGTATGTAGCAGCTGTGGATGATTGATCCACGGTCAGCCATCTAAGATACTTATTGGCCTGACTGGCCCAATAATATAGCCCAATATGGGAAGTCTTATCCTCCTTTATGATGAACAGCTAATTTGTGGAATGCCATCCAGCCTTCTTGTCGCCCACAAAAAGTGAGATCACTGTGCACTTTTTTAACCCAGGACAGGGGGAGTCATATATTTAGCATGTTAAGGGGGTAGAACAGGTGAGGAAATACTTTCATTTTGATTAGATTTTTTTTTTCAATTAAAACTTTATTGATACATTTCCCATTATAATGGGCAGTTACAGTGAAACAAGATGTGACATAACCACATGCGAAGATAAAACTGCCCAGCCCACCCCACCCACCCATCCCCCCTTACAGCAGCAACTACTCCATATAACCCTAAGTACAATGCTTATTGCCAGCGGCCTGTGAGAAGGTTTGAGATATGACATAATCACAAATGAGACAGTGAGAGTAAGGAGTGGAGGGGATCCCATATTTTGTTGTAAACTGCAAGTCTATTATGAAGGCTTGCAGTCGCCTTTTCTGCTCGAAGATTAGCAAGGATTTCGTGCAACCAATCTTGGAGAGATGCGGTGGATTTGTCTTTCCAATGACATAAGATGAGTTTCTTAACAGATAGAGCAATCATGGAAATATGAAATTTCCTAGTTTTGACCCTGACAAAGGACATATCCCCTAGAAGACATATATCAGGAATTAAATACTCCTGAAGGCCCAGTAGGGGATCCAGAGACATCCTGATTGAATTCCATAAGAGGGAAACTTTGGGACAGGACCAAAACATACTAACATACTAAAATGCCAGCAGAATAGGTCTAACGGTCTTTTGAGTCTGCTCGATTGGTCAGCCCCCACCCTGGGTGCTGACCTTGCTGCCCCCCTCGCCTTCTCTGGCTTCTTCCTTCCCAGTTCCGGCTATTCTTGCTGCATTGGATTTTGCTTCCAGAACCCTTCCCCTGTACCTGTCCCAGACCCTCTTGAACCCCTCCACCATCTCTGCCTCCACCAGCCCCTAGGCAGTGCATTCCATGGCTCCACCACCCTCTCAGTGAAGTAGCACCTCCTCCTTTCTCCCCTGAATCTTCCCCCCTCCAGCTTCCACCCATGCCCTCTTGTGCCCCTCCTCCTTCCTTCGAAGCACCCTGACTGTTCCTCCCCTATTTACCCTTTTCATGTACTTGAAGACCTCTATCATGTCCTCCCGGTCCCTTCTCTCTTCCAATGTGTACATATTTAGCTCTTTGAGCCTCTCCTCATAGGTCCTGTCCCCCAAGCCCCAAATCATTTTGGTTGCCCTCCTCTGGACCCTCTCCAGGAGTTTAATGTCCCTCTTTAAGTGTGGCCTCCAAAACTGCACGCAGTACTCAAAGTGTGGCCTCACCAAGCAGTTATATAGAGGAAGCATCACTTCCCTCCTTCTGGAGGTGATCTCCCTAGCGATGCATCCCAGCATCCTGTTGGCCTTGGCTGCTGCCCTCCTACAAGTCTCCGAGTTGTTCATTTTGACATCCACCACCACCCCCAGGTCCCTCTCAGCCATCGAGACTTGTAGCATTCCCCGGTGTACACTTGGCCCGGGTTTCTGGCCCCCAGGTGGAGTACCTTGCATTTCCCTGCATTGAACCTCAGCTTCCACTTTCTAGACCATCTTTCCAGAGCCTCCAGGTCCCCCTGTAGGGCCACCCTCCCCTCCTCCCCATCCACCACCGCCCCCAGTTTTGAGTCATCTGCAAAGAGACTCATCTCACTCCTGATTCCTGTCCTTATGTCAGAGACGTAGGCATTGAACAGGAGGGGCCCAAGGACTGATCCCTGTGGGATCCCACTAATGACCTTCTTTGGGGAGGAGACTATCCTGCTGACTACGACCCTCTGGGTCCGGTCCTGGAGCCAATTGCCTATCCATCTGATCATCTGGTTCCCCACCCCCATTTCTCCCAACTTATCCAACAGGCCCATGTGAGGAACCGAGTCAAATGCCTTGCTGAAGTCTAGAAAGAGGATGTCCACTGGTCTACCCAGGTCCAAGGCACTCATCACCCAGTCATAGAACTCCACAAGGTTTGTCTGACACAATTTCCCCGAGATGAATCCATGTTGTCTATCGTCCAGGCACCCTGACTTTTCCAGGTCCCCCCCAGCCTCTCCTTGACAATGCCCTCCATCACCTTGCCCATCACTGATGTCAGGCTGACAGGCCTGTAGTTCTCTGCCACCTCCCTTGATCCCCCCTTGTGGATAGGCACTATATGCGCCACCTTCCAGTCCTGGGGCACCCACCCTGTCCTCAGAGAGATGGTGAAAAGCTCCGCCAAGGGTTTCGCCAGGACATCCGCAAGTTCCTTCAGCACTCTGGGATGTAATTTATCCAGCCCTGGTGCTTTCTCCGTCTTAAGGGAGCTGAGGGCTTCCTCACTCTCTCTGCTGTGATTTCCACTTCCAGTACCTCTTCTCCCTGCTTAGCCCTCCCCCCTCCTGCCAGTGATGCCTCCCCTCTCCCCAGACCCACCGATCGGTAAGGGTCCCCCCTCCTCAGTATCTCTGTCTCCTCCCATGTATGATGCAGCACCCCCATTTTCCTTGGTGAAAACTGAGGTGAAGTACTCATTTAGTACCTCAGCCTGCTCCCCCGGGTCTTGTGCCCATCTTTCCCTGATTTAATCCTGCTAATCTGCCCCTTCACCCTTCATTTTTCCCCAGTGTATCTAAAGAACCCCTTGTTCCCTCTCCTGATTTCCCTGGCCAGGTTCTGCTCCTTCCTTGCCTTAGCCGCCCTCACCACCCTAGTGGCCCTTCTAGCCATCAGCTCATACTCCCCTCGATCCCTTTCACTCCTTGAGCACTTGAATTGCCTATAGGCTGCCTTCTTTCACTGCACCACCTCCTGGACCTCCCTGGTCCACCAGCAGGGTTTTCGGGCCCTACCGAATTTTCATCTTACTCTTGCACAGGTGCTGGTAGCATCTTGCACCCCTCTCCTGATGATTTCCCACCTACTATCAGCGTCCATGTCTGACCCAATACCATCCAAATGCTCCTTAAGGATCCTTCCCATTTCCTTAAAATCCGTTCCCCTGAAGTCAGTTACCTCCGTCTTTGTGCAGCTTTGTAGCCCTCCTTGGTCCAGGCAGAACCAGACTGTGGCATGGTCACTCCCCGCCAATGGGTCCCTTACCTCCAGGCCCCTAATCTGGTCACTGTCTGCCAGGACCACATCCAGTACCCACGCCTCCCTGGTCGGTTCCCCCACCTGCTGAGTTAGGAATGCGTCTTGAAAGACATCCAACAACCTCTGTTCCCTGGTCACAGAAGATGTCATAGTCTCCCAGTCTGTTCCTGGCATGTTTAAGTCCCCCAACACTACCACGTTCCTCTGCCCAGTCTGCAGTGTCTCCCAACATCTGCCACCAGACTCTCATCCAGCTCCTCCGCCAGGGCAGGGGGTCTATACACCACTCCTATTTTTACTCTCTTGCCCCCCCTTGTTATCAAGGTGACCCAAATTGCTTCCATGGTTCCCTCCGCCTCTTCTACTCCCCCTATGCCAATGCAGTTTTTGACTATCATTGCTACCCCTCCTCCCCTTCCCTCCCTCTGTCCTTCCTGAACATAGTGTAACCCTCCAGGTTCAGGTCCCAGTCGTGTCCTGCAGTGGCCCAGGTCTCAGTGACTGCTGCCACATCTACTGCTCCCTCAGTTAGCATCGCCTGGAGCTCAGGCATTTTATTTTCCAAGCTCCTGGCATTTAGCAGGACTACCTTCCACCCTTTCCCTATACTTCCATTTCCCCTGCTCATGTTCCCATGGGGATTCTATTTTCCCCTGGTCTGCTCTTTACCAGTCGGCCTTTTCACACAATTCTCCAGCTCCCCAGGGGGGTGGAGACAGAGTCCCTCCTTTATCGGCACCCCCTTGACAGCCTATTCTCCCATCCTTCCCCCCTTCACAAGTTTAAACCCCACTTTTCACCAATGAACCCCTCTATTTTCAACTTAAGGATTCCCTTCCCCTCCAAATTGAGATGGAGTCTATCTCTAGCATACAGCTCCTTATCCTCCCAGGTCTCCCCCCAATCCCCAATCAACCCATACCCTCTGGCCTCACACCACTCCCTGAGCCAATGGTTTATCTCCCTAATCTTCCTTTTGTGCTCCACACTAGCCCTTGGCACTGGCAGGATTTCTGAGAGGAAACTGTGCATCCTATGTCATGACAGACCCTGGCAAGCTCCCTGAATCTTGCCTGTATCTCTAGCTTGCTATTTCCCTCAATGTCATTTGTACCCAGGTGGACCAGTATGTCCGGGGAACCCCCATAATCCTTTGCCAGCTGATATACCTCATGCTTAACCCTGTGCACCGTTAGTCCAGGGAAGCATTTTGTTCTAACTGGCCAGGCTTCTCCCTCCCTATCCCATTTGATACCCCTGATCATAGAATCCCCCAACAGGAGCACTGTGACCACTCCTTTTCCTCCATTTCCCCCCCTTCCATGTCCCTCATCCTTTCTACTGGCCCCTCCACCCAGCCGGTTCCTTGTTCCTCCCCCTATCAGGGTGCCACATGCCCCCCTCATTACCCTGACCACCCCTCCTCCAATCCTATGCCTCTCCTCCTCCTGAGTATCCTTCTGTACCTTGCTAACTCCCCCCTCACTGCTCACAACTGGTCCTTCTCCCCCATCTGCTAAACTAGCCTGGCTCGTCCTCCCTTCCTTGCTGTCTCCATTTAGTCCCTCCTTGCTTGTTGTGCTCCCCTGGCCTAAACCCTCAGCTCCCTTTACTAAATCCTCCTTGTACTTCTGGTCCTTCTCCTTTACCTTTCCTCCCAACTGGTCCTTCTCCTTGCGCTTTCCTCCCTCTTCCCCCTGCCCCTCCTGCTCTGATTCACTGCTCCCCCCATTTTCCTGCATTCCAGGTTCCCCTGTTCTTCCTGCTATCTGGCCCCTGCCTCCTGCTCCCCACTCCCTTCCATCTCTAACCACCCTGTCATGGCTACATCACCCCCTCATCCACGAGCAGAAGAAGAGAATTGAAGTGGTTACTGAGTGTAAGATCTGATCCACCTCCCCACCTTGCTTCCTTCTGTCCAGCCCTGGCCATCTGCCTACTTCCCTGAGAATGTTGTCCCTCTGTCCCTCCTTTGTGAGGGTCCCCAGTTACCTGCATGCTTCCTTGGTAGTGTCCTTTTGGACCCCCTCTGCCAGGGTCCCTATGTGACCCCAGAGTATTCTCCTGCACTGCTTTCCCTATGCCGCACCCCCAGTGCTTGGTGAAACCCTGTGGGAGATCCCCTGCCCCCTTCCCCAACCATACCTCCCCCCTTCCCCCAGCTGTCTCCTAATCCCCGCAACCTCCTCCCTAAGCTGTGCCAGCTGGTAGCACACTGGGCAACCACCAAACTTCCAAGCCCAGTCCAGTATCATGGCTGCTCCACACCCTGTGCACCCCACCATCCTCCCAAAGATGCCAGCCCTAATGCCATGTGGTTCCATCCCCTTCCAAGCAGGTTTCCTTGGGTGAGCCACCAGGTTCCCCCCAGTCCAAGATACACCCCTACTGCCTAATCAGGTCACCCACTAATCTTAGATACAGTCCCACAGTACACCGGTAACCCTGTTAGTAGGTGCAGTACAACACAGTAAACTTATAAGGGAAATGAACAACTCCCTAAGCTCCTCTCTGCTGGCGTTTAAATCCAACCCCCAGTGGCTAGAACTACATGAGCTGCACCTGCAGCCTTTTCCTCCAATTGCAGGGCAGGTGTTCCCCTATAAATTAGCAGAACTCTGGGGAGGGAGGGTGGGTCTTGGGCAGACAACCGACTCGAGAGAGAGTGTATCAGCCCTGTGTCTCCCCTCCTAGCCCAGCAGCCAAATACCCAGGCCCAAGCAAATCCCACCAAATAGGTTTTAAATCAGAAGAAATAGGCCTCCACCAGTGCAGCCTGTTACACAGTGAAACATCCAACAAATGAGCCCACTTACAGCCACCAAACCAGTTTTCAAACTTCCAACAGCCCCCACAACAATACCCTGCTAGCCCCTTAGAAGTAAGAAAGCAAAGAAATAACCTTCTACCAAGTAAAATCCACAAGAACCCTGTAAAAACAACAAGCAGCAGCTACTGTCCTGGAACACAACTGATCCTGTCCCCTTCCAGTTCCTTCCACATATGAAGGAGTGTTCCTTCTTCCCGCACACACTTAATACAGGTACTAGAATTCAAAAAAAAACATTTCTTTAATTTAACAGGGGTACAATACATATTATGTAATATATGGTATTGCATGAGGTGCAACCTGTCTTGGGAAACATATATATGGCAAGATCTCCATAGAGATTGCCAATCCAACAGGTACTGAGGAAGGAGCGAGTTCCAGAATCTAGTAGGTCCAAAAGAGTCCCCATATTTTTTACGAAACAACACTCTGTACAATTTAGATACAGCACCTGAAGAGCCAGTAAGTGAGGAGATCTCAGGTATCAGGGCTGACACCGTCTGGGAAGGGGGAATATTCCCCAAGGCTATTGCGAGTAGGTGTCTTAACTGCATAACTTTAAAGTAAGATGAAACTGGAATGAGAAATTTTTCAGTAATATCACCTGGGGACAACCAGTGTCCCTTCTCATCCACCAAGGAGTACAGTTTTCCATGACCCAGTTGGGGCAACCATTTACTGGAAATCTTCTTCTTATTAATAGTGAAAGATGGGGAGTTCCAAATGGACTGAGCTAAGTCAGTCTGGGGGGAATAATGAAGAAATGAACATAACTGTGCGAATACTCTTAATGAGGTACCAACTGTGGGACAATCAGCTATCCGTACCTGTGATATTTTAAGGTAAAATAGGGTTAGAGGGTCCAGATTTTTAGCTTTAATTGCATCTAATTAGATCCTAAGCCATACTGGTTATTCCTTTTCAGGGCCCGGGGATACCCATCTCACGCATTTTACTAAGTGACTGGCCCAGTAGTACATTGCCATATGGGGAATCCGTAGCCCCCCCTCAAAGTTTGGAGCAGCTAGTTTGTAGTAGGCCAAACGGGGATATTTGTCAGCCCAGATAAATCTAGTAAATATACCATGTAATTTTTTAAACCAGCGTATAGGAATAAAAGTATTGCGAAGGGATAAGGGGTAAAAAATTCTAGGAAAAACATTCATCTTGATTATATTAATCCTGCCCCATAATGATATGGGAAGTTTAGACCATCTGTCAAGGTCATGAATAATAAGCTGCGAGAGGGAGTCAAGGTTATCCTTAAACCATGCTAAGGGTTTACGGGATAGCTTAATGTCCAAATACCTAAATGCTCTAGGAGTCCAACATAAACCTAAGGAACTAATATCGTCCTTGAATACCTTGTGGTTTAATGGAAAAAATAAAGATTTACTGGCATTCAGCTTGTAATTGGATAGCTCACTAAATCTAGCTGTTTCATTCAGTAGAGCTACCGGATGGGATAGGTGTATCACCAAATCATCTGCATATGCGGTGACTTTAATTTCATGATGCCCAACCCAAATGCCTTGTATAGAGATACTTTTGAGAATATTTTGAATGAGGGGTTCCAAATATAAATTGAATAACAGAGGCGATGGGGGCAGCCCTGCCTAGTCCCTGAATGGAGTGGGAAGGAGTTAGAGAAAGCCCGTTTGCTGAGATTCTTGCTGTAGGGATTTTATATAGTGCAGCAACCCAAGATATAAATACTGGAGGGAATTTGAAGGCACTCAAAACCTTGAACAAAAAGCTCCAGTTTACCTGATCGAACACCTTCTCGGCATCCAGAGAGACCAGGCCTGCAGGGAATTCAGCATCTCTGGTAGCCGAGAAGACATGAGATAATGTACGCAAGTGGTCAGCTGATGAGTGTCCTTTCATAAATCCCACCTGATTTGTGCCTATTAACTCAGGAAGTACCACAGTTAGCCTATTAGCTAAAATCTTTGAAAGAATTTTGATGTCTTGATTTAGGAGAAATATAGGTCTATAACTTTGAACAAGCTCTGGATCTTTGTCTGGTTTGGGGGGAAGTACTATCAACGCTTCAAAGAGGTGAGAATCAACCTCTGCCCCAGAAAGAATGTGTTGAAATAATCGATTAAGTAATGGTAATAAAAGATCTAGAAACGTCTTATAGAAAAGGGAAGAGAATCCATCAGGACTGGGAGCTTTATCTGAAGGTAATCCATTGATTACCTCAGCAATTTCCTCCTGTGATATAAAAAAAACTAGAGAGTCTTTGTGATGTGCTGGGAGAGAGGGCAAATGGGAGTCCGTCAGGTACTTCTCCACACTCTCAGGACTGGGGGGGTGCTCCATGTCCCTGTACAGCATTTTGTAATATAATGCAAATTCTTGAACTATCTCGGTAGGAGATATTTTCAGAGACCCATCAGCTGACACCCTTATTGGAGGGATGAATCTCACAGATTCTTGTTGCTTGATACGGAGTGCTAATATGCGCCCCGCCTTCTCTCCCTGATCAGTGTAACTAGCTCTGGTACATATAATAGCTAACTCTGCCTTTTCCCCGGAGCAACTCTAAATATCTGTCTCTCAGCAATAGGAGCTTCCTCCTGTCTTCTTCTGGAGTGTTGGCCGAAATGTTAATTTCGAGTACCCAAATTTGGGATAGTAATGATAATAGTTCCTTCTCCCTAGCCCTTTTCCTAGTCACCACCATACTAATAAGAATGCCTCTCATGTAGGCCTTAAAGGCCCCCCATATGATTTCCAGTTTTGCACTGTCTAAAGGGTTGGACAAGAAAAAGGCCGCAATTTGTTCCCTTATGAGTTTGCAATATTTAGAATCTTTAAGCAGTTGGTCATTAAGTTTCCATCTTGTTTCCCTCTTTGAAAAATCCTGGAATGCCAGTGTACATAGCACCAATAAATGATCAGAGACAGGACCAGGTTGGATCGACGAAGTCTTAACCCCAGGCAAGAGAGCCCGAGAAATAAAAATGTAATCAATGCGGGACTGCGAGCCGTGCACCAATGACCTGTAGGTAAACTCCTTGGAGTCCGGACTTAAGACGCGCCAGACATCACAGAGCCCGCATTGATCCAATAGGTTTCTAAAAGCCCTTTGGCCCAGAGAACCCCCCCCCTCCCCAATCCACTACCTAAACTGTCAAGATTTGAATCTACGACTTGATTAAAGTAACCTCCCAAAATAATCCTTCTAGGAAGCAAAGGCAGGATTATGTTTATACGTCTCATAAAGTACCCAGGATCATCCACATTAGGACCATATACACTGTCCAGTAGCAGTGGGACTGACCAGAGAGTACCTTTAACTAAAACAAACCTACCCTCGGGGTCCTTGACAACTTGTGTAGAGACAAAGGGAATGCCCCTGTTAATAATAAGCATGACCCCGCAACTATTGGTGAAGCCTTGAGCATCGTACACCAACCCCACCTGTTGTCTCCTCAACTGTGAAGCTTCCACTTCTAATAAATGTGATTCCTGTAGAAAAGTTATCTGTGAGCGTAATAGGCTTATATGTTTAAGAACCTGATATTGTTTAGATTTTTTCCTGATCCCCTTAACATTCCACGTTGCAAAAGTCACTTCCTTGGCCACCTGATAATGACTACTAGGTTTAATAAATTCGGCCCTGCACTCAGGGTATGTAATACGTGTGATCTTACCCTACCAGTTGCTGCTGTAAGGCCCTCCCACCACCCTAACTCCCCAGCAAAAGCCCAGCTTTAGACCCCCTGTACACCTCCACCCCCAACAAGCACCTGTACCTCCCACCCTCCCAACCCCCAATCTGTCACAAGCAATGATTAGCACAGCACTGGGTCATTTCCTCCCTCTCCCACCCCCCGAAATTATCCTCTGCTGATAATACCTAAAGAGTGGTCTCGGACTTCCAGAGCCTATGGACCAATGGTAATGAATCCAATAGGACTATTAAAAATGAAACAAGCTATCAGAGACGTGAATATAACAGGTAGCCACATAACACCAGAGTGAGAATTAAAAGTTGCCTGTCCCCAATACAGAACTGCACCAAGACCAGAGCCAGAGGGAAAACTAGTACTGAGGGATTGCCCCAATCGCAAGCTGAGAGCAAGAAACAAGAAGCGAGGTGACAACTGAAGCGAGACCCTAAAAAGAAAAGACTATGAAATGTGACTACCCAGGGGTTACCAACCCCTAGTTCCAAAATACCCCCTGCAAAAGCTGGAGTGGCAAAAAAACTGAGAGAGATCCTTCTCGAATTCAAGACCACCCAGACATATATTAACTAGGCGAGCCGCACCCTCTTGTGGTTATCTCCCAGTCCAACAGGCATGACAAAAATGCAATGAAAGCCCGAAACTGCTCTAAAACCTGACAAACTAACACATAAGGACTACTCAAAAAGCTATCAACCCAAAGCTTTCCACCTATATGCAACCCCCAAAAACAGAATGTGTAATAAACTCCAAATTGCACTCCTGAATGAGCCATCACCAGAACCCTAAAGGGTTTTGCCCTGAAACAATATTAACACCAGGAAGCCAGGGCATGGAAATGGTAACAGTCAGGCCGTATACTGGTAGCCCAGTTCCAGTTGAGAAAACAAACAAGTCTGATCTCAGTCATTGGAAAATGCCTTCTTCACAAAGAAAATGAGTAACAGCTCCGACAGCAACTCTCAATGAATCCTGATACTCCAGAGGCACTCTCAGGTCATCCGGAACAAATCTGGCAGCACTGATTTAAGGCTTGACAATGCAGCTTCAGGATCTTCAAAATTAAGCCAGGAATCATTTACTGAGACTTGTAACCTGGCAGGGTACCCCATCCAGAATTGTAAGCCTGCCGCAATAATCTTAGATACAATCAGGTGAAAAGCTTTCCTCTTCAGACTGACCGAGCCAGGGAGGTCTTGTGCAATTCTTAACTTTGCCTTCTCCCAATGGACTTCTTGTAAGGCCATGACTTTCTGCAGAAAATACTGCTTTTCCAAATAATTCAGAAAGTGGCAAATAATGGGACGGGGGAGCATCAGGTAGGGGTTTTGGTCGCATATAAATCCTGGAAATACTTTGTGAACTCCTCCCCTATCTCCTAGGGTAAGACCTTAAGGGAGTTGTCATTGGGAGAGTGGACTACAGGAATGAATCTGGCGGATTCCTGCTGCTTAATACGCAATGCTAACATTCTGCCCGCCTTCTCACCCTGATCGGTATATACAGCTTTTGTTTTCAAAATTGCAAATTCGGCTTGTTCCATTAGAATTGTTAGGTAGGCTTCTCTCAGTTTCGTTAAATCTTGTCTGAATGTCTTGGAGGAAGATGGAGATAGAGCAGTCTCCATACTCCTAATTTGAGAGAGAAGGTCAGAAATCTGAGATGCCCTCTCTCTTTTCCTTTTCGATGTTTGACCAATTATAATTCCCCTTAAATATGCTTTACAGGCACCCCATACCATATCAGGCTTCCCAATGGAGTTAGAATTCGAAGCAGTAAACTGCTCTATTTGGGATGTTATATACTGAACCGTCTTCGGCTCCTTCAAAATTTGGTTATTCAACTTCCACCTGCCCCCTTTATTTGGCAGTGGAGCTAGAGCTATTAGGCAGGTGACCACAGAGTGATCCAACGGGGGCCCTGAGACAATACTAGAACTTATAACCCCTGGTAAAAGGGTTTGAGAAATGAGGATATAATCAATCCTTGAGGAAGTTGCATGCACTGGGGAAACAAAAGTGTACTCCCTTGTAATGGGATGTAATACACGCCATATATCACAAAGATCTATAGGTCCCTAAAAGCTCTTTGTACTGGAGAAAGACCTTAACGGGATTGACCCAATCTGTCAAGAGCCTGATCAAAACAAGATTAAAGTCACCCCCTATGACCATGGGGTATCCAAAAATGGAGTTAGGGCTTCTATTATCTGAACAAAAAAGCTAGGGGAGTCTACATTAGGGCCATAGATGGCTCCCAGGACAATGTCCAGGGTATGCAGTCTGCCTTTTACAAACAAGAATCTGCCCAAAGGGTCAGATATAACTTGAAGAGGTTTGAACAGAACTAACCTGTGCAAAAGGATCATGACCCCCTACTGTGGGTCGTACCCTCCGCTGCAAACATCTGCCCAATTTGTTGCCATCTCATTTTGTCAGCCTCCCTCTTGAGCAAGTGCGTCTCCTGCAAAAACATAATTTCTGCCTTCAGATGGTTTACATGTTTCAGAATTTTATATTGCTTAGTCCTATGTCTCACTCCTTTAACATTCCAACTAATAAACTGAATGTTTCTAGCCATCACCCCTATTGCCAGTCAGAAATCCTCCGAAGCACAGCATATACTTATATTTCCCATCTGTACTTCTCCAAACATGATATGCGCTAGGTAGTTCTACCCTCCCCCAAGCCCTACCTTCACTGCGTCCTTTCCCCCAACCACCCACCGAAACCCCCCCCGCCCAAAGCGCCCCATGAACCCTAACCACCCCCCACACCCACCCATCTTTTGCATGGTACATGATGACCGGTAGACTGAAAAGTTCCTCTTCCCCAACGGCCCCGCCCTCGTAAACCAGGAAACAGGAACAAAATTACACATTTTTGACCAGAACATTCCATAGAGAATAGCATATCCTCGACTCTAATTGCTTGACATCACTCCTTAATAATACCGGGGAATTAGCTATACTAGCCCCTTAGAGGAAGCGATCTTCCCTGCAGAAACCCCACGAGCCATACAACAACATAGCCCACAGAGCACGAGGTGTATAAAATACTGGCATCATGTGTAAAAAATAATCTCAGGAAACCTCTTGTGGTGCAGCCCACAAACAACAGGCATAAACGGCCAAGAGTAGGCAGGCCATTACTGCCTTCTTTGGTATAGGGGAGAACTGAGAGCTCCAGGGTCGCTGTCCAGACCGCATTTCTTAGACCAGAGACAGTGACCATCACAATTCTAAAAGGGAAATTTGAAAAAGAAAAAGGGAGTCCTCCAGAGATAGCACTTGAGCAGGGTTATACAGGAGGGGCGAACCAACGCTAAGTTAAGGCATACAGAAACCCTGATGTTTTTATCTGATCTTAATTGAGGAATCCCCCTTGGTATTCAGGCTAATCATATTTATTGCCCAATGGTGACAGGGAATGAGAAAGGGAGGGAAGCCTGAAAAGGACCAGACCATGCTAACAGGGCCAGGAAGAGACCTCAGTTACAAACAGAGTCTCATTTTAAGCTCTGAGAAAACTAAGCATTGCCCCCCCCATTGCCATGAAATCGGGACATCACCCCGGAGGAAATGGGTTACCAGATCTGTCATACTGGGTTTTAACATGAGCACAGTGATCTCGCTCAAATACTCATTAATTAAAACCAGAAAGAAAACACATGAGCCCGCAAACACCTGACTTGTAAACCAAAAATGAGACTGGGCTTAGCCAGAGTTAAAACATGAGAGTCAGCAAGATATTAGGCAGTCTTGGAGATGAGAACCAGATCGGGAGCAAAATGTCCATTTTCTATCAGAAAGAAGACCCATCTTGAGAGTTGCAGTGTAAGGTTGAGTAGCCAGATGCACCGTTTGTCACTGACATAGCCCCAAAGACATAATAGAGAATTATAATTTGCAGCAGCTAGACAACACCAGCAATGAAAAACTCAGCATAGCACCCTGCGCCAGGTCAGTTCTCATGTAGGCTTGAATAGATCAGGAAGCGCTTCTTTGAGCCCTACGGTTGCCAGATCCACCTCCTCATAGGTCATCCAGAAGCCGTTCAGGCAAACTTGAAGCCTTGCAGGAAAACCCATACGAAACTTGATTCCCTCGGCGATCAGCTTGAGGACCACTTTATGAAACATGGCTCGTTTCTGGCTCACAGATAAGGGCAGATCTTGTGCCACCCTCAGCTTTTTACCTTTCCATTGCAAATCTTGCATTTCCTTAACCTTGTATAAGAAATGCTGTCGCTCCTGGAAGTTTAAAAAACGAAATATGAATGACCTGGGGGGGCTCCAACTGGGGGAGGAGGGCATAGTGCACAATGAGCTCTTTCTATAATATAGCTTGCACTGAAGGGGGACGGGCCTGCCACCTTCTCCACAAACTTTTTAATAAATGTAATGGGGTCTGAGCCCTCTTCGCCTTCAGGCAAGCCTATGATTACCGCATTGTTGCGGCAACTGCACCCCTCCAGATCTTCCACCTTGTTCTCCATCTTCACTAGCCTTTGCCTCAAGGCCAATAACTCCTGATCAGCTTTGTCCTGTTTCTTTTCAACAGAGCATATACAAGCTTTGTTATTAGTAGTCTTCTTGGAGAGCTCCTCCAGGGTACTAAAAATGCTTTTTATTTCTCCTGCCATATTCTGCATTTCAACCTTAAAAGGCTGAAACTCCTCTAGAAAGCTCGAGAGGTTAAGGAGATCCGCATCAGGGCACTCAGTAGTAGCAGGCAGCGAGGATTGCAAGGAGGAGGCCCTGGCTTTCTTAGAGGCCTTCTCAGGTGTTGCAGGAGGCGTATGTTTAGAAGCAATTTTCTGCATCTCCTCGTCCATCGACTTCTTATAAAGAGGGCACAAATGTTCAGGAAGGTGACAGTCAGGCGATCTTTGGTAGAAAACACCGTAGAACAGGGTTTTAAAGGATATTTAATGGGCAGTAGGTTGGAGCAGGCAGAGATGCGTCCTACACAGCACACCGCATCACGTGACTCCATTCACCCCAGAATTCTAAAAGAACTAAGGGGAGAACTAGTAACACCATTGATTACCCTTTTTAATAAATCATGGGAGGATGGTGTGATACCGGAGGACTGGAGGAGGGTGGATGTGATTCCCCTTAACAAAAGTGGGAACAAGACAGAGGCAGGTAACTACAGACCTGTCAGTTTGACTTCAGTGGTAGGGAAAATGATGGAATCACTTCTGAAGGAAAGAATTGTTGAGTACCTAGAGGCCAGTGGGGCACAGAACCCAAGGCAGCATGTATTCACTGTGGGAAGGTCATGTCTGATGAATCTAATCAATTTCTTTGACTGGATGACCAAAGTAGTAAGCCAGTGAGGGGCTGTGGATATGGCCTACCTTTTTTTTTAGTAAGGTATTTGACACAATCCCACACAAAAGATTAATAAACAAATTCACCAGTCTGGGAGTGGGTTCCAGGGTGGTAGCCTGAGTAACACATTGGCTGGACAACAGGACACAGAGGGTAATAGTAAATGGAGTCCATAGTGAAGAAAGTGGGGTTACTAGTGGGGTACAGCAGGGCTCAGTACTGAGTCCAGTCCTTTTTAATGTTTTTATAAGTGACATTGCAGAGGCACTGGAAGCACAATATCCTTAGTGCAGTCAGAGCAGAGTTTGCACAGGCTTAGGTTTCTGTGAATGCTATACTCTCCTACCTTGCCTATCACTCCAGCATTTTATTGAAAAAAAATCACTTCTAATTGCACTTAATTCCTAAGTTCTGTTTATATCCTTTGGCAACTTTCTGTGAGCTCAAGATGTCAGATCCTTGGTGCCAGGCAACAGTCCTTCACATCAGCAGCAGGCTGCCACCAGCACCCTCCCATTAACTCTTCTTTTGTTTTGCCTCCCCACCCCAACCGATTCTGTGTGCACTGAGCTTGCACCCTGCCCCTTGATTAAACTTTTTCCTGCTTTGTCTGCTAATTCTTCCTCTCAATTTTCTTTCTTCCCCAGATTGCCCTTGATCGGGCTGACCAACCTTCTGACTAAAGCAGTGGCTGGGAACAAGCCACCCATCCGAGCCTCTGATCCTGCCCGGTAGCCACACTTGAAATACAGGTGAGCTGCCTAGCTTGCTCCGGGACTGAATTTGGAGCTCAGATTCACCAAGCTGTTTAGCTTTGGCTCACAATTAGCTGGTGGGGCTGTGACTTTATTTCTGATTGGCTTTTGGTCCACCAGTTCCTGAAAACCAACGAAAAACTCTATTTCTGCTCTGTATGTGTTGACTGTACTTGATTTTTGGCCCACCCCCCCGGTACTATTTAAATACTCTTCGTCCCTACTCTTGTTGGTGCTACCTTCCCATTGGCTCTACAGCACAGAGTCATCCCGTGTTGGTGCTACCTCCCCATTCACGTACAGCCCAGTATACACTTAAAAGAGCAAGTACTTAACTTCTTTTTTCTCTTTTGGAACTACTAGTTACAGCATCCTAGCTGCAACATGGAGCAGAGCCTTAAAATGAAATTCATACTTTTATCTATGGGATGCCTAGCAGGCATGCTCATCTGTACCCTCAACACCAACCCTGAATCACTATCCATAATAATTCACAGAAACCTAAGCATGAGCAAACCCTGCCCTGACTGCACTAAGGATATTGTGCTATTTTACCTTGAAGAAAATGCCCAATCCATGTGCTGTTTTACACCTGATGTACTTATTATGCAAGCTACACCTATCAAGCTTAAACCACTCCTACATTTCTCCCCACTACAACATCCCTGTTAGGGTGATGATATACGTGTTGTTGGGACTCTTAGGTCCGCTCTTACTGCAATCAACACCTGACACCTCCTGTCATGGCAAAAGCAGAAATACTTGTCTCCTAAGGATACTACTAAATGTCATCAAAAAACTTCTACTATTGCTGCTTATTTGTGCTGACAACATTGAATTGAACCCTGGCCATGTTCTCCCTATTTCTGCTCCAGCCAAAATGGCCAATTTAAAGGGCATGAGTTTCTTACACATGAATGAATGTAGTCTGCTAAAGAAATTCAATGCTATACAGACCTGGGTCAGCCATTCCCAGCCAGATGTTCTGGTGGTTACAGAAACATGGCTGAGATCTTCAACTCAGAACCATGAAATTAATATTCCATCTTATAATGTCTATAGAACTGATAGACTCACCGGGGTTGCTATTTACGTTAGTGACAAAATCACTGCCTCTCTAGTTGGTGCTGCTACAATGCCCAAAGAATTTGAATGTGTCACCTCAAATGTACATCTCACTCAAACTGTCCCCATTCATATTACTGGATGCTGCAGACTTCCCTCTGCAGTGTTAAAGGCGCTGAACCATTTGTTTGAGACTTTGGCCTCTCTGTCCTCTGAAGTAATTACATTGGGTGACTTCAACATGGCTTGATTAACTGCCACATCTAAACCTCTAAAGGATGTTTGTGAATCCTTTGCGCTCACCCAACTTGTCCAGGAAACTACCTGTCCTAACCATAAAAAAAAACAGAAAACAGTACACTATTCAATTTAATCTTGGTGAATAAACCACATCTCTTTTCTCACTCTGGTGTCTTTTTCAATGACCTCAGCGATCATTGTGCCATTGTCTGTGTGAGGTTTGTCACTAAATTTCATTCAACTTCCAGGTACAGCTACAAGAGAAGTAGTCAGATTTTTTTTATATACTTTATTTTTATAATTCCTTAAGAAAAGAAAATAATAACAATATAGTTTTCCATTATAAGAAACCATAAGAAAAAAAAATTACACCAATAAAAATAAAAAATCATAATAAAGCATAAAAAAGGAATTTTTTAACATTTTTAGGGGAATAATAAATTATTTCAAAGCTTTATATTTAAACCTTGAGCTTTACAAAGCATTTTTCTTAATTCATGATTACATCTTGTGTGTGCTTCAAGCTTTATCTTCCCACTGAAGTTACCAGAATTTTGATCCCAACACCTTCCTCTCCAAATTGCAAATCCACCAACTGGCAAGATTTCTACCTATCCAACACGGTGGAAAAAGCTTATGCGATATTTCAAACTAGAGTACTCGGGGCTATAAATAACCATGCTCCACTAGTCAAAATTTGCACCAAAAAGAAATCCTGTCCTTGGTTTCCTGTTAGTCTTAAATCAGTGCTGTTAAATAGGGATGCCCTTTGGAAAAGGGCAAGAAAAATTAAATAGCCAGCAGATTGGACAGCTTTTAGAATTTCAAGAAATCAGTGCACCAAATTAATTAGGGCAGAGAAAGCAAAATATTTCTACTCAGAGCTTGAATCCTCATCCAATTGCTCAGCAAATTTCTGGAAAATGATTAAGGATTTAGAAGGGTACAGTCCTGCCAGCTCTCTCCCACCAAAAATAATTTCCAGTGGTACTTCAATAACAGATAAACTTGAAACCCTTGAAAGCCTTAATAACCAATTTTATGATGGCTGGTCTAGTTTTTGATACTTCACCAGCTAATAAATTATGGGTACAGGTATGTAGTCTAGACACTGCAGCCTGGATATTCAAACTGTGCCCAAAAAGTGCGCAACAGCAGGAGCAAGCGCAAGTCACTTGCGCACATGCGCAATAGACGCGATATTCAAACATGGAGCAAGCCAAATTGTGCAACAAGCCAGCGTCTGAATATCACACAACCTGCGCTATAGTGCAACCAGGAAGGGGAAGCTGAGCAGAGATGATGCGCTATGGTGCATCAAGGGCTGCCCAGCTGAGCAGCCCAGAGGTGCCATAGCACAAGCAGAGAGCCCCCCAGCAGCATAGCAATGGAACTGCACAACCAGGGAGGTAGGCAGGGGCCCACCACCCATGCCACAGATGGGCACAGGGACACACTGCAGAACCAACAATGCACCCCCACACCCCAAGCACAGCATAACTGGGGGAGGGATAGAACAGCCATCGGACCATGGGGACAAGCGAACAAAGCACAGCTGGGCCATGGTGCCCCAGCACACCCACCAGCAAGCTGAGACTGCCACACAAGGAGGGTGGACCACCCCATGGCACAGCAGCCCCCCCGTGCACAGCACACCCTGCACCGTGACCCCAAGACACCCCCCATGAGCAGTGACCACCACTGCAGGAATCTCCATGCATACCACCACCCCCCCACTGCCACACTGCAACCTCGTGTACCACAGAACCATACAAGCCAGACCCACCATGAGCCACAGCAGCCTGCACAGACACCCACAGTGGTGTGTGGAAGCATGCAGCACACTGGATGCAACACAGTGCAGGGGCAAACACATACCCATACCCACGGGGACACTAACACAGGGACGCAGTAGTGTGGCAGCCAAGCCCCCAGTGTGGGCCCATGAAAACTGTGCACACACAGCCTGCAGTCCCTCATGGCACAGGGGTGACACCCACCCTGTGCATGAACTGTGGCCCTGTACGCCACCAGCAGATGCCTGGATCACAAGTCACAGACAGTGGTGCACAGCCCCTGCAATACACACAAGCCACAGCATGGAGGTGGGACAGCAACTGCTTAGGCCATAGTGTCACCCGAGGCAAACATGCACCACACCATTGACAGGAGGCAACCCAGCATGGTGATGGTCACAGTGGATGACCTGCAGGGACAGCCACCATTGAGAAGGCAGCAGACTTTGCAGGCCACAGACATGTAAGGGTGTCAGCTGCACAGGCCAAGGATGGGTTGACAGGGGCACAATGGACACAGAGCAGGCACCATGGACCACTGCACACAGTAATGCAATGCACAGGGAACAACACACACACCACAAATACCGACTGATGGCCACTCCCACCAGAGACACTTCCCCACACACACACACATACCCATGACTGAACCACCCCAGATGCCATGCACACCACTGTAACTGAGCACCTGTAACAGCTGCAAATCAGAGACCACCACAGTATTCATATCAAAATAACTGTATTCCAAAAATATAACAACAACAACTATTTACAATTATGTACAAACGTGGGGTGGAGGGGCAGGAACAAGGTGGGGGTGGGTAAGGGGCAGGGGTGAACATATGGGAGAGGAAAGGTGGGGTGTGAGGGTTGGTCAAAGTGGGGAGGTTGTCTCACTTCACTGGTGGCCAGCCTGGTCCTCTGCTGCCTGGTGCTGTTGTCTGGGTCGCCTCCTCCTCCTCACGCCATGCTGCTGCAGATCCCGCAGGATGGCAAGGGACTCTTGCGCCACCCGCACAAGGTCCTGGATGGACCGCTGCATTCTCAGGAGTATCCGCACACCTAGGACAAGGGATCAGAGTCAATGGGTGTGACTGTCCATCCCCCTGCAGCCCACCCAGTATGCATGGCAGACAGCCATGTGCCACGTTCCTGTGATGGTGTGCACCCACCCACAGTGACCGTGTCCACAAGACATGCCCAACCAGGCAGCAACAGCCATGTATACCACTGCACACACCCACCGCCCATGTCCAGCACAGCACAACCAAAGCCGTACAGTAACATGGTTATGCAGTGAGCAGGCAGTGCCACAGCCATGTGCCTACTGCACGCATGGACCACCATTGACGCACTCCCAGACATGCAGTGGCACTGGACAGTGCTGACTGTCACATGTCGCGTGCATGGCAGTGGTATCCATGGATGGTGGCCTTGCCCTGCCTCCCACCCTGTCATACAGCATGCAATAGCAATCATGGTGTCATGGCACTCACCCTCATTGGGATGCTGCTTGCGTTGTGGTTGTTCACCGCCACGATCCAGTCCTGCAGCCACCACCCTCCGCTGCTGCTCCAAATTCCTCCTCTGCTCGGCCATGCCTGTGGGAGACAAAAGGAGAGAAACACATCAGTACAAACCCAAAGCATATTCCCCCGCCCCAATGTGTGTGCCTGCCCACCCACCCAGCCAGACCCACCCATCCCATACCCTGTAAACACCGCCACAGCCAACCCTAGACCATCCCTCCCCTATGTGCTGCATACATGAGACAGTGTTACCCATATGGACCATACAAGTGTGTAGATGTATCACCCATCTGGACGAGGCACCATGCCCCTCCTGGCATGCGACTGCAGACATACCAGTAGCTCCGGCTCCCTCCATCTCAGGTCCCCATACTGGTGCCTGCACTGTTCGGCTGTTCTCCTGCGGCCAGTGGCCGCCTCCAGGTCAGTGGCCACCGCTTCCCAGACCTGGGTCCTGGCCCTGTCCAGTGGCACCTCACCAAAGAGTGGGCCATAGTGTGGCTCCACAGTGGCCACAAGGTTGGCCAGCTCAAGGGCATCCCACTGAGGGGCTCTCCTGCGTGCCATCTCTAATGCTACAGTAGACAATATGGCGCTCCGCAGCGCGGCAACCCAACGTGGAAGTGCTGCGCGGTACATCGCCACCATTCCCTATCGTGCTGTTGGTACAGCGCTGCCATTCCCTATCACGCTGTCACCGAACAGCGGGATAGAGCCGTACACATGCCAGACGTACAGCACTAGGGGCAAGGTCGGGCACAAGGTCAGGGTTCAGTGGCGCAAGGCCACGCACAGCGCCATCGGATGTCTACACGTCCTGCGCGAATGATCACCTGCGTGCCAGTGCCACAGTGGACTATTGCGCAGTTGTGCCACAGCGCCATTTGGTTCCCAGCACTGTAGTGCCACTGGCACAATGGTGGCCATGTCCTGAATTGCTGATCGCGCACAGTACGTCATCAGCGCGGCAGATGCCTGCGTAAGCCACCTGGGCATGCGCAATGTGGTGTACTACACAGTCACAGAAATGTGCCATTGGATCAGCCGGCTCAACCATATTGCACAAAGCACAACGGCGCGATATTCAGCCGACACATGCAAATCATCTGATCAGCCATTCAAAGGCGCAGTGGCATGACTTGCATCTCATTACAGTTGCTCCACTCCTAATTTGCATGCATTGAGCTATAAATGTGCGACATTGGGCTGCGCTGGCCAGATTCGGTTACTGCAGGTGAGAGGTGGGTTGCATGCTGTGTGATGTTCTGGACAACGGTCATGGGATAACGCTGTAGACTGCACAGTGACAGGTGTCCCCTTCCACCCATACAGACCCACATGACCGAGCAGAGCCAAGGTGAGGGTGAGGATGGCGGGCGGAGGAGGAGGCCCAACTTCACCACGGCAGAGACAGAGGCCCTCTTCCAGGCCTACCTGGAGGAGAAACCACTACTGAGTGGACGGCGGGGCATCCCTCAGGCCCGTGGGACTGCATGGGAGGGGGTAGCTCGGGCAGTGAACCTGCACAGAAGCCACCAGCGCTCCATGCAGGAATGCAAAAAGAAGATGGGGACAGACCGCAGGAGGGGGAAGGAGAAGGTGGCAGCCCTCAGGGCAGCACGTGCTGGCACAGGCGGGAGCCAGCCAGCGGTGGCGGAGCTGACCCCGGCTGAGGACTGACTGGCTGCATCAATGCAGTGGAGTGCTATTGAGGGCATACCAGGAGGTGGATTCCAGACAGGTGGAAGCCCATCACTGCACGGTATGACATGGTGGTGGTGTTGGGGAGGGGGAAGGTTGTTCACATGCACTCACATGTCCTCACTTTCTGTTACAGATCCTGTTCATCTTCAGGGGATGGTGGTGGTGGGTCCAGGCAGTGAGGAAGACCTGCTGGAGTTGAAGGAGGGTCCATCCACCTCTGTCGCCAGCCAGCCAGCATGCACTGCACCAGCATGCACGCCTGGCTGCCAACTCTGTTGTCGGTGAGTCAGGTGTGGGGGGTGCACAGCCTGTGTCTCAGCAGTCTGGCATGCAAGCATGCCAGCACGCTGTGACTGTGGCCGTAGCACGTACCTGCACCATTGATGATGCAAGGACTGCAATGGGCAGTGACATGTGTGTGTCCCATGACGGACACACAGCAGGCCAGCACGTGCCCCTGGGCCTAGCTGGTTCCAACGTGTGTGCCAGCATGTCGGCACAGTCCCAGGCTGTGCCTGTCAGCACCGGTGGGGCAGCACCAGTTGCTGTGCAGGTGTCTGGCACTGTTGTTGCCACAGCAGTGGAACGAGTGGTCCCTGGGGCACAGTGGTTGGAAGGGCAGCAGCAGCAGTCACCCACCAGGTCTGGGGGTACAGTGTCCAGCGGTGGCACATGCCCACTGCCCTTTGATATGCCCATTCCTGGTCCTGGTGAACAGTGCCCACCCTCAAGGGGTGTTGAGCATCAGGACCTTCCATACCCTGGGGGACAGGATGCTGTTGTGGCACAGTACCCATTTGAAGAGCACACCCACCTGCTGCGGGAATCAGTACAGCAGCAAAGGTGGGTTGCAACATCCATGGAGGCACTGTGCATGGCTGTGGAGCGGCACAGCAGGGACTGTGCTCTGATCCTTGCAGAGATGGTCCATATGCGGATGGATGTGACCGCCGCCATTGACAGGCAGACCCAGGCATTGGTCGCTGTCGTGGCTGCATTGGGCACACAAGCAGGTGCCCCTGTACTGCGCACCCCACACAGTACGCTCTCCACTCCCCATTCCCGGCGTCATGCGACACCCAGCCTGTCAATGCCGGGTTCTGCTGTGGGCATCCCGAGCACCCCTGGTGCAAGTACGTTTGGCATACTACAGACCCCGGTGCGGACAAGATCGCGATCGTGCAGTGGGACCCCTGGTGGTCCATCGGTGCCACCCCATGTGGCCCCTGCTCAGCCTGCCAGTGCTGTTGGGTCACGGTGGGGCTTCCCACGCATCCGCGCTGGCCATGGAACAGTGCAACATGACTGACCTGTCTCCCAGTGCGGGCCCTGTCTGGTGCTGCCCTGTGTGCAATGTGCGTCATGGTGGGCAGTGCACTGGTGGGTGCCCTGCCCATCACGCCGACACACGGACCACCTGCACACCATCCTGACTGCTGTCCACAGGTGAGTGTGCATGATGATGCCTGCATTGTACTGTACACCAAGATGCAAGGGTGCCCAGCATCTGACACATGTACTTGGACAGTACAGGTGGTGGGTGTGGTCTGTGGATCTGTGTGTTTGCCATGTCTGTTCCTGCTCTGCTATGCACCTGCCCATGTACACTTTGTGCCTGTGTGTGTGTGTGTGTGTGTGTGTGTCCATATGACTGTTCACCCCCCCCGATGGTGTGTTTGTGTGCCTGGTCCCTTCCACTCCCCTTGCCGTCATGCACCCCTGGTGTGTTACTCTGTGTGCCTGTGGGTTGCGCCAGGACAGTGTTGGTTGCACATGGCCCCTTGACTTGCCTGTGTCATGCATAATGCTCCTCCGTGATGGTGTCCTGGTGCAGCTGGGCCTGCTGGATCAGTCGGGGGTCCCACCGTCCAAGGGGGGGCTGCTCATCACCATCATCACCGGCGCTGCTGGCGTCCCCATCGCTGTCCCCCTCCTTGATCTGAATGGCTATCCCACAGTCTTTGGCCATGTTGTGCAGGATACAACAGGCCAGGAATATCCCACAGGCCTTTGAGGGGCTGTACTGTAGGGCACCGCTGGAGGTGTCTAGGCATCAGAAGCATGCCTTGAGCATCCCAAACACCCGCTCGATGATGTTGCGTGTGGCGGCATGCGCCTCATTATAGCGTTGCTGCAATGGGGTCATGGGGCACCAATATGGTGTGAGCAGCCAGGGACAGAGTGGGTATCCTCTGTCACCTGTGTGGAGATGGTGGAGATGAGTATCATGTTCAGGTCCATATTGCCAATATCCCTGTGTGCCACTACCATAGCACCTGTGGCATTCCCACCCTTGCCCCATGTTTGCAATTTCTACATGCGTACTCACCCACTAGATGGCCTGTGGGGATGTCCCCACTCTTGAATCGATGGCACAGTGCGGACTGATACCATATGAAGGCATCATGTGCTCCGCCAGGGTGTGTGGCACAGACATTGATTATGCGCCCAGTGGCATCACACACCACCTGGCAGTTGACACTGGAATAGCCCTTCCTGTTCCTATATGCAGCCCCATCGGGGCCAGGTGGCGTGCGAATGGCCACATGGGTGCAGTCTATGGCCCCTAGCATGCCAGGCATACATGCTACCCTGTGGAACTCCTGCATGTTTGCTGTACGCTCTGCCGTGGTGCTGGGGAAATGGATGTGCTCCGCAGCATGTGGCAGCAGTGCGCTGAGGAATTGGGTGAGGATGCGTGACGTGGCCGACTGTGTGATGCCTGTGGTGTCCCCTGTCAGCCTCTGGAAGGTGCCCGTGGTGAGCAGGCACATGCAGGCTGTCACCTTGGTCTCCACCGACAGATCGTGACTCCGTCGTGAGGGTGCCTGCATCACATCACTGCACAGCTCACAGAGCCGCCTCAGTATTGCCCTGTTCAGGCGGTACCGGCCCATGATCTCTACATCTGTGTAAAGCTGATGCGGGCACAGTACTGCCTGTTGGGGGCGTACAGCCGACGGGCCCTTCCACGGCCACGTCCCCCTGCAGCATGCATTCTCACCCCCCCTCATTACAGCTTCCATGTGGAAGCTGGCACTGTCCATCTCCCTGGCTTGTGACCCCCCTGGCTGATGTCGCTCTGTTACCCCCACTGTCCTGACTGCTACCTCCACTGCACCAGGTACCCCAGCTGGCCTCTGCCGCCTATGGCCCACACAACTTCCCTTGCCTGCCCTGTTGAGGACTGTCGCTGTCTGTCTCTCTCTGTCTGTCTCGCTTGGCATCCCTGTAGCGTTCTTGCACCTCTTACTTGAGCCTTTTTATTTTGGCTCATTTCCGCTGTGGCGCACCTTCCGGTTATTCCGCTATTGCGCATTGCGCAAACCTTTGAATATCGCATTGCGCTCTTTATGCATGGATCCACCCCCTTCGGTTGCGCATGCCTTCATTTGCATTGCACTGTTGCTCAGCCTGTTTTCAGTGGCGCAACTGCCTCCTGCTGAATATTGCAGAATGGCGCAAATTCGGACTTGCGCATGGCGCAACCCTTTTGAATATCCCATCCTGCATGTCCAACCTTGGCTGACCCCTCATAAGAAGCTATCTTCTCCTTCTGCCATGCCTCCTTGAAGCAGGTGGAGGATTTATTATCGGGGCTATATACAAGGAAGTTTGCAGGCGCTGACCTCATTGAGCCATCCTATTAAAAACTAGGCTATTACGTATTGTCTCCCCCAATCACTCACCCTTTTAACATGTCCCTTGCCCAGGGTGTACTCCCTGCAATTTGAAATGGCATTCCCCTGCTAGTCTGGTAACACCAGCGATCTTAATAACTACAGACCAATATCCCTTCTGCCTAATTTGTCCAAATTGTTTGAAAAGGTTATCAATGCACAGCTTAGACAGCAATTGGAGACCTTCAACCTGCTCAATCTGGTTCAGTCAGGCTTTAGACCCCACCATAGTACAATATCGGCATTGGCTAATGTCACAGACAATTGGCAAATTGCATTGGATGCAAAGAACTATGTGTGAGCTTTGTTTCTAGATCTGAGCAAAGCTTTTGATTCTGTGGACCACGACTTACTCCTGGTTGTACTAAACAATATCGGGGTGAATTTATCAGCATGGAAATGGTTTACTGTTATCCTACTGACAGATATCAGCAGGTCAAGGCTGATGGTGACTTCTCTTCACTAAAACGTCTGTTAAGAGGCGTTCCTCAAGAGTCTATTTTAGGCACATTACTGTTTGCTATTTACATCAATAACATTAATACTGGCATAGAGTCAGCGGACATTCATCTGTTTACTAATAGAAACATGGAAACATAGAATCTGATGGCAGATAAGGACTGCTTGGCATACCTAGTCTGCCTATTTCCCTACCTAATGGATAAGCTGCAGATCCTAGCTAACCAACAGCCTACTTCATCCTACATCACCACTAGAATTGCCTTATGTCTGTCCCATGCATTCTTGAATTGCCCCACTATTTTGACTCCAAGCCCTCCTCAGGAAGGCTGCTCAAGCATCCACAACCCTCTCTGTGAAAAAAATACTTCCTCATATTACCTCTGAGCCATCCCTCCTCAATCTTCAAATTGTGCCTCCTTGTTCTTGCACATCTCTTTTTCTGAAAGATGCTACCCTCTTGGACTTTGTTGATTCCCTTGAGGCACTTGTACATTTCTGTCATGTCCCCCCTCCCTATTTTCCTCGAGGGTATACATATTAAGCTCCCTTAGTCTCTCTTCATATGTCTTCTGGTGCAGATCCAGTGCCATTTTGGTTACCCTCCTCTGGACAGCCTCCACACTGTCTATGTATTTTCAGGAATGGGGTCTCCAGAACTGTACACAGTACTCCAGATAGGGTCTCACCAACTGTCTGTACAGAGGGATAACAACTTCCTGTTTTCTACTGGCAATGCCTCTCCCTAAGCATCCCAATATGCCCCCAGCCCTCCTTACTGCTTTCTCACATTGCTTGCCCACCTTTAGGTCAGCTGATATAACTACCCCCAGGTCCCTTTTCATTTTTGTTGTTGTCAATATCTCACCCCCCATTGTGTACTCTTCCCATGGGTTTTTGTTTCCCAGGTGTATGGTGTATGGGCAGACTAGATGGGCCTAGCGGTCCTTATCTGCCATCAAAGTCTATGTTTCTAGGTGCATTACTTTGCACTTTTTTGCATTGTCTCTAAGTTGCCATACAGCTGACAATTCCTCCAACCTTGCCAAGTCCCTTCTCATCCTATCCACCCCACCTTGTGTATCAAACCTGTTGCAGATCTTTGTGTCGTCTGCAAAGAGACATACTTTTCCTTCCAGTCCCTCTGCAATGTTACTTATAAAGACATTAAAAAGGACTGGACCCAGTACTAAGCCCTGAGGTACCTGACTAGTAACGCCCCTTTCTTCAGAGTGGACTCCATTTACTATTAACTTCTGTGTCCTGTTGTCCAGCCGGTGTTTTACCCAGGAAGCACCTGGTTCCTTCTGATGATCTTCCAACCTTGATCCACGCCTTTGTTACCTCTTGCCTTGATTACTGCAATGCCCTCTGCCTTGGACTACTGGGGGTTGACAGCCACTGCCTGCAGCTTGTGCAAAATGCTGCAGCCAGGCTGTTGACTGGTACTTCTGGGACCAGTCATATAATGCCTGTGCTCTGTGGACTGCACTGGCTGCCAGTACAATGGCAGATCACTTTCAAGGTTGATTTGCTGACCTGTAAGGCTGTCATGACCAGGGACCTGCTTACCTGCAAGAACTACTTCACCCCTACTGTCCCTCCCGCCCTCTCTGATCCACTGATGATGGATTGCTAGAGATTCTCAGGGTTTGTTTAAAGACATCTGGAGCTAGGTCTTTTAATTTTATGGCCCCCACCCTGTGGAATTCTCTACCTCGTCGGCTGCAAGATTGCCTGACCATCCAAAGCTTCAAAGTGGTTCTGAAAACACGTCTTTTTAGCCTACCGTACCCTGATTTTTAATGCTGCTGTTGTAATCATGAGTCTTAACTTGTTGTATTAATGGTTTTAATTAGTTGTATTTGTTTATTCATTGATCTGTTTTGATTAATTATGTACAAGTGCCTTGATTTCAGAAAGGCACTTTTTACAAATAAAGTTTGATTTGATTTGCTTTGAGTCAATTGCCAATAGTATTTCCTAGTTGCTTAACTCATCAGATTAGGTGACTTTAACATAAACTGGCTGTTTCCCAAGGCTATACCCTTCAAGGACACCAACGCAGCCATGAATTTCACCCAAGTAGTCTCTTCCCCCACTTGTCTAAACCTGAAATCTGGATCATCCACTCTCCTGGATCTAATCCTCAAAACCCACCCAAATAGACTCTCGAGGGTTGCTGTCCTCCCAGATGCTGTCAGTGACAACTCCTCCATAATCTGCAGTTGGTCCAAAAAGATCATCAAACACCCTTCCCTCCCAAACTCATTTATCAGTGTTGTGAAAAGAAGGGATCCCTAGATCCCTTCAAGGACTTCCTCTTACATTATGATTGGTCACCTATTGATACTGCTAGGTCAGTTGATAGTGCCCTTTCCCACTTCATCACCTGCTTCATTGCTGCCTGTGACCACTTCGCCCCTTTTACTAAACTGGCAGTCAAAGACCCTAGTACCCCCTGGGTAGCACCAGCCTTTCTTGACCTCATGGACCTCTGTGATAACTTATGGCATAAGGACCTCGAATCTGGCCATCCCACTAACAGGCAATGCTATAGAGCTGCCAGGAATAAATGTACCTGGGAGATTCACAAAGTGAAGGCAACTCATTTTCAGGAAGCCCTCTCTTCCTCCTGGGATTCTGGGCCTAGGTTTTGGTAAAACATTAAAGTACTTAATGGAAAAATTGCACTCCCTGCACCATCGCAACTTGACATTAATAGTACCACCTCACAGGACCCTATGGCCATAGCTAACATCTTAAACTACTCCTTCTCACACATTAACAGCATTGTTCCATCTAATTTCTTTGATCCCCCACCAAGTAGCCTCCACTTCCCACTTCACCGCCTACTAATACCTCACTCTTCTGATTCAGGACTATTTCCTCCTGAGAGGCCAAACCCTACTAATCTAGAGTCCTGGGTAAGTCCTAGCATAGTGGGAACACTTTTGATCAAAAACTCCTTCACCTGGATCTGGATATACTGTAGTCCTTGTCCCTCTTACTAAAATTCTTAACCTCTCTCTCTGTCTTGGCCAGTTTCCCTCCCAATGGAAAGTGGGTGTCATCACCCCTATCCTCAAAGGAGGGAACTGCACCTCTCCAAATAACTACTGCCCCATCTCTATTCTCCCCACCCAAGGCCATGGAGAAAATTGTCTCAGCCCAGCTCACTGACTACCTGACTAAATATAACCTCTTCTGCAAAGAACAGCATCTATTCAGGAAAGGGCACAGCACCTCATCTGCACTGCTGGAATATACCACCTTCCTACACAGAGACCTAGACTGTGGACACCTAGTTAGGTCTGTGTACATAGACCTGACTAAGGTATTCAACATATTCAATCACTCTCTCCTACTAGAGTCTCTTCTCACTCTGGATCTTGCTTCTGAACCCATCTCCTGCTTCAAGAGCTACCTAAGTGGTAGATCACAGTGTATGAAAATAAACTCCACTCTATCTAACAGCCTGATGGTTCATTCTGACGTCTCCCAGGGATCCATTCTAGGGCCACTTCTCTTTGGCCTCTTTCTGAATTCTCTCCCAAAAGCATGTTCCACCCAAATGCTTCTATATGCAGATGACCCAGTTATCATCTGCAGTCACCTTGACCTCCCCCCTTCAGCTTGCCCTCCAGAGTCTTTTCTCTGAAACTGAAACATGGTTCTCCACCAATAAACTGGTGTTAAGTAAACACAAAAATTCTATAATCTTCACTCATCCTCAAAACAAATACAGGGGCACTCTACTGTGCATACTTAACTGTCAAAACTCACAGCTAGAACAAAATACTTCCTTTAAATATTTCGGTGTTGCCCTTGACTCCTCACTAAACTATCATGAACATAGCCATCATCTTAGCTCTGCCACAAATGCCAGAATTGGTCTACTTTACAGGAACAAATAGCATATGCCTCCTGCAGCCCTCCATCTTGCAGTTACCTCTCCCTACGTACTTTCCCCTATTGGATTACGGGATCATCTTCTATGGCACGGCTGACAATACCACACTTCACAAAATTAAGGTCACCCTGAATAAGGCCTGTAATCCAGTCATAGGGTGTGATAGGATGACTCAAACCTGTAACCTGTATTGACTCTCGAACCGACTCAAGTTTGAGGGCCATCTGAAATACCACACCTGCCTCCTTGCCAGGAAGATTGTCAACAGTCAGTCCCCCACCAGTCTCCTTAACCTCAATCAGCATGCACCATCCAAAAGGAATACTAGAGGCTTATCCAAAGTCACATTGCTTGTGCCGTTCTGCAGAATGTCCTTGGGGCAATGTCCCTTTCATTACCTGGCTCCCCTCTGGCTAAATGATCTGCCCCCAATATCTCATCTGTCCAGAACCTTGGTCATTTCAAACTCAAACTCAGAGAGCAACTACTCACCGCCAATACCTGTGACTGCCCCTGAGCTGTGTTCACTTGCATATTCGCTCCTCTTTCACTGGTGTGCCAAGCCAAACCTCTATGCCTTCTGTCTCCTTCTCTCCACTCTCTTTTCTCCTCTCCCTATACTTTGATTGATTCTTCAAATGTATTGTGCCTTTATCTTAGGTATCTGTTTTATTGGCTTAGGAAACCTTGTATCATTCTTGAAATTTGAATGTAAACAATAGCTCAATTTACTTAAAACCTTTGTACCATGTTTGACTCTGGGTTGTTTTACCTTCCTCATTCAGATGAAATACCTTTCAATGTATTGCTCATTACCGTTGTACCATACTTGACTACAGGTTGTTTTACCCTCTGCATTCATGTGTAGTACCTTTCATTGTATTTTCCATTTCTCTTGTTTTGTACTTCTATGACGTGGATCCTTTGCAAGGACTCTCCAACTCAATGGTTTGTAATTCCAATATCTCAATAAATAAATAAAATAAAAATACAAACTGCAAAAAGAAGCTATATGCAATGCCAGCAAATAATAACAACAGAAAAAAAAATCCTCCTCTCCATCCCAATGAGCTGCAACCTTCAGAAAGAAACCAAAACAGCCTAAAGTTTTAAAGGTCCTGAAAGGGCTTTATGATGTCAGTTCAACAGCAATTTCATCAATCAGCATCATAGTGATGGAATTTATGGTGACTTCAAGTTGTAGTCAACATAAATCCCAATGGACTCCCTGTCCATTTTTCTATCGGGGAGGCTTCACCCCCTGAACCGCCCATGTGGGGGGGGCTCCACCCCCGCACCCCTGTTCTAATTATAATCATCTCCAAGTATAAATTGATTCATGGAGATAGTGCAGGTCTGGAAGACAGCATGCTCCTGTCTGAGGTGCAACAATACATTGACTTATCGATGAATTGTTGATTTTGTCAGCAGTGACATAATTCGCTGTATTGGTGTCATTGTCAATGGGGTATACCACCTGAAAGTCACCCAAAAGCATCCAAAATAATACAAAGAAAAAAAAAATTATCATACCACCCCAAATGTGCTGCAGCCTTGAGAAAAAAGTCAGAATACCTGAAATGAAATTTATCTGGAAGACCCCATCTCTGAAAGACAAAAATCGATGACCAAAAATGCAAAGAAACACCCACAAAAAACTTCAATAAAACACAGAAAATAAAATGCAGAACATTATACAAACAAATACTAAAAAGCTATTACACAATCACTAAAACTGCTTTCTCCCTACCTTCCTCATTGCTGCCTAAGCACACTGACATTCAACAGACACAAAATACAGTTAAGTGGAAATCAGAGCAATTAGGATTTTAAAAGAGCAAACAGTCTCACACACAATGCTACCTGCTCTCAATTTCTTATGATTAACATCTAAAAGAAGATGGGAATGACATCAGATAATAAACTTTTTAATTCCTCTTGGTTTTCTCTTAATACTGCAGCACCATAACCCTTACAGTGTCTACTCACTGAACCTAACCTTAAACAAGCTCTTAATTCATGCATTGTTAAAATTATTTTCTTTGTAGAAATGCAAATGCCGGAGAGGTAACAGGCAAGCAATAATACCCAAATGGCTTGGCAGTCCTGGACAATATCATACCGCCAAGGGGCATAATGATGTCATCAGGCCTTATAGCTCTGAAAGGTCTAGTATTACCTATACTGCTCACCCAGGAGGATGTTATTGCATTTAGAAAATAGTCTATATGTAAATTTATTTTGGAAAATTTAAGAATTAAAAAAATAATAAAAAAATAGTAAAATAGTTGATTTGCTGATAAAGTACAGTAGTCCCTCTACTGGTATCCTTACAAAGACTTACCAGTAGAGGGCAGTGCAGCATTTCACTGTTGTATTGTTTGCTTACTGCTGTGTACAGCATGTCCATCCTTGGTACTTGAACCTTAACCCTCCCCCCATCTCTTCAGTTTGTTTGTTTTTCTCCAATATCTTAATTAGATTTTGATCTAACTGCCACGTCATGCTTACAGCAGCTTTACAGTAATCTGATGAAAGAACCAAGTGTTTGCTGGAGTGAAGCTGCTCATTAAGCAGTAGAGTGGGTGGGTGGCATCTGGAGAATGGGGCACATGAGTAGGTTAAGGAGACTTCTACTGTTCAAACTAAGCACATTTAGGGAAATGCTCATTTTGTCTTTGTCCTTGACTACAGAGTAAATATTAAGATTGTTTTGTTTTTCTTTAAATTTTTCTTTTATAAATATGCTCCATTAACATTTATTGGGTTCCAGCCAGCAGAGGAGCATGTAAGAGTTGACCGACTGGCATCAGAGGCAGAACTGATGATCAGCGTGGTGTGGTGTGTTGTGGTGTAAGATGTGAACCACAACTGATTTTTATAGAAATATTTTTTTTGCCTTCACTTAAGTTAGGTGACTGCTGAGTTCAGTGACTCATATTTTATTGGGTTGGGGGGCATACTCACTCTCTAACTGATACAGTTTGAAATTGTGTGCTCAGTGCTTCAATCAATAAGGAAGCAGGCTGGGCACAAGGATACTTGGCTGGGCATGAGACAGATTTAGGCTGGTACTTTTTATGTGCTGGGCATCTACTGAAAGTTATTGTACCACTGTGGAACGGATATCAACCAATCAGTTGCTAGTAAAATAAAAAGCCCATTTTCTAAGCAAGCAATAATACCCAACAGGGCGGGCAGTATTGGTCAATACTGAATCACTCTGGGGCATAATGAGGTCTGACACCACAGATGGAGGGCCTTATAGCCCCAAGAATGTCCAGTATTGCCAATACTACCCACTCTGGAGGGTAATATTGTGCTTACAACATGGTCTATCTGTAAAGTTATTTTGTAATATTTAAGAATGATAAAAAAGACTAAAATGAACTTATAGTTGCTTTGTTAGTAAAGTAGACACTATTGGTATCCTTACCAATACTTACCAGCAGAGAGAAGCGCAGCATTTCACAGTTGTTTTACTGTTTTCTTACTGCTGTATACAGTATGTCCCTCCTTGGTGCTTGAACGTTAAATCTCCCAGGTCTCTTCATTCCATTTTTTTTTGCTCCTGTTTCTTAATCAGATCATGACATTACTGCCACATCATGCTTTTTGTGATTAGATGACAGAACTGAGCAGGTGGCGGAGGGGTAGCTGCTTGTTTAGCAGCAGAGTGGGTGGGCAGCATCTGGGGAATGGGATGTGAGAGCAGGATGAAAAGACTTCTACTGTTTAAAGAAATGGCAGTTGGGGAAATGCTCATTTGTCTTTGTCCCTGATCACAGAGAAAATACTAGAATGTTTTGTTTTTATTTTCTTTTTCTTTCATAAATATGCTCCATTTACTATTATTGGGTTTTGGTCTGCAGAGGAACGTGTGAGAGATGACTGTCCAGCATCAGAAGCAGCACCAGTGATCGGTATAGTGTGGTGCAAGATGCGTCCCCCAGCTGATTATTTGAGAAATAATTTTTTCCCCCTTCACTTAAATTAGGTGACTGCCAAGCTCAGTGACTGGTAGGTCATTGGGGTTGAGGGGAGGGAATACTCACTTGCTAACTAATAAAAGAAAATGGTAGCTGTTTGAAATTGTGTGCCCGGTGTTTCAACCAGTGAGGAAGGAAGCTGGGCGCAGGGATACTTGGCTCTGCATGAAGCAGGTTTGGGTGGGCATGTTTTACTTCACATGCATCTATTGCTTGTTAAAAGCACCCTCCTGGTGTTTAACTCCCTCACTCCATAATAGTCACATGTCTGGATTTTTCTACAGCAAAATTCCCTGTCTGAAATGTATTATTACTTACCTGAGGTACAGATAGAAAACTATACCAATGAGTTAATGAGCAGATACTCTATATAAACATGTATTAATAAAATATAAAATGGTCATAAGGCTTGGAAAGATACATTTTGGGAGAGTAGCATGGTAACAGTCTCAAAGATAAAAGAAAGATGTTAGTTGTAGTAGAGAAAAGAGAATAATTATGGTCAAAGTGAGCCTGCTAAGCACAGACCATGTGTGCAGGAAAGCAATTGCTACCTTGTTAGCAAGACAGCTACAGTAAATTAATATAGTGTATAGTGGACCCTTATTGTGCATGGAAACCAGAGGTCCTCAATATGTTGTTCTGCTGCAGTTCAAAAGGTCATGGAACGTGATTGTACCCTACTGTAGCAGCACAACATTTTGAAAACCTCTTGAGGTTCCACGTGCTCAGTCGCTTACCTGTACTCGCCTGAAAATGGCAGGCTCCACACTCCAACGGTGGCAGTCAAACAGCGTCACTGGAGTCTCTCAGGATGTAGGATCAATCAGATATTTTTTAAATGCAGGACCAACCAGATTTAGTTTAAAAAAAAGAAAAGAAACCAAGCGATCCCCAAACCCTCTCTCTCTCTCTCTCTCTCTCTCTCTCTCTCTCGCCTAGCGAGAACTACGGCTGCCATTTTATTTTTGTTGAACATTCCTCCAACACGGACTTGATAGCCAATAGAAGGCTATGCATCCAACACAATGTCTCTGCTCCCTAGCAGCATGCACAATACCCAACAAGCAGCCCTAACTTGATGAGCACGATGGAGCAGCAAATCTTTTTTTTTTTTTTTTGTATTTTAAAAATTAATTAAAACAATGTAAATACCTAATTGGAAACTATACACTATAAAAAATAATGCATTGGCAACCACATGCCCAACCAGCCTATCGTGCCACCTCAGGGTTCTGATTACCTAGGACCTCTCGAGCTTCACTCTCGACGTCTGAGGTAATCAGAACCCCTCTGTGGCACAATAGGCTGGTTGCTCATGGTTGCCTATGCACTATCCTCTATGTTTCACCTCAGTATTTACTATGTAGGTGTGTGGAGATGTATCTACATTTATGCAACAGGTGTGGACATAAATCCTGTATGATAAATCTGAGCTACTATGTGATAAATGTGAAATTTTACATTTATACACATAGTAGATGCATCATCACATATTTATCCACAGAGTAGCTATGTCACAATCACTACAGAACTCATTTAGAGCATTCAGCCTCAGTACCAGTGCTAACTATATTCAAATACAAATAACTTTAAAATGAAAAAAGACAGCATAGTGCTGTGAGCAGAAAAGTTGTTCAGCACAAACAATATTTACAAACTGAGTGGTATTTTATTTATATATACCTTATAGATTTTTTTATAATTAACAAGAAAGAGCAGAAAATGCAATTGTTTTGTTCACTTTTTTGACAAACATATGAAAAAAAAATTAAGAGCCAAAAGCAAATGTACCTGCACTGACAGAATGCATCCTGAAAGGTTAGAACACATCTCTATTGCATAAATGAAATATACAATAGTGAGCTGTCAGATACATGATCTACAGTATCTACACTTGTGCTGTTTGACCTCAAACATCTCACTTGTGGCTTATGCTACTCATCAGGTTACCTGAGGTCAAACAGCACTTGTGTAAAGAAATCACTTATCTGACAGCTCACCATTGTCTAACCCTTATAGATGAGACATTCAAAGGCTATGCAGAAGATGTTTGTGTCACAATAGATATCACTGATGTCTTAGTTGCTGCCCAGCAAGGTAAGCTGAAGCTGAATAAATCACAAGGACTGGTCAACTGGGTGGCATGAATCCAAGACACTCAAAGAAATAAAGGAGATATGTGAGTACCCCAGCAAGGAGTTCCAAAAAATCACTGGAAACTGCTGAGATACTCAGGTACTGGAGGAGTGTACACAGTACTCTGTTTTTTCAGAAAGGGGAGTATTAATGACCCTGGTAACTACAGTAAATTTTTATGAAAGATATGTGATCCTGCCCCTAATGAGGGCAGTGATAACACTGAAACATAAAATCATGCAAAACTGACAGCAGAAGAAGGCTTACTGTTCTTCCCAATCTGCTCTGCCCTGTGGTGGTGTACATGCCCCAAGACCACACATGGAGTACTGAGCACAATTCTGGTTACTGTTGTGTAAAAAGGATATAGCAGATACATAGCAGAGAACAACTAAACAACTGATTAAGAGAATGGAACAGTTGTTATAGGAAATTAGACAAGCTAGATATGTTTTCCGTGGTGAAGAGATGGTTTAGAGGAGTTATGATGTTAGTGTCTAAAATATTAATGGGATCTAGTCACATGTGTAAACAGGCTATCTAGCTCATCTTGCCCTTCAGTATTAAAATAAAAACAAGCTTTTGTCAATGCCGAATGTTGTCTCGCTGGCATTGGTAGTGCTAGAGTTAGACATGCATAATAGGAATGGCAGTGAAGTATTGAAGTGACACCAACCCCACCCCCACTCTGTAGAGACCAACAGGCATTGGGGTGTGCCTTTGGTGTGTCAGCTATAACACGAATGCCATTGTACCTCACGTTACCTTGTAGACACTGACAAGTGTTGTGGTGTGCTTTGGGGTCTTTGGGCATTATACTTACCCCATTCCATAAGGAAATACACTGAGGTGGGTGAAGTATAGGAGAATGGAGTGAACGTTAGGGCCAAACAGTCCAAGGCAGATCTTGATGCCTGTCACTGGCTGCAGGGTGGGGCTGCGGGTGGAATGGCATGAGCATTACAGCCAGTGATCCCAAGTCATACCCCTGACGCCTGGCAGTGTCTATATGGTGGGGTGTTACAGTTGGAAACCCTAACATTGTAGGAGTTTGTTGGTATTTTCACTCCAAATTTTCAACATAGGCTATTTGTGACCCTACCTCATGAAAAGTGGCACAATCAGTTTGTTAGCTAAAAGGTGGTTTTGCACAGCGACTATGCCATTTCGTGACACAGGGATGAAAACACATTTTGGGCAGGATGAGGAAAATGACAACTGTATTGTTCATGAAGAGGCATAAAAAAATGGCAACGTTGAAAATCTGGAGTGAAAATATGAAAAATTGATGAAATCATGAGCATGCATAGAAACTGCGCAACACACGGCCATGACCCAATTATTTTTGGGAGTTTTTTAGCCACATTTTCAACATAGGCATTTTGGGACCTCCCCTCATGAACAGTGGCATTGTGATTTTGTTAATCTGTCCCAAAAGTTGATTTCCCACAGCGACCACGCCATTGTGCACCACAGGTGCGGAAACACATTTTGGGCAGGCTGTAAAAAATGACAGCTCTACTGTTGATAAGCAGGTGTGAAAAAATGCCAATGTTGAAAATCTTGCATGAAAATATTGCAAATTTGCGAAGTTACAAGGGTGCGTGGAAACTGCACAACACACGCTTGTAACACAGTCATTTTATGGACTTTCGGCACCAAATTTTCAACATAGGCATTTTAGGACCTCTGCTCATGAACAGTGTCACCATCATTTTCTCACACTGTCCCAAAAATGGATTTCTCACTGTGGCCGCACTGTTCTGTGCTGGACATGCGAAAACACATTTCGGCCAGGATATGTAAAATGACAGCTATACTGTTCATAAGGAGGTGTGGAAAAATGCCAATTTTGAAAATCTGGAGTGAAAATATTACAAATTCACAAAGTTACGAGTGTGAGTGGAAACAGCACAATGCACGTTCATAAAACAGCCATTTTTTTTATCTTTTTCCACCAAATTTGCAACATAGGCTTTTTGAGAGCCCCCTCCCATGAACAGGGGCACTGTCATTTTGTTACTCTGTCCTGAAAGGTAATTCCATGCAGCGACTGCTAAATCACCTTTTGGGACTGAATAACACCATGACAGTGACAGAATTCATGAGGAGAGGTCCCAATAACCCCATGTTGAAAATTTGGTGCAAAAATTCCAAAATATGCCCGAGATATGCACCAAAGTGGAATAAACCCTATTTATACCATTATGCAGCTTACCAGCATTTCCTTAGTTTGTGGTCGGCTTTGAAGAGTGCAGACTTGTCCCCGGTCCACCAAAGATTATCGCACCAGCTGCAGAAGTAAGTATGGGGTGGGGAGTGTGGGGAGGCAGGGTGCGTAAAGGCTGGGTGCAGGTTGTGGGAGGGGGCAGGGAGACCGAGAGGGACCATTTTCTTCATTCACAGGGTTAAAATAAAAAAAACATTGCGGGACGGTTTTCCTTTTTCAGGGTGATTTGGCACACTGGGGTGGGCTCCCAGCATGCCACCTAATTGTTTTTTTTGGGGGGTGTTATGGCTGACAGGGGATTGGGCACCCCCATCAGCACACAATGAAAATGGGGGGGCAAAAGCCATGGGGGATTGGGCACCCCCCCTCGACACATAACAAATGGGGGGGTGCGTGATGCCAAAGGGGAGAGGGCTCCCCCGTCAGCACATACATTGGGGCAGGGCATGGCAACAGTGGGAATGGGCACCCCTGAAGTCGGCATTATGGCAGGCAGTGTGCTACCATGTTATGTTCTTTTTCACCAGGAAAAGCACGTGAGGAGGTCCGCTGCGTATGATGAGCTTTTCTCGCATTGCAGTGGAGCTTTCGTTTGATGTGATTGCCACATTAAGTAAGCATGGTGTGGTGCTGGTATGCAGGCTGATTGGGGAATGAGGGACACACCTACTGATGCATGCCCTGCATTCACCCAACAGTGACCACGCCACCAAATCTGCTACCACCGCAATGTGTTGGCTGCGCATGTGCGAGCCAACATAAAAATAATAAATTGGATGAGGTGGATCAGCCAAAATGTTTTCAGAGTGTTTACATTGTGTAATTATTTCTGTAAACATTTATATTTTATGTATAGTTTTCTGCAGTTTCTCCGTATGGACATTGTACTGAATGTGTAATCCTGGGTCTTATTTGTAAAAGTGCCAAGTGGCCCAATGCTTCTACCTGGTTAACAATATTTTAAATAAAAACAAATAAAATAAAAGCTTGTTTAGGGCAGCAGAACCAGACTGGCCAGCATGCCTGTTTCTAATGGGGAGATAACACTAGGGGTAATGTGAGGAAGGACATTTTCAAAGAGAAAGTAGTCAACCTAGGAAGCAGGATCCCAAAGGAAGCAAGCAGTGCAAGTGTGGATGCCGAATTCCTTAAAGTCAGCTTTGTTTAATTCCTCATGGAGAATATATCCCTGTTTACAATGCCGGCTTTGCAGCACATTAACCCATGCGCACATATTGATGTGTTGCAAAATTGGCAGTACAAGCACTGTTGGGAGCACATCAACTGCCCATTGGATCATTTTTTGGATCCAACAGTTGTGGGATTAGTAGTGGAGTGAGTGCATTACATGGTAGTATGAAAGCTTTGCTGCACTCACTCCGTTACAATGCTGTTTCCCATCAGCTGCCAGGTGAATTCATAGCCCCTCTTCAGAGCAACCTGAAGTGCTGCGAGGGTGGACTGTGCAATGGGGAATTGAGCAGGTGCATCCTGGCGCATCAGGAAGGGAGCGATGCACATGCTGCAGCACCGCTGCCATGTAAACACAGCTTAAGAGCACTGAGTATAGTATTTCATTCATCAGAGAAAGAGGGGGTGAAGAGGGGCATACCTCCTTTCAGAATAAACATATTTGGGAGAAAAAAAGTGAATCTTTAGTTTCTGGTACCAGAAGTATGCACTACTAGTGATTTTTCTCTTCTTGGTGTGCAAATCCATAAAGATACACTTCTTTGGATGGGATACAAGATCTCTGGGACGTGGGTGTATGTACAGAATTGTACCTGGACTTCAGCTAGGTTCTTGACTCAGTGCCACATGGAATGCTGATCAGCAAACGGAGAGACATGGGATTAGGGAACAAAATGCTGCAGTGGGTTAAAAGCTGACTAAGGGACAGGAACCAGAGACTGGTGGTAGGGGGAGAATTCTCTAAACCTAGGCTTGTAACAAGTGGGATTCCACAGGGCTTAGTACTAAGACCTGTGCTGGTCAATATATTTACTGTTGGCATTGCAGAGAGAGTCAAAAGTAAGATATACCCTTTTTCTGATCATACCAAGTTCTGTGGCAGGGTGGACACAGAGGATGGGAGACAGGACTTAAGGGAGGACCTGGCTAAGCTGGAGAAGTGGTCAAGCATCTTGCAGCAGGGTTGTAATGTGAAGACTTGTAAGGTAATGCACATTGGAGCTAGAAATCCAACTGCCAGATACTCATCAGGGGCAGCACAGGTGATAGTATAAGAGCAGGTAAAGAACCTGGGGGTAATGGTCAGGAGTGATATGAAACACACAGCACAGTGGCAGATTAAATTAAATGTAATGGTCTTTCTTTTAATTTTGAATATATTTTCATAACACACTCATTCATAAACAATTTCAGTCAGAGATTTTGTCAACTTCAGTGTTCAGCTTATCTGCTGTGGATGTCATTGTACCAAGGAAAGATTCTCAGCAGTAACAAGTTATTTGAATGCTGTTCATTCCATTTAAATCTGTGATTTTTTTAAAATAGGTACTTTAAACTAATGAGATTTTTTCCTATTTTTTGTATGTATTTTTATGTATGATCAGGGTGTTAATAGAATGTGACTCTCTGAACACCTATCATAAATCTCCAAGGAAGGACTTGGTTGATCTGAAAGCTTAGACATCATTTTCTTTTTGTAACATCTATGTTGGTCCAATAAAAGGTATCAAACAATTTGCTTGTGGATCTGTATAACACAGTGCCTTAAAACAGCAGCCAAAGCAAATAAAATGCTGGGCTGCATCGCAAGGAGAATCACCTTTAGGAGGGAAGAGGTTATACTGCCACTGTACAGGTCACTGGTGAGACCACAAGTGGAGTACTGTTCTCAGTTCTGGTGCCTTTACCTGAAGAGGGATATCAAATTACTGGAGGGGGTCCAGCACAGGGTAACCAAAATGATCAAAGGCATGGGAGAAAGAATGCATGAAGATAGGCTGAGGGAGCTGAACATTCCCTAGAGGACAGAAGGGAGAGGGGGAGGATATGATTGAAACATTCAAGTGTCTAAAGGGCATAAACAGGACTGGTACTGAGGGCATCTTTAAGTTAAGGAAGGAGAGTACAATATGGTGCACAGCCTGAAATTGATGGCGGGGGGGGGGGGCTAGATTCAGTAAGGAAATTAGACACTTCAAGTGGTTGAATGAGTTGATGGAGTAGGTGGTTGTAATGAAGATGGTGGCCAGTTTTTAGGGTCTGTAGGACAGGGTGAAGAAGAAGATTAGGGTGTGGTAGATTGCAGGGGAGTGGGGAGGGGGCAGCTCAAAGAAACTAATTGAGCAAGCACTCAAGCAGACGCGACAGACTATAATGGCCCATTTCTGCTAGCAAATTCATACTGTATGTTCGTGCATTCATATAAGATTATATGTAGTACTTTTTGTGAAATAGTGGCTACAGTTATTGCACAAAACATTGCATAGTGAAACTGACCAGTCAGCAGGAGATGCCCTTTATGGACCCATGATTATTTTCCAGCATTTGCTATGTTTTTGATGAAGATCAGTTTTGGTTCTGAGTGACAGCCATGCATAGATCCAAAGACCGGCCCACAGTTCAACTCACAGGTCCTTAGCCTGATAGCTCTGAGAGTCATAGACAAAAATGAGAAGCATCTGTGGTAGATCAACACAGTAATGATGTAGGCCAAGACATGCTGACTGTTGTAAGGAAAGACCTGATTCAGTTCCTACCACTGCTGCTCTAAGTACTTTTCCTGGGGTCAGAAGATGTTCTGGGCAGTATTCCAGTGGCTTCTGCTGTACAAGACCAGATTTGGTTCACAGTGCTATCAATGTATCAAAGTGTTGTTTGAAAGTCTGTGTATAAAACTTTTTATACATTGTTGATTTGTGTCTGTAATCAAGTAGGGGTGTTGTCTTATTTCATGTGTTACATATACTATTTATTGTACTGCCTATCTTATGTGTGAATAATTATCATTTGAATTTGTAACTAGAACATTTTGTACTAATGACCTCAGTGGAAATGAACATGTCTCAGATGAGTTTCTGGTTCATTTCTGAATTAATACAAGTTTTACTACTACTACTACTACTGCTACTACTTCTACTGTTACCTCTACTGCTACTACTACTACTACTACTACTACAGTACTTGTTCAGAAGTAAATGATTCTCTCTGTTAAGGTTGTCTGTCTTGTAATGGAAAGAAGGCTCACACAGGTCATATAAGACTTGCTGCTGCCTCAATGTTATCTGGTATTCAGTATTCACTATGAGGGCCACTAATACTTAATTTACTCATAAAATCTTTGAAAAGGAAGTTTTACCTTACTGAAGAAAAATTGTTAACAACTGCTGTCTTCAAAAATGCATGTGTTGCTGCAAAATGCTGATAAATATTCATACATTTTGACCATTGTCAGTTGGGAAAGTATTACGTTTTCTGTTTTGTATTAACGTTGGTTTTGCTCTACTAAGTTTACTATTTTTACATTTCCAGCACTACCAACATCAGCGTTGCTGGATCTGGGAGCTACACTGCAGTTATGGCTTTGTACAAGAACTCTAACTACACATCACTATACACTGTTGCAGATACACCAATTTATATCACTGTCGAACAAAAACTGTTTGTTGGAGTATATGTCGTGGGTGTGGATGCATCCAAGTTTTCACTGAGTCTGGGAACCTGCAAAGCAACTCCTACCAGCAACCCAGATGATCCCATTCAATATCCATTTATTGTTAGTGGGTACGTTTTACATTTACTTTATACAACAACTCTATTAAAAAAAGCAAACACAAATATTTAGTAGAAAAGATGAGCAAAAAAGATTATTTTTAATCCCTGGAAGACATTGTCCTGAATGTTGGACTTCATGTTAGTGGGTGAAGTAGTTTCTGGTAGTAATGCAAAGCTTAATGAAGCGAAAATGGAAGGGATTCAACTTCTGATTACATACTTTGCATGTAATTTTTTTTATTGTTTCAACTAACCACCTAGACATCACATTAGTGACCGATGTTTTGTGGATAGCTCAACTTTATCAAGGTACAGTATAATGGTCACCATTCAATATGCTTTCTTATAAATTCTCTTCAGGTAGGTAATTTTTTTTTCTTATATGGACCCGTGATCTGCTGAGCTAATCCCCTTTCCTCTCTACTTCTCGGGAATTGTCAGTCTGGGTATGCCATAGACTCTTGTAGCTGTGTGTGTGTGTGTGTGTGTGTGTGTGTGTGTGTGTGTGTGGAGCAAAGTCATTCCAGTTCCTGCTTAACTAAGAGGGAATATCATAAGAAAGGTTATTGAATGGAGACCGCCATACCTTGTCAAAGTGGAAATGATGGTCACTGATGTGATTTATAGATGGCTAGTTGAAAAAATAAAAATGTATCATAGGAGTTGAGTCTCTTGAATATTTACTTCTTTAAGGAAATATGACCAAACCCAATGAAATATTTAACAGTGGCCAATACAACACAGCCATGTTTGTTACATAACATGATGTCTAAAGTGCTTGAAATACCTCCCTTTCAAGATGAATTAAAGGGTTTTCCAGTTCCCTGCATAATAAATTAATGTTAGCATCATCAGAAATTAGTTAACATGGAAACACAGGAACATAGAAATTGTTGGCAGATAAGGTCCCTTAGTCTCTCCTCATATGTTTTGTGGTGTAAGCCCTGCATCATTTTTGTTGCCCTTCTCTTGACAGTTTACACCTTATTTATGTCCTTGTGCAGGTATGGTCTCCATAACTGCATGCAGTACTCCAGGTGAGGCCTTACCAATGTTTTATACAATGGCATCACCACTTCCCGCCTCCTGCTAGTGATACCTTTGCCTATGCACCCCAGCATACCACTGGCCCTCCCTGACAACTTTGTACACTGCTTTGATACCTTAAGGTCATCAGAGATGATAACCCTAGGTCTCTTTCCTCTTTTGTGGCAGTCAGCTCCCCCCCAACCTGTAGCTCTCCACAGGGTTCCCTCTACCCAGGTGCATTATTTTGATCTTCTTTACATTGAACCTCAGTTGCAACATCTCTGACCATCTTTCAAGTTTCTCCAGGTCCCTGTTCATTTTCTGCAGCCCTTCTGGAGTATCCACCCTGTTGCAGATATTGGTGTCATCTGCAAACAGGCAGACCTTTCCTTACAGCTCCTCTGCAATGTCACTAACAAAGACATTGAACAGAACTGGTCCTAGCACTGATGCCTGTGGAACCCCACCAGTCACCCCCCTCTTTCCAGATTGTAGTCGATTTACCATCACCCTCTGTCTCCTTTCTGTTAGCCAGTTCCTAACCCAGTTCACCATCTTGTCTCCCATGCCCAGACTACCCATCTTGTTAATCAGCCTTCTATGTGGGACAGTGTTGAAGACTTTGCTGAAATCCAGGTAGGCGATGTCTACTGCCCCTCCCTGATTAAGTTCCCTTGTCACCCAATCAAAAAAAAAACTATTAGATTCATTTGACATGCCCTTCCTGCTGTGAATTCATGTTGCCTCAGATCCTGTCCACCACTGGATTCCAAATGTGCCACCATCCTTTCTTTCAGCAGTGTCTTCATGATCTTGCCCATCACTGAGGTGGGGCTGACTGGCCTGTAATTCCCCACCTCCCTACTGCCACTTTTGTGCAGTGGGACTACATGTGCCCTCCTCCAGTCCTCTGGAACAACACAAGTGTTGAGTGACTCTGTGAACAGGGCTGCCAGAGGCATTGCTAGTTCCCTTTGCAGCTCCTTTAATATCCTCGGGTGGGTGCTGTCTGGCCCCATGGCCTTATCCACTTTCAGTTTTGTGAGTTCTTCCAGAACTCTCTCCACTGTGAATGGACTGGTGTTCACCTCCCCAATTCCTCTGCAACCCAACTGTGGTGCTTGATGTGTCCCCTCTTTAGTGAATACTGAGCAGAAGTATTTGTTCAGTATTTTTGTCTTGTCCAGATCCCCCTCCTTACACTCTCCCTTTTCCCCTTTGAGTCTCACAATCCCCCCTGTGTTTCTTCTTTCACTGATGTACCTATAAAATGCCTTATCCACTTTGTTTGCAGTCTGCGCTAAGCTCTTTTCTGTCTGCTCCTTCACCCTCCTAACAGCCTTCCCTGCTTCCCTTAGACATTCAAGGTACACCTCCCAGTTCTTCTCCCTTTGGCTCCCCTTATATTTTCCTGAAACTCAGCTTTATAGCCCTGACTTTGTTCCCAGCCTCTTTGGAGAACCATAGTGGTTTCCTTCTTCTTTTCCCCCTTGCTCACTATCCTAATGCATTGGTTTGTTATATCCACTATGGCTCTTTTCAGTTTCTCCCATTGTTTTTTCCACCCTCTACTATCTCTCCCTTTCCCAGGACTGCCTGTATAAATCTACCCATTTCAGTGAAATCTGCCCTCCTGAAATATAATACTCTTGCCCTTGAGTGGCTTGATTGAGTTACACAATGTCACCCCAAAAAAGTAACTTAGATGTAATAGTTCTGAAATGGCAAATAAATAAACAAGCAAAAAAACAAAAAACATGAAAAAAAAAGTGTCAGTGGCTCAGCAGGTTTCACACTTGCCTCTGAGGCCAGGAGATCAGATCGCGGTGGATTATATCCCCACACAAGGCACTTGGGTTAATATCAAAATACTGACACTGCAGTGCAGCATGAGGGAGATGCTGCACTCATGAGGTGCCATTTTTCAGATGAGATGTTAAACTGAGGTCCCATCTGCCTGTTCAGTTGGATGTTAAAGATCCCATGACACTTCTCAAAATAGTAGAGGAATTTCCCTGGTGTCCTGGCTAAACTTCCCCCATTCACTAAAAATACCACCAACAGTTTAATCTGGTTCAATTTCAGTTGGTTACCATCTCTATCCCCCTTCCCTGGTCAGTCCTGAAAAAGGGACTTCTAGTCTCAGTGTGCCTACTGGGTCACCAAAATTCAATAAAATAAATAATAAATTAATTAAATCAATAAAAAAGTAATAATAATAGAGCTGTGCAGCATTTTCAATTTGCTTCTGATGCATTTCTGCAGAATTTCAGAAATTCATCTAATTCCCCAGAATTCCGTATGGAGCAGAATTCTAAAATTCCATTACTGTGGATTAGTTACCCTTGGTTACATAAACTGCAGAATAGCATTCTTCATTTTACAAAAATTAAGGATTCATTTTCAGTAAACCACAGAATGATATTCACAAATTACATCATCTTTAGAATATTATTCTAGGTTTACACAGAAATGCTTTTCAGAATTATATGGAATACAAAAAAGAAATGGAAATTTCAGAAAGTATTTTGAACAAAGCATTGCAGTTCTGCATTAATTCACAGAAGTATGTTCGAGGTAATATCTTTGGTTAATCCAGCAATTATTTTGTGGGTGGGGAAGGGGGGGACTAGTTTTCAAGAGTTATGTTCTCTTCATCAGGATTCAGGACAGAGGACGCGGAGCTGAATTCATATCAGGTTGCCTGTTGATTCAGATCACAGAACAGCCACTGACTCCAGTGCATAGCTTGCAACTGCCCCCCTCACCTGATCCCATGCAGCAGAATTATATGGATGATCTAGTTTGGGTGACTATCAACATGACCCTCAGTGTGACCTGTATACACATAGTGCAGAGAAGTCCAGGCAGATTAGACTAGACAAAGATGACTCCTGCCATAAGTCTTGTGCACCCTTCAGATGTAACTTCCAGCAGCAGTTCTGGTCCAAACAGTTTCCAAGCTAATACAGTGCCAGCCCTCCAAATTGCCATGGAGAGCTGGCAACTACTGACCCATTCATCTTTTTGCCTTTTAAGTATTGACTTTTCCAAACTAGACAAAGCAGTTCTTGGAGATTGGGATATACTTTAATCCCCTCTTCCACATGGATAATGGAATTAGCTCTGCACCTAATCTGGGCTTCCTCTTGTAAGCCTGGGTTCTGGCCCTGCTGTGCTGTTCAGACCCTCCCCCTTCTCCAGCCACTGCAGAGACCTCCTTGGTTGCAGACTGGGGATTCCTGGGACTGTGAATTCTATGACATGTGGCTATATTCAGTAGTGCAGGGCTCCGTGGCCCTGATATATGCGATTCATGCTTATCTCTGGCTATTTGTGCATCATCGCAAAGGGACAAATAGCATGTTTTTATGTAATTCAGTTTAGTAAAAATGAATGAAATGTTTAATTAATTAAAAATAAATGAAATGTCATAAAACTGAAATGATTTGGAAATGTTTGGAAATTTACCTTCTGATGAAGTCAACTGCTTTTGTCTTGCAGGAATTTGGATAATGAAATCACTTTAAAGGATTTCATTAGTTGTTAATATCCATCTTCATGTTTTAATTAGTAAATATGATACTTGATGATTTGAACTGATTGCCAACTTTGACCTCTTTCGGTGGGATCTCGTTGAAAAACAGACAGTTTAGTCAATTTAGCCCCATTATCGATAAAGCAACATGGGGTCATATCACCACAGACAATAACCACGTGGCAATACATGCTGCAGGAGAAACAGCAGCAGTCACATATAACGTTGGGTATGACAGCGCACCCCATTGAAAATAATGGGACTTTTGGTTTTATGCAGGAGGCTACTTCCCCACACCCCCAGACTTTAAATAACCAACCAACTGGGGGGCACATGTACTTTTGGGATGGGGTGACAATTGGAAGAGGGGAAATTACTTTTTTAAAACCAATAAAAAAAGGTACAGCAGGAGCAGACCTGGTAGGAACTGAGACGGGGTTCCATGTCTTCTGTTCTGCCACATGTTGATACCCTAGCCACTCCACTAAAGGAGTGGCTCTACCAGCACCCCAGCACAACTCAGTTCCTCCAGAGGATGTCTGCAGAGCAACTGGGTTTGTAATTCCCTACCACTATTCTAACCCCTATCACTCTAAATCTTTTCACGCCTCACACAGCACTATTCTTTCAGTGCACTTCCTGTTGCCCTATTATGACCCGGTACCCAATAAAATGAATTGTATACAATATGATAGAATATAGACTTTGATGGCATTTGGAGACTGAAGGTCCATCAAGTCTGCAACAATGTAGCTACATCTCCCAAAATATGAACATACCAGCTCAGACCTCTGTATAGAGATGATGTTGGATTCTTCACAAATCAATGATATCAGAGAATGCAGGTGTCTGCTAATAGGGTGCGGAGAGTCAGGTATGCACATTGAAACTCAGAGGTGATACATTTTGGGATTATTTCAGGCTATACAACTTCTCCCAAAGTGTGAGGATCTTACTGAAATGTCTAGTAGCAGAGACAGTGGAAATGAAGACAATAAAGGACTTTAAGGAAAGCTTGAAGAAGCGTCTACTTACCAAGAGCGTCACGCGGTACTCTGGGAAATATACCAATTGGAAACCCATTTAAATATAGTACACATGCAGCCCTAATGTTACAGTGCCATATTAATGTTATGCCATGAATTCCCTGCTAATGGAGATGAGGGGTTTAATGAAATAAAACAACAGAAATCCTCTGTGTGTCAGGTACAGTCAAGGCATGGTAGATGAAGTAGAGCAAGCAAAATCCTGAGCTGCTGGAACCAGTATCTCCTGGAGTGAGTCAGATCCATTCAGCTCTATAGAAACACAGAAACATAGAATTTGATGGCAGATAAGAACCATTTGGCCCACCTACTGTAATCTGTCCATTTCCCTTCCTACCGTATAAGCTGCAGATCCTAGTTAACCAACAGCCTACTTCCTCCTACCCCCCACTAGAATTGCCTTATGTCTGTTCCATGCATTCTTAAATTTTCCCACTGTTTTTGACTCTATGACCTCCTGAGGAAGGCTGTTCCATGCATCTACAACCCTCTCTGTGAAGAAATACTTCCTCACATTACCTCTGAGCCATCCCCCTCTATCTTCAAATTGTGCCCCCTTGTTCTTGCACATCTCTTTTTCTGAAAGATGCTACCCTCTTGGACTTTATTGATTCCATTGGGGTAATTGAAAGTTTCTATCATGTCCCCCCTCTCCCTCCTTTCCTCAAGGCTATACATCTTAAGCATCTTTAGTCTTCCTTCATATGTTTTCTGGTGCAGACCCTACACCATTTTGGTTGCCCTCCTCTGGATAGCCACCACCCTTCCTATGCCTTTGCTGAGATGGGGTCTCCAGAATGGTACACAGTTCTCAGATGTGGTCTTACCAACTGTCTGTACAGAGGGCTAACAACTTCCTGTTTTCTACTGGTGATGCCTTTCCCTATGCATCCCAGTATCCCCCAACCCTCCTTACTGCTCCTTAATGCTTTTTGAAGACATAAATGCAGGCACACTGGCCTCTTGCAACAGATCCAGGTTTTCACACTAGCTCATGCAGTAGCTGACAGTGTGACTTTCTGAAAAAACAGTTGCCCTTGTACATGCAGTGTTGCTGCAGAAGGCACTTAATGACATTTCTGGTTCAGTTGCAAACCAGCTTGGTGTAACCAGTAACTAAACCTGGAAGATGACAGAAATACTGCAGCATGGTTCAGCACACTGTTTCATGTCTAAAAATGTGTCTCTCGCCCAAGTGCACTTTCCCAGATAACACAATAAAATGAATGACAAAGAAACCATGTAGTGATGTACTGCTACTGAGATATTTGAAGGCTAGTGATTGCATCCTGGTTGCAGTAGCAAGTATTATGTTATTCTAGATCTGAAGTCATTCACATTTTTAGAGTCACAGATTGACTAAGCAAGAGTATTTCATATTGCTAATGCCCAATGGATGAAAGCCATACCCCGCACTTTTTTGTATGCTTGCTAAGATGTACAGCAACCCCTGAAGGACTTCATTCAATAGGCATGAACTCCTTTACTGCAACTGAAATCAGATTAGATGTACAGCCTGAAGTTAGATTATAGATAATCATAGGGTTTGATTCTTCAATAACTGAGCTGTTCTTTCTGCAATACAATGCACTTTAATTATTACTAGCATTATTCATTGTACTAATGTATCCCACGATCCTTTACATTCTGCTGTTTCTGCCACTAGGGGAAAGAGGTTGGCTTTGTCCCAGATGGAACCCCTCTTCCACCGCATCTCAGAGTTGCCACTGGAGTGCAGTCAGCAAATCCAGAGGATGATGAGAAGACAGACATTTGCAGGGAGAAATTTCAGTCACACAATACTGAAATAAATTGCAGCAGAGTTGGGCAATCATGGCCGAGCAGGAAGGAGGCACCAGGTTTTGAAACAGGAAGCTGCTACTCAGCTTCCTCATTACTGATCTTGCTGCAGCTGGGGGAAAGGGGTTGGTTTTGACCCCACCAGGATCCCCTCTTCCCCCACACCTCAGAGCCACCACCAGAGTGGAGTCAGCAAATCAAAAGAATGAGAGGACAGAAATTTGCCCACCTTCCCACCCCCCACCTCCTATTCCCCCACCTCCTCTACTAATTAGGTACTCTCACTGGGCTCCTCCCCAAAGGGGGCTGCACCACTAGGAAGTATGTGGAGGATGAGCACTATGGTGAGATTGCTCTGCATTAGGAGAGGGGCTGACTAAACTGATGATGGAGGCTAAAGGTCTGATTGGATATGTGGGTACGTTGTCAAAGAGGGTGGGCTCATTCAAACCTTTTTGAGTCTGTGCTCTAGGAGAGTAAGGGCTATAACCATAATTCTCTATAAGTTTGGCTATTAGTTGCGGTGGAGCTGATAAAAATCCTAAGGTGTACCATAGAGTTAACAGGGGATGCAGATGAAGTACTACTGCTCCAAAGAGTACACTGTTAGTACTGTTTGCATTAGAGTGGATGGGAAGCTGGGAAGCAATTGTAGTACTGTAGAGGGGAAGAAGCTGTAGTACTGCTGATCTAAAAGTTGCACTGTTATACTGTAACCTTATGCTGTATACACTGTTATTCTGTTTGAAAAATCTTAAGGTATATCATATGGTTAACTGGGGAGGTAGTTGTAGTACTGCTTAACTAAAGTGTACACTGATTATTTATACTGTTTGTATTAGAGTGGATGGGGATCTGGGAAGTAGTTGTAGTACTGTAGAGGGGAAAAAGTTGTAGTACTGCTGATCTAAAAGCTACACCGTGATACTGTTTGAATAAGAGTGGAAGGGAAGTTGAACAGGAACTGGGTGTGCTACATCACAGGGGTACTGTGAGGTAACAGTTGGATTAGCAAAGGAAGGGAGTGAGTTGGGCACCTCAAAATATGTGTTGGATGATGAGGAATCTGTGTTACTTTTGAACTCAGGGACTCATCTGTACTAGTAGGTACACTGGGGTGAAAGGGGGTTCCAGCACTGTGGTTGTGAGCAAGTGTGCAGGGACTATGTGTCATGCTGAGAAGGTTACAGGGGTTGGGAAACAGGATGACAAGGGAGGGTTGACAGCAGAGAAGTGGGAACTGATAAAGGAGGTGTACAGTCAAAGTTGGATGGTAAGAATAGTCGATTGCAATTGATGTGGGGTGGCTCTCTGGATGGAAACATTATGGAAGCTAGGGGGATGTCACATTTATCACAAGCTGAGGGGGCTGGAGGCAGAGTTACAGTGGCTATGAAGGAAGTGAGAGAAGATTGGGTGAGGGAGGAAGCCAACAGAAAAAGGATGGCCTCTTCTGTGGGGAACCAGGAGTACAATCACAGTGGTAGCAGAGAGGATGGGGAACAGGGCAAAAAATTATGGAAGCAGAAAGGAGGAAGCTTGGGATGGCACAAAGGTAGAGATGAACACTGGAAGTTCAGGGTCAGGAAACACATTCTACATACTGGCTTAAATGACAGAGGTTGAAGGAGGGGCTCTCAGGCAGGGGTGTGTGGGAAAGGAGGTAGTATAAGCCCATGGGGCAATAGCCATTCAGGAGAAGGGAACGGGGCAGGGGCAGTAAGGGGAAAAGTGATAGGGAAAGAAGGGAAAGCAACGGGGACAAGGCAAGGGAAGTGGAAGGAAAGAAGGAACCCACTGAAGAAGGAATGGGGGGTAAAGATGCTGGGATAGTAGTGGGGATGGGGGGTGCAACCCAGATAAGAGGGGCAGAAGGGAAGGGGACAGAACTAGGCTGGAGGACATGGACATGGATGAGGAGACAGACCATCTGGAAGAGGTGAGGGGCATACCAGAATGGACAAATCAAGCAGTGAATTGGCAAGAAGAGGGGGTCTCTAAATGGGAATAAAGTTAGTAGGATGGTGAGAGGGCCCAAATGTGAGGGCGGGGGCCTTAGTGCTAGGGGGCTCAGTCCTGAAAGGAGTCAGATGGGGAAGCAAAGGTGAGCGGCATAGTCGAATATGAGTGGAAACAGTACCAGGACTGACAATGGGTGGGGCAGTCTATTCTCAAGTATGCATAGAGGGATCAGGAGAAAGCGCGTGTAGTGGTGCACGTGGGTGCAAATGACTTGGGGGGGAAATACAGTTGTGTCAGTAAGGGAGCGGTGTCAGGAACTGGGAAAGATGTGTGTGAAGGCAAATAGTTCTGTGGCCTTCTCAAAAGTGCTTCCAGTACCCAGAGCAAGCACTTAGAGGAGAGCAAGGACAGTGGAGTTCAACACTTGGCTGGGAATGTGGTGTCGAACCAAAAGCTATGGGCTAGAGGGGGCTGGGGGAACATCTGGGATAACGGTGACCAGTTCACAAAGGACAGATTACATTTCAGCAAGGTGGGAAAGGGGGTATTGAAACAAAGTATGGGGGAATACATAGCAACTAAGGAGGATTTAAACTAGGTGCAGTGGGAGGCGAGTGTGCAGTGCAGGAGCAGAGCTGCCGGAGAGGGGAACCAAACAAGCCTACCCCCCAAACTAACAGAGACAGCACCAGGGAAGGGTCACAGGGGGGTAAAGGGGGGATAATCAGGTTAGGGATGGGACAGGAACAGGTTGGAGGGTCATCTCACTGAATGCAAGAAGCCTTGAGAACAAATAAGCTGAGTTACAGGCTCTCTTGGCAGTGGGGGTAGTGGACATAGTGGTCATCATGGAAACTTGGGCCACCCAATACCAGCACTGAGATCTGATGTTCCCAGGGTATACAGTATACAGAAAGGTTAGGAGTAAGGGGAAAGGGGGATGGCAATCTATATAGGGAAGGGGATAAGGTATGCAGGGGAAGAGGTGGAGAAGGAAGGACAGAGAGACATTATGGAGGCAATTCCAGGATTCAAGGAATAGAACACACAGGATGGAAGTAGTGTGCAGGCTACCATCAAGTTAATTGAACAGATTAGGAGGATCTGCAGGAAGGGGAACATCATGATTGTGGGAGACTTCAATCTACCAGGAGTGGATTGGAGTACTCCATCCACCTCAATTGCAAGGGAGCAAATCCTCCTGCAGGCATTCCAGAACAGCTTCTTGACTCAGTTGGTCAAAGAGTCAACTCAGTTACAGAAAACTCTGGACTGAGTAATGTCAAATGGAGTCTGTAAGGGAGCTCAGGGTGGAGGACCCACTGGTTGGGAGTGATCACCACACAGTGTGTTCACACTCAACATGGGCAGGGGAACTGAAACATAGAAACATAGACTTTGAATACAGATAAGGACTACTTGGCCCACCTAGTCTGCCCATTTCCCTACCTATTGGATAAGCTGCAGATCCTAGTTAACTAACATCCTACTTCTTCCTACCCCCCAAGAACTGCCTTTTCTGTCCTATGCATTCTTGAATTCCCCCACTCTTTTTGACACCACAACCCCCTCTGGAAGGCTGTTAGATGCATTCATCACCCTCTCCATGAAGAAATACTTCCTCATGATGCCCCATGCCTTCCCCCTCTATCTTCAAATTGTGCCCCTTTGTTCTTGCACATCTCTTTTTATGAAAGATGCTACCATCTTGGACTTTGTTGATTCCCTTGAGGTACTTGAATGTTTTTATTATGTCCCCCCTCTACTTCTTTTTCCCGAAGTTATAAATATTAAGCTCCTTCAGTCTCTCTCTTTGAATGGATTTAGTTGCCCTCATCTGGACTGTCTCCATCCTGTCTATGTCATTGAGGAGATGGGGTCTCCAGAACTGCACCCAACACTCCAGATGGGGTCTCCCCAACTGTCTATACAGAGGGATAACAACTTCCTGTTTTCTACTGGTGATGCCACTCCCTATGCATCCCAGTATCCCCCATCTTTCCATACTGCCTTCTCTCATTGCTTGGCTACCTTTAGGTCATCTGATATTATTACCCACAGGTCCTTTTCCATTTTGTGGTTGTTAGTACCTCCCCCCATTGTGTACTCTGCCCCTGAGTTTTTTGTTTCCCAGATGCATTATTTTGCACTTCTTTGCATTTGATTTTAGCCCCTCCACAATGCCACCTATATATTAAGGTGGACCAGTCTCAGTACTGAACCCTGTGGTACCCCACTAGTAACCCCCTTTCTTCAGAATGAACTCTGTTTACTATTACCCTCTGTGTACTATTGTTCAGCCAATTTTTTACCCAGGTTACCACCCTGGGACCCACTCTCAGGCTGTCTGACATGTTTATTAATCTTTTGTGTGGGACTGTGTCATATGCTTAGCTAATGTCTAGGTAGGCCACATCCACACCCCCTCCCCGGTTTACTACTTTGGTCACCCAGTCAAAGAAATCCATTAGATTTGTCTTACATGACCTTCCCACATAAATCCATGCTGCCTTGGGTGCTGTACCCAGCTGGCCTGTAGGTACTCAACAGTTCTTTCTTTCAGAAGTGATTCCATCATCTTCCTTACCACTGAGGTCAAACTAACAGGTCTATAGTTTCCTGCCTCTGCCTTGCTCCCACTTTTGTGAACTGGAATCATATCCATCCTTCTCCAGTCCTCAAGTACCACACCATCTTCCCATGATTTGTTAAAAAGTATAATCAGTGGCATCACTAGTACTCTTATTTGTTGTTTTAGAATTCTGGGGTGATACCAGCCCATGGGTGCAGAAGCAGGGCACTAACCTGTGACTCCAGAGACCCTGGTTTGGGAATGAATCTGGGTCATCGGAGGGCTGACATAGGGAGAAGGACTGAGCATCCAGCAACTGCTCTCCTTCTCCAGCGGGAAGGGGGGTCAAGTAGTTGGTGCATTATGGATACCTAGTGGAGGCTGGGTGTACTGTAAAGCACCAACACCAACAAGCTCTGGGGGAGGGGTGGAGGCTGGTCATCATTTCACATCTACCACCCCCATGTACAGGGGAGAAAAAACTCTGCTGCCATCCACCTCAATGAAGCCAGCCCCTCCACTTCAATTCACTTCCAGGGCCAGCTCTCTGACCTTTCCCACTGATTGTGGCACTCAGAGCCGGTGCCACAACCCCACCCTGGGGAGAAAACATGGGGTATTGGGGAGTAGCGGCTGGAAGTTGGGAGTGGAAGCAGATGGGGTCCGTGACATGGCAGAGGTACCAGCGGCATAACAGCGACATAAACTTCACCCCAAGCTGGACATTGTGTATCATAACAAGGGCTGCTCACCCCTGGCAACTTGCAAAGCAATCCTACAACAAATGATTCTCCCTATGGCAACGTAGTTTACAGTGCCACCCCTAAGTCCAGCCTTGCAAGACTCGACCCCCTTTTCCATTCCTTCTGCCACTTTGCCTTGTACTGCCCTCCCTCAGTGCACCACTGCGACCTCTACAAGATGCTAGACCTCCCCTCGCAACAGGATCGGAGACTTACCCACTGAGCGAGGATAACGGAAAAATTCTGGATGCAGTCCCTCCCCCCTACCTAGAGCCTGCCTTTGCAGTTCAACCCCCATCAGAGTACTCTCTCAGGAATACTGACTCCTGGTTTCTGCATGTCCCACTCATGTCCACAGCCAAAGGCCAGGCTGTATTCAGCTACTGCATGCCTAAACTTTGGAACTCCTTGCCAGTTGATATTAGGCACACAGACAACCCTCAGCAGCTAAATAGCTCCTCAAGTCATTCTTCACCCCCTCCTGCTCATGCAGTCCTCTCCTCAGGAATGCCATATATCTCCTCTTTCACCCTTTACCTTTACCATTTTTGGCACATCTCTACCCACCTTATCCCAGGCCCTAGTCCAGTGTCTGGAGAAATCTGGCCTGTAGTGCCCGCCGTAATCATAAGTGTCCTTCCAGCATTATTTATTTCACTTAAATTGTGTAGCTGGACTGTGGGTCCACTGGAATTGTTAGTAATTGGTACTCTGTTAGCTGTCACCTTAGGCATCTAGGATACTAGCTCTGTTATTGTACTGTATAATCCTGTTATGTTCTGCACTGTAAATTATCTGCACTGTAATTCATGTGTCTCAATGCTGTACTTGTCCTCTACTCCCTTCCCCCAGGACACATCTGGAATTGAGCAGTACTCCGCTCAGTATGCCTTCCTGGTGAAACTCTTAAATAAACAAACAAACAAACAAACAAATAAATAAATAAAGTACACTAAATAAAAAAAAAGAATTCTGGGGTGAAACCTCTCAGGCCCCATTGTTTTGTCCACCTTCAGTTTTAGGAGTTCTTTCAGGACCCTTTCTTCTGTAAATGGACTGTTATTGACCTCCCTATCCAGAGTGCTTCTATTGTTTGGTTTAGGTTTATCCCCCTCTTTTTCTTTCGTGAATGCTGAGCAGAAATATTTGTTCAGCATCCCTGCTTTTCACTGCCCCCTCTGCCCCTCCCTTTTATTAAGCCTCACTATCACTCCCTTTGTTTTCCTTTTCTCCCTAATGTACATATAAAAGGTTTTATCCCTCATCTTAACTGAGTTAGCTATTTTTTCCTCAGTTTGGGCCTTTGCTATTCTGACTGCCTTCCCCACTTCCTTCTGCTTTAACTGATACAGTTCTCTGTCCTACTCCTTCTATGTTTTCTTTTGCTTCCTGAATGCTATCTTTAACTCCTTAACGTTCCCTGCCACCTCTTTTGAGAACCATAGTCAGAGCCCTGTGTTTTCTGCAATTCTGCGATTGCAGCAACTACAGCAGAAACATGTTCCTGCTGCAGAAGCAAGCCTCTGCCACAGAAAATGGTTAAAATGATTGTAATCAATCTTAAAATGGCATTAGTGTGAGTTATTGTCAGTTCCATTATTCATCCACCCCCCCTCGCCTTGCAGTAGTCAGTGGGGCCACCACTTTCCAATCCACTGACACTCAGCCCTGAAGCTTATGACCATTATGGCCTTCTATGAACACTGAGGGATCTTCAGGAAACCTAGTTCATGAGAAAGAATGGTGGTACTATTTGCCAATTGCATGACAGTGGAAAGAAAAAGTATTAGCAATTATTGCAGACAAAAAATAGGAGGCTTTCTGGACCTTTGTCTAATGTAAAATGGTCCATCTACTCCCTAGCCTCAAAGTAAATCCTTATAGAGTGGGAGAGAAGAAGATATGGAAGCCAAGTGACATTGACACAAATGACACAACAGGTGTTGAACTGCATGAGCAGAAGGAAGCAACTAGAGCAGCATTACAGCAGAAACCATCACCACCAGGCTTCAAGCAATGGGGTAGGAAGGATCTATTGGAGCAGCACTGTTTTGCAACCAGGCAGTACTGGTCTTCAAGCAACTGGGTAGGCAGGGTGAGAAATTCTCAGGAGAACAGCTATGGTAAAGCAGCACTAGTTGGCAGGTGGGAAGGAACCATTGGACAACAAAACAGACTGCAGTAAAAAAAAAAAAAAAACACTTCAGTTCTCCCATGCCCTACATCCAAAAATCATGATACCACAATTGCTTTGCATTGCTTTGCCTGTGCATCTGCCAAACTACCCCAGGCTGCCTTTTCCAAAGCATTCTTTCTCGGTAACTAGATTTTATTTTGTAGCTCATTTGAGTTGCCAGAGAGTGTAACGTCTATCACAGAACTGCTGCAGAATCACAGCAGAATTGTTCATAGCCTGGTCACAAAAAGCATGACTTCCTGCCATAGAATGCAGGTCCAGTTTGCCGTAGCGAACATGGGGCCCTGACCATAGTGTTTTTTCCTTCATTTAGTTTTGTTTATTTACTTCACACAAAGGCTCATTGCCTCTGTGATGGAAGTTTGGATGTTTCCCCATTGTTCCTTCACCCCTCCTTCTTGTCCATTTGCTATTGCTTTTCTGTGGCACTCTCCCATTTTGCCAAAGTCAGCTCTCCTGAAGTCCAATACTCTCACTTTTGTATGGCTTGACTCTATGGCTGTGTTTATCATCAACCACATTGTTTGGTGGTTGCTTGTTCCGAGATGGCTACCCACTTCTAAATCTGAGATCCTCTCTCTGTTCCTGTTTGAAAGTACCATGTCCAAGATACTGGAGGTACAAGAACCGGGGTGGTTGACTTCAGGCAGGTAGACTTTGAAGACATGGAGAAATTTTGAGGACTGGAAGACTGGAAGATGGCTCACATGATGCCCATCCTATTATAGTCCAGTAAGCCTAGCATCCATTGTAGGAAAACTAATGGAGACATTCCTGAATGAGAGCCTGGTGACCTTCTTGGATGAAGTCAGTGGTCTCCAGGGTGGGCAGCAGCATGGGTTTGTCTTGGGTAGCTCCTGACAAACCAACCTACTTGAGTATTATGACTTGATGATGAGGGAACTAGACAAAGGTCATGCAGTGGATGTCCTGTACTTGGACTTCAGCAAAGGCTTTGATTTGGTGCCTCAAAGGCATTTAGGGGAAAATCTGGAACATGTGGGGGTGGGAATAAACATGGTGGCATGTATCATAAACTGTCTGAAAGGGAGACAACAACAGGTAGTAGTGGTGGGAACTTCCATCACCGAGGGCAGTGATGAGGGGGTTCCATAGGGCTTGGTTTTGGGACTGGTGCTGTTTAGTATATTTACAGCAGATATCTCACATGGTATCAGGATTAAGATCAGTTTGTTCACTGATGATACCAAGATGGGAGCAGTGCTGGATGACATAACAGGGTGGTAAGGGTTACATGATGATTTGGCAAGACTGGAGGTGTGGTTGGGAAAGTGGCAGTTGAGTTTCAATGCCAATAAGTGCAAAGTGATGTACTTCAGAACAAAGAACCTGGGCAGGAGCTACCAGTTGGGAGAGGTTCATTTGGATACCACTATAGAGGAAAAGGGTATAGGGGTGATTATAATGGAGTATGTGAACAATTCAGCTCAGTGCAGGAAGGTGGCAGCTAAAGCCAACAGGATGCTGTGCTGTACTGTAAAAGGAATATCTTCCAGAAGTAGGGAGGTGATCCTGTCTTTGTACAGGCCACTGGTCAGGCCATACCTGGAGTGCTATGTGCAGAACTGGCACCCATATCTGAAGAAGGATGTCAGAATACTGGAGGGGGTAGAGGGCAGGGCAACAAAGATGATCCAGGGATTGGAGGACAATCCCTATGAGGAAAGGCAGAGAGAATTAAATATGTACTCCCTGGAAGAAAGGATGGATTGGGGGATATGACTGAGACCTTTGAAAACTTGGCAGGATTGAACAAGACTGATACAGAGGTTTTTTTTTAAGTTAAAGAGGGGAAGGGACATGAGACAGCATGGTTTCAGATTGGAGGGAGGAAGCTGCAGGAGAGAGATGAGGAGACACGTTTTCATGGAGAGGGTGGTGGACCAATGGAATGCTTTACCTAAGGAAATGGTATCCTGTAGGATGGTGGACAGGCTTAAGAGTTGCTGGAACTGGGTGGGTGTCTGTGGGGGGTGAGGGCGGGGCAGCTGCAATGTGAGGGGGGCTTGCTGCACAATTGAGCAGACTTGGTAGACTGTGAGGACAGTTTCTGCTAGCAGATTCGTATGTTCATACATTGGAGAATTGTATTTATTTATTTATTTATGTATGTATTTATTTATTAACACCTTTGAGAACAAGCTCATTGCAATAGGTTCCAAGTTATGTAAAACAATAACAGTGACAACAGTTGATTTTACAGGTAAACAGGTACTTCAAAGAATAGACATACAATGCTATGCATTATAGAATTGCAGATAAACAGAAAGAATAACAACAATGCAGGCCATGTACAATGTATGCCAATATTTCAAGGAATGGATAGGTTGAAAAGTAAGGAGTATGTGTGCAGGGTGAGAGATACTTCAGCACAGGACCTCACCAATAGAGGGTGAGGGGAGTGAACTGGTTTGTGTGCAGGGAAAAGAGATACTTCACCAGTGGCACTGGAGGTTGAGGTGCTAGACGCCACACCTCACACTTCGCCGATGACCCAGGTTTGGGAACGGACTTGGGCCGCCGGGGGTTGAAGGGGAGGAAGAGGATTGAGCATCCCAACAGACGCTCTCCTCCTCCTCCTGGGGTGGGATCCTGGGATCCTCTTGAGCACTAAATGCTCCTGTGACTGTGGAAGCATGGGCATCGAGGCACCAGGCGGCTTTGTGGAGTCGAGGAGGGGAGGACGTTGTGGGCACTTGACAATGGCATGTGTCAGCATGTCATTTGTCTGGACGTCAGTCCTGCATGCCTACTTCCTTACGGGAGGAGGGGTTACAGGAGGGGAAAGGGAAAAAAATGGAAATACCCCCTGTTGGTCCTAGATGAGGACTGATCCGTGCCTCCGGTAACCCTCCCATGGGCAGACCCCTCTGTGTGTAGGCACTCCTAGGAGAGGAGTTAAGGAGGGGAGAATGGGAACTAGCCTGACACTCTAGGGGCAGACTCCATGGAGGGTGCTCTCTGGGGATTGATCAGAGGTCTGAAGGAGTGAAAGGAGAGGGTAGCTAAGGCATAAAAAAAAAAAAGAGATACATCAGCTCAAGGGGCATCATCAATAGAGGGTCATCGAAGGTCAGGGGAGTGAGACTATCTCAGAAATTGTCACAGTGACTGTCAAGTAGGGAGGGATGTTAGGAGGGTGTGATAAGGGGTGGACTAGTGAGGAGAGAGGGGTTGGGAGGGAGAAATAACATGATTGTGGACGAACAGGTGGGGGGTAAGCTACAGGAGGTGAAGGATTCCAAGGGAGCTTCTGGCAAGTTGAAATTATCTACAGGGAATCAGGCAGAAATTTTCCAGGTAGTGGGTCATAAGATGAATGCCCCAGGGGTAGAGTAGGTAGGAAAATACTGTTAAGAACCATTAGGAGTTAGAGAGACCATAATGTTACAGTACCATCAGCAACAAAATAGTGATCACATGAGCAAGTATGAAAATGAGAAAATAATACTGTAAATGAGTGTACTAGTGCTACAAATTGTTACACAGTACTTGTTGACTGAAAGAATATCAATCAATCAATCAAAATCTTTATTTAACCAGATGGGCACCGTTGAGCAAAGCTCATTTTTGAGGTGGACCTGGGATGAACGAGTACAAGAAGACAAGCTTAAAACACAGCTGTTACAATACACTGGCATGAACAACAAAGGCATAAACAGAAGCCAGCCTGGTGGCACTGCGGGTTGAGGTGCTGGATGCCACACCTCATGCCACACTGGCAATCCAGGTACGGGAATGTGCCCGGTTTGTCAGGGGTTGCCAGGGGAGGGATAGGATCGAGCATCTGGAGGACTGCTTTCCTATCTGGAGGATGGCTGAGGGTTCCCACTGCTCTGCAGTGGTCACTGGTGATGGTCAGGGGACATTACAGGCCTGGTAGAAGATTGGGGTGGAATGCGGCAGATGTTGGCATGTTGTGCCTTGGATGTCATTGCACATCCACAGTCCAGGGGCTCTAAGATGGAAAAATGGTTTGGCGCAACCATGCAGCTTGATGGCCACGCTCTGCCCTGCCTAGAGGACTGTCATGGAATCAAGCTGGAGGGTTCAGGCCCGTCCCAGCTCAGAGTGGTATGGGGAGGCCCTCTGGTGGGTTGGAGCTCAGCTGCACCAAATCCCCCATCATGCGAGTGTGCCTGCTGCTCTCTGGGCAGGCAGAGCCAGTGGCTGGATGCCCCTGCCGGTTATGCTGCAGTGGGTGTATAAAGAGAAATAAGATAAGAAAAGGCATAGACAGTACAGATGCAAATGAATGCAGGTTAAATTACAACAATATTATACAATCGAGCAATATGCACAAAAAAAACAGTATTGCAAATATATACAAAACAACTGTGATGTAGATAGGGGACAATAACAAAATGTGTTTCATCTGGATCCCCCAGAGGAATAAAATCTGATGAACTAGGTGCAGGAGAGGGGAGAGAAGTAGGGAGGGGGAGAAGGACAGATGAGGGAAAGAATAGTGGATAGGAATCCAAAGTCCACAAATGCAAGACTGTGTGGTATAATCTATTAAGAGGAACAGTACAGTGAGGGCAGGGAGCAGGCACAATAGAAGGACCAGGTTTCAGGGACGGAAGTAGTGAGAAGGATGCAATGAAAGATTGGGGGGATGGGGCAGAGAGGGGGCCAGGCAATAGATGAGAACAAAGACCAGGAGGAGGCAGAAGTGAGAGATATTTAAGGCGCTCCACAAACATAGGAGACCCTAGATTCAGGGGTAGCAAACACAGAATTCCATATTATAACGCAAGTATAATGTTTTGAAAGCTACCAAGCTAATGGGGAGCTTCATTTTCAGGGTTATTTTGTAGCTTATTACAGATTTGAGGCAACACATGAATAATACATGCCCAGCCAAAGTGAGATCTGGCCTTGAATACCTTCAGTGAGATGTAAGAGTCACTTCTCAGAGCATTCTTATGTAGTGTACATAACAGTAAGCAATCAAAGTATAGTCAGGCAGTTTGTTTAAGATGACTTCATAGGTCCAGAAAGTGGCATTTCTCTGTCATCTGAAGCTAAGGGATGACCAACCTACTGCAGTATATGAAGATCAATGGTGGATGGAGTTGGGGAGACCAGTTATAAATCATAGGGCTCTGTGGTAGAGAGTATCAAATTTGGAGAGAGCACCGTGAGGCCTTTAACTGTAAAGGAAGTCAGCATACTCTAATAAGGAAAGAAAGGTGGTTTGGACTAGTCTCATCTTGGCATCCCTATGGAGGAGGTTTTTTTATCCTAAAGAAGAGGCCAAACCTCTGTCGAAGTTTCTTTATTAGCTCTTCTGCATGTCCTAGGAAGAAGAAGAGTCTGTTGTTGAGCCATACTCCCAGATATTTGAATTTAGTTACGTATGCCATCCGTTCACAGAGGATGGTATTAATCAGGGGGAGAGTCCCAGCCATGGTCGGTTTTGGTGAATTGGAAAAAGGCAAGAAGATGATTGCTTTTGTTTTCTTGGCATTCAAGAGCAACTTCTGGTTTAGGAGCTGGTGCTGCAGCAGACTGAATTCATCACGGAGATCTGTACACTCCACATCAGGGAAAGGTTCACTGAGATAGAGCACTGTGTCATCTGCAAATAGATGTATTTGGACCTTTTTGATGGTAGCATTAATTCTATTAATATTAATTATGAATAGCAGGGGACCCAAAATGGAACCTTGTGGTACACCCTCAGCAGGGGTTTTAGTGGTGAGACTGCACCTTCAGCTTTTACTTGCTGTGAATGGCCTGTGAGATAGTTATCAAACCATCTAAGAGATAGAGCATCCAAGCCGATATTCCAGAGGGATGAAAGGAGCAGGCAGTGATCGACAGTGTCAAAGGCCTTGCTTAGGTCCAAAGATACTACACAGACAAAGTTATTGTTATCCAACTCACACTGCCAGTCATTAGTTACCTTGGCTAGTGCTGAGTTTGTGCTGTGTTGTACTCTAAAACCTGATTGTAATCAGTTGAGCAGCTTGCTGATCAGGTAGTTCCTAAGCTGGGTGTTCACGATTTTTTCCAGCAGTTTGGACAGGACTGGAAGAGGGTAGATTGGCCTGTAATTGCTTATGTTACTGGGATCTCCAGACTTAAACAAGGGGATGACATGAGCATTTTCCAGATGCAAGGAAGATCAGCCTGAGAGAGAGATATGTTAAACAAATGTGTAATGGGCACCACTAGGACACGGTAGCCAGCCTTTAAGAAACATGGGTCAATGAGGTCTGCTCCTGTGCTTTTCCTAACATCCAACTGAAGCAAAAGGTCTTCAACTTCTTTCAGACATGTAGGTTGAAGTGAGAAGGGTGGGTTTGGGAAGGCGATTCCTTGGCTATCGATTCCAAGTTGTGTGTGAAGTTTACTGGCCGGGGAGGCATCAAAGGCTAACCCTGTGATGGCAAAGTGATTGTTGAAGGAGTCAAGGATTGACAGTATGTAGGTGAATGTGGTAGTACCAATCGAGATTTTAGTAAGCAGGAAGTTACCAGAGGAATGGCCTTCAGTATCCTTAATTATTTTCCAGAATTTGGAGGAGTATTTAGTTAAGAGATCAAGTTGTGAAAGGTAAAAGTTAGCCTTTGCTTCTCTAACCATCTTGGTGCAAAGGTTCCTCGCCCTTCTAAATAGGTTCCAGGCATTCATAAGTTTAGTCTTGTGGGCAATTTTCCACAGCACATCCCTATTCCTCAAGGCATCCTTCAGTTCGTTCGTAAACCACGGGCAGGATTTATTCCTAACACGGACTTTCACTTGTGGTGCATGCAGTGAATAAAGAGTTTACAGTATTATTAACAATACACACAGCTGAACTGTTGATTTAATGGGGTGCTCAATCTTCCAAGAGAAAATATGAGAGCGGTGTTTTGAGTTGTTCTAGGTAGTGAGAAAGCAGCTAAACACCTAATTTGAAGAAAGTATTGGGTGTCCTACTAGGAGGCGGAAATCAGGAGATCTCCATTACTAAATGTACTCCATACTGACGTACACCAGCAGCTGTTATAAGAGATCTTTTACACCGCAAATGCTGCCATGGTTTGTTAATTTGTAGTGCAAGGTACAGTACAGCTTTATCAACCATGGCACTACTTACTGTATCATGATTCCATGAAACACATGCTCCAATAAATAGGATATACTACATGTAACAAGACAAAACCATGTACAGGCATGCCCAATAACTTATTTCAAAGAGTTTTTAATGTACTTTGTCAACTAAACTGTTGCTTAATCTTCCCCTTTATGAAAAGATGGCTACACTACTATTGGAAGGGAGCCTGATGTACTGGGGAGATGGGGAAACACTTGAATCCAACCATGCTTAAGAACAGAGATGCAGTGAATTTAAATTTCTCCGGGGAAGTGAACGTGAAGTCGGCACTTCACATTGTCACTCCGCTACATGGAGTGGCCAATACAAAATGCTCATTTTGCCTTGTAATTATTACTTTGCATTGTCATTCTACCTTAATGTGAAGTAAGGCAAAGTGACAACAATACTGGCAGACACTCTCTCACACAGTTACCAGAACTAATGTGCATCCTCAAAATGCTACTGTCTTGTGTCCAGAAAACTCCCCAGTGCTGGCGAAGTGAAATGAGAGCACAACAAGAAATGCAAAGTCTTCCAGAATTAATGGTGCACTCAGTCATGAGTGCAGTGGTCACACACAGTCACCAGAATTAATGTGCATCCCCAAAATACTACTGTCTTGTGTCCAGAAAATTCCCCACTGCTGATGAAGCGAAATGAGAGCGTAACAAGAAATGCAAAGTCTTCCAGAATTAATGGTGTACTGCAAACACACAGAAAGATCAAGATTGCACTACACACTAAAGAGATGCAGACGCAAAGGCACAACAACACCTAACCAATGCTCACAAATCCACATCTGGAAAAGAATACCTTTTGCCAGTTGGGGGAGGTAGTGCATGGCAGTAACAGTCCACTACCAGTCAAGATACCACATAGCAGTACAAAAAATGCATGCAGGTGCAGTGGATAGTAGGTTAACACTGCTGCAATTATTCTGTGGCACAATAAAAGGTGTCTGATTTAGTGGCATGCATTGCACACTCACACACACACTACATAGACACATAGAATTTGACGGCAGATAAGGACCGCTTGGCCCACCTAGTCTGCCCATTTCCCCTACCTAATGGATAAACTGCAGATCCTAGTTAAGCAACAGCCTACTTCCTCCTACCCCCCCCACTAGAATTGCCTTATGTCTGTCCCATGCATTCTTGAATTCCCCCACTGTTTTTGACTCTATGACCTCTACAGGAAGGCTGTTCCATGTATCCACAACCCTCTCTCTGAAGAAATACTTCCTCACATTACCTCTGAGCAGTTCCCCCTCTATCTTCAAATTGCGCCGCCTTGTTTTTGCACATCTCTTTTTCTGAAAGATACCACCCTCTTGGACTTTGTTGATTCCCTTGAGGTATTTGAAAGTTTCTATCATGTCCCCCCTCTCCCTCCTTTCCTCGAGGCTATGCATCTTTAGTTCCTGTAGTCTTTCTTCATATCTCTTCTGATGCAGACCTTGCATCATTTTGGTTGCCCTCCACTGGACAGCCTCCACCCTGTCTATGTCTTTACGGAGATGGGGTCTCCAGAACTGTACACAGTACTCCAGATGTGGTCTTACCAACTGTCTGTACAGAGGGCCAACAACTTCCTCTTTTCTACTGGTGATGCCTCTCCCTATGCATCCCAGTATCCCCCCAGCCCTCCTTACTGCCTTCTTACATTTCTGGCCCACCTTTAGGTCTTCTGATATGACTACCCCAGGCCCCTTTCCATTTTTGTTGTTGTCAGTATCTCACCCCCATTGTGTACTCTTCACCTGGGTTTTGTTTCCCAGGTGCATTACTTCACTTTTGCAATGAATCTAAGCTGCCATACATCTGACCATTCCTCCAACCTTGCCAAGTCCCTGTTCATCCTTTCCACCCCACCTTGTGTATCAACCCTGTTGCAGATCTTTGTGTCATCTGCAAAGAGACATACTTTCCCTTCCAGTCCCTCTGCAATGTCACTTATAATGACATTAAAAAGGACCAGCCCCAGTACTGAACCTTGCGGTACCCCACTGGTAACCCTCCTTTCTTCACTGTGAACTCCATTTACTATTATCTGCTGTGTCCTGTTGTCCAACCAGTGTTTTACCCAGGCTACCACCCTAGGACCCACTCCGAGGCTGGCTAATTTGTTTATTAATCTTTTGTGCGGGACTGTGTCAAATGCCTTGCTAAAGTGTAAGTAGGCCATGTCCACAGCCCCTCCCTGGTCTACTGCTTTAGTTACCCAGTCAAAGAAATCAATTAGATTTGTCTGACACGATCTTCCCACTGTGAATCTATGCTGCTTTGGGTCCTATGCCCCACTGGCGTCTAGGTACTCAACAATTCATTCTTTCAGAAGTGATTCCATCATTTTCCCTACCTCTGAGGTCAAACTGACAGGTCTGTATTTTCCTGCCTCTGTCTTGCTCCCACTTTTGTGAAGGGGAATCACATCTGCCCTCCTTCAGTCCTCAGGTACCACCCCATCCTCCCATGATTTATTAAAAAGGGTAGTAGTTGGTGTTACTAGTTCTTCCCTTAGTTCTTTTAAAATCCTGGGGTGAATCCCATCAGGCCCCATTGCTTTATCCACCTTCAGTTTTAAGAGTTCTTTCAGAACCCTTTCTTCTGTGAAAGGACTAATACCAACTCCCCTTTCTAGAGTGCTTCTATTGACTGGATTAGATATTTCCCCCTGCTTTTCCATTGTGAATACTGAGCAGAATTATTTGTTCAGTATCCCTGCTTTTTCACGGTCGCTGTCTGCCCAACTACCTTCCTCTTTGTTCAGTCTCAGTATCCCTGCCTTAGTCTTCCTTTGCTCCCTAACGTACCTATAAAAGGTTTTTATTTGAATTGAAAAAAAAAGAATTCTGGGGTGAATCCCATCAGGCCCCATTGCTTTGTCCACTTTCAGTTTTAGGAGTTCTTTCAGAACCCTTTCTTCTGTGAAAGGACTGATATCAACCCCCCTATCCAGAGTGCTTCTATTGACTAGATTAGGTACCTCCCCCTCCGCTTCCTTTTTGAATACTGAGCAGAAGTATTCATTCAGTATCCCTGTTTTTTCACTGTCCCTCTTTGTACACCTACTGTCCTTTTTATTCAGCCTCAGTATCCTTCCCTTTGTCTTTCTCTGCTCCCTAATGTACCTATAAATGGTTTTATCCCCCTTCTTAACTGAGTTGGCTATCTTTTCCTCGGTTTTGGCCTTTGCTATTCTGACTGCCTTACCCGCTTCCTTCTGCTTTAACTGGTACAGTTCTCTGTCCTGCTCCTTCTGTGTTTCCTTATACTTCCTGAATGCAATCTTTTTTTCCCTTACCTTCCCCGTCACTTCTTTTAAGAACCATAGTAGTTTTTTCTTTCATTTTGATTTGTTTATTTGCTTCACACAAAGATTTATTGCCTCTGTGATGGCAGTTTTGATGTTTCCCCATTGTTGCTCCATCCCACCTTCTAGCCTGTTTGCTAGTGCTTTTCTGAGGCACTCTCCCATTTTGACAAAATCAGCCCTCCTGAAGTCCAGTACCTTCACTTTTGTGTGGCTTTACTCTACAGATAAGTTTATCGTGAACCACATTCTTTGGTGGTCGCTTGTTCCCAGATGGCTACCCACTTCAAGATCAGAGATCCTCTCTCCATCCCCATTTGAGAGTACCAGGTCTAAGATTGCTCTCTCCTGAGTGGGTTCCAAAACTAGCTGTCTGAGGCATGCCCCCTGTAGGGCATCGAGAATGGCCCTGCTCTTGGATGTGTCTGCAGCAAAGGTGCTCCAGTCAACATCTGGCATATTCTGGTCCCCCATCAGCAATATCTCCCCTTTCTCTGCTATCCCAAGGATGCCTTCTATCATTTCTTTGTCCATTTCCTCCCCCTGAGATGGGGGTCTGTATACAACCCTTGTGCGGATTGTGGAGCCATTTCTAGTCTCCAGGGTGACCCACAGTGCTTCCTCTCCTCCCTGTTTACCCTTTAGCTCTGTTGCTTTGATCCCTTCCCTTCCCTTACATAAAGAGCTACTCCTCTTCCTCTTCTTCCCTCCCTGTCCCTCCTGTAGATTTTGTACCCTGGTATGTTGACATCCCAGTCATGGTTCTCTGGGTACCATGTTTCTGTGACTGTCAAAATATCCAGGCATCCCTCTTCCATCTAGGCCACCATTTCAGGGAGCTTTTTACCTAGACTATGTGCATTGGTACTCATTACCCTCCATTTTTTATGGCTTTATTCCTTTTTGCCCCATCCCTGTCCCTACTGCCTTTGTCTTTTTCTCCATTTACCGCTACCTTTCTCCCTATCGACTGCTCTGTTTTGGAGTTTACCTCACTAATGACCCTGATTTTTTGGAGGGGGCTAGGATTTCCCTTCTCCTCTTCAATGCCTCCCCCCTTGGCTAGTTTAAATGCTTGCCACTGAAGCATTTAAACCTGTAACCTAGGATCCTGGTTCTCCTCCAGGATAGATGCAGACCATCACACCTGAATAGGCCTGCATCCCTCGAGGTGGAGCCCCAGTCCCCAATGAAGCCAAATCCCTGAGCTCTGCACCAGCTATTCAACCAGTCATTGAATCACATGGTGTGGAGTGCCCTAGCCTCATCCATGCCATAGACAGGTAGCACTTCCGAGAAAGTTAGCATGTGTGCTACTTGTCTAAGGCCCCTCCCCAACTCCACAAACTCCTGTTGCACTGCTCTGATCCCATTCTCAGCCAGGTCATTCATCCCTAGGTGGATAATGACATCCAGCTCCTTCATCCTTGCCACTGCTCCCACAATTCTGAGGATTCATTTCCTGTCCCTCCAAGCATTGGCACCAGGCAGGCACCTTTCCTCCCTTTCCCATCCCTCCCCCAGTTACACCCCCTAACAACTGAGTCCCCCACTAGGAGTTGTTTCCTTCCCCTCTGGGGTCCTGGGCCACCCTCCTGTGGGTCTCCATTGTGGAAATTCCCAGCATCCTCCTTGGTCTACACTGCAGGTGCCTCCATAGAGGAACCATGCTTCACCAGAGTGGTGAATGAATGGTGGAGAGGCACAACTGGAGGAATGTGCCTCTGTTCCACCACCCTCACCCTCCCTGAGCCCACCGTGGTCCAACCACTCCTCTTTCTTGGCAACCTCTGAGGTAGTGGTGGTGGCCTGGGTGGTCCCTGGGTGGGGGAGCAGGTTTCCCAAATCCATGCCAGGTCAGCATGGAGACAAACAACCTCCTCCCTCAGATCAGAGAGGTGCTTGCAAATAGGGCAGCAAAACAGTTTTCAGAATGTCTCCCAGAAGACCGCTGCTCCACAGCCAGTGCATTGCACTACTCCCCACATGTCTGTGTCCCTTCCAGTTACAGACCTTTTTTTGCTTTTTGTTTTTATTTTAGTGTGTGCTAGCTTGTGAGTGTCTCTACTCCCTATTCAGTGTGCTGTGCTTTTAAGGATATGAACAGGTGTATGTTGTTAGCAGTTTTGAGGAAGTGATGTCAGAACCCTGCTAGAAAAGTTATGCGCTTGGGGTGGGTGGGGTGAGGGAAGGGTGGGTAGTAGTAAACCCATGCTGTCCAGAAACAATCACCTACAACTCTTACCCTCCACCCCGAGGAGTGCCTTCTTTCCTTTCAGACACCTATTTCGCAAAGGTTAAGTAACAGGTCTAGTCACAATTGACTGCAAATATCTCCCAACTACAGTTCCTCCCTGGCAAATTAAAGTTAAAGCTAAGAAAAGTCCACCCCCAAAACAGAATCAATACTAGTTACTTACACAGGTCCAAAAAGTAATAATTCAGTTCAGTAATGCATAGCAAATTGAAAACCTTTAGTAACAAAACCAAATATTTTAAACAAACTGAAATTATACACTGCTGCACCACAACAATCAGTAAAAAAAGTTCAAGAATTACGGAAAATATTACTGTGTGTACATTAACACAGTTATACAAGAAAACTATAACCAAAACAGAAAGACTGCCTTTTTCTCCCAGTTAATCTACCTACACAACAGATATACCCCTCCCACAAAGCATACCTCACAGTACACAGACTGACTATTCTAAATTAACATTCAAAATCCACACACAAACAATAAACACTCAATGATATGAGAACAGGTGGGTTTCCTACAATGGATGCACTAAATTTTGAGCAAAAAAAATGGCTCAAAAAGGCTTTTTTAACAGCTTTTAGAGGATTTGAATCACAAAGCTCTGAGAAGAAACCGTTTCCATCTTCCGCTACACACAACACACAGAACTGAGGCTGTGCAGAACAATCTAGAGCCCATGTGACCTGCGATCCCATGAAGCACTGCAAAATTTGCCTTGGAGCTGAATAGCAAGGTGAAGTGATGCAAAGTAAATTGATATCGATGTACTTCACCTTAAAATTGGTGGAAAAGTGGTTTGGGGAAGGTGGAATAATGTGAAGTTATTGGTTTCAATGGACTTTGCATTCCTCATTCCACAACATGAAGTCCTCCGCTTTGCATTGTGGAATACTCAGATTCCGTGTTACTCCACGAATCACTTCACGGAGCAAATTTCGGCCACTTCGCCCACCACTACTTAAGAATGATCATAGAAGCATGCCAGCAGAAAAGGACCATTCTGCCTTTTGAGTCTGCCTGAGGTGCTCCCCACCGCCCTTTTAGCTCCCACCCCTCTGACCTCTCTCACCTCCCCTGCCTAGTCCCATGTAGTTATCCCATGCTCTTTTGAATTTCTCCACCATATCCACCTCCACCACCCATTCCAGCAACCTGTTCCATGGTTGTACAACCATCTCTGAAAAGAAACACCCCCTCATGTCCCCCTTAAATCTGTTCCCCTCCAGCTTAAATGCATGATCTCTTGTGGTTTTGTTTTTTCTCAGTCTCAAGATGCTATTTACCATAACTTTATTTATTCCCTTCTTGTATTTAAAGGTTTCCATCATGTTCCCCTCATCCTGTCTCATCTCCAGCATATAAAAACCAGGCTCCTCCTGCCTCTCCTCTTATGGTCTCCCCTGCATCCCCTGGATCATATTGGTCACTCTTCTCTGTACCTTTCCTTGTCACCCTGTGAATGTGGCCTCCAGAATTGAATTCCATACTCCAGCTGTGGTCAGATCAATGCTTTGCACAGTGGCATGATAACTCCCCTCCTCCTGCTTGTGAAGCCCCCCCCCCACCAAATGCAAGTCAACACTCTTGTTAGACAACACTTCTGAGCCCAAACCAGGATCATAGAGGTAGAGGTCAAGGGCATGTAATCTATCAAACTCCTTTTATACAGTACAAGCATCCTTATATAATGAACTGGTAATATGTCTTCCAAGTAAATACTGGAATCACTGTGAATGTTTTAGTCCCAATTATATGAACACTTGAGTACACAAACTAACTTCATTTTACTCAAGCAGTTCAGATAATCAAGATTGTCATGTCAATGTTTTGCATGGCTCATAAATGGTGCTGGAATCATAGTAAAACTGTAGGTTTTGAAGATAAGCTTATCAATGTTTATTCTGTACTTTACCTTTATAGCTGCCCGGTGGTTGGAGGTGCTGCTGTTACCATAACAAAAAATGGAGTTTCCCTGGAGGACATGTTCTCAGTCAACATGTTTAAGTTTGTGAACAAGCCACAGGTGTACCTGCACTGCAGTGATAAACTCTGTAATGGAACATGCCCTGCTGTAAGTACAGTATGTGTTGGTGTGCAAGTTAGGTGTGTATGCTACATGAGTGTGTGTTTCCACATGCCTGCATTTGTATAAACATGGTTGGCTAGATACACAGAAAATGTAATGTTTGCAGTTTATCTATATATAGCACATTTATACAAATATATGGAATGTATTATACTGGTGCGGTAGTGTCAGTATATTAGGGTTGGTTGGGCAGTTTAATATTAAACCTCAAACTTTGCATGTTAATAATTTTGTAACAGTTCAATGGATTTACATGAAATGTTGCATGCTTTGTGGCTAGGGGAAGGTATCTTGACATACCTAATTTCGTGCAAATCTCTTTTGAGGTTTTTGAGATACAGAATGATAAAAAATGCAGAATTTTAAGGTTTTTCTTGTGGTCTGAAATTTTCAGGGCTGAATGCCTTTGCCCCACAGATGTGCTTTTTGAAGGTTTGGTGAAAAAAAGGTGAATCTGTTGAAAAGTAATTTGTCATTATTTCCTATGGGGAAAAATAAGTCTAACAGGAAAGTAAAACAAGATTGTTTTCACAAATATGTATCATATTTTCATTAATATCTATCTTGTTTTTGCAAATAGGTATCTTGTTTTCACATATAAGTATCTTGTTTTTGCAGACAAGTTTGCATAGTGTCGCAGATAGAGATGCAGCAAAATTAAATTCTGCTGGTAAAGTGAACATGAAGTGGCCACTTCACGTTGTCGCTGTGCTATGTGCAGTGGCCAATATGAAAGCCTCACTTCACCCTGTAATTTTACTTTGCATTGTCATTCTGCCTTAACGCAAAGTAAGACAGAGTGACAACAATATTGGCAGCTGCCCAGTGCAACCACACACACACACACACCAGAATGAATGTGCATCCCCAAAATGCTACTGTATTGTGTCCAGAAAATTCCCCAGTACTGACAAAGTGAAATGAGAGGGTAACAAGAAATGTGAAGTCTCATAGAATTAATGGCATGCTCAGTCATGCACTCAGTGGTCACACACAGTCACCAGAATTAATTTGTAGCCCCACAATGCTACTATCTTTTGTCCAGAAAATTCCTGAGTGAGATGAAGTGAAATGAGAGGGTAACAGAAAATGCAAAGTCTCCCAGAATTAATGGTGCACTCTGTCATACATGTAGTGGTCACACACAGTCACCAGCATGAATGTACAACCCCCAAACGCTACTGTCTTGTGTCCAGAAAATTCCCTAGTGCTGATGAAGTGAAACGAGATTGTAACAAGAAAGGTGAAGTCTCCCAGAATTAATGGCACACTCAGTCAAGCATGCACCGGTCACACACAGTCACCAGAATTAATGTGCATCCCCAAAATGCTACTGTCTTGTGTCCAGAAAATTCCCCAGTGCTGACAAAGTGAAATGAGAGGGTAACAAAAATGCAAAGTCTCCCAGAATTAATGGTGCACTCTGTCATGTGAGCAGTGGCCACACACAGTCACCAGAATTAATGTACATCCTCAAAATGCTACTGTCTTGTATCCAGAAAATTCCCCAGTGTTAATGAAGTGAAATGAAAGCATAACAAGAAATGCAATGTCTCCCAGAATTAAAGTTGTACTGCAAATGCACAGACAGATTAAGATTGCGCTGTGCATTCAAGAGATACAGACACAAAAGCACAACAACACTTAACCAGTGCTCACAAGCCACAAATCCAAATCTGGAAAATAATACCTTTTGCCAGTTGGGGAAAGGGGAGAGGTAATGCAAGGCAGTAACAGTCCACTACTAGTAAAAGTACCACAAAGCAGCACAAAAAATTCATGCAGGTGCAGTGGATAGCAGTTTCACACTGCTGCAATTACTCTGGCACAATAAAAGGTGTCTGATTTAATGGCACACATCGCACACACACACTCACACACACACTACAAGTAATGCATAGCAAATTGAAAACCTTTAGCAATATATCCAAATGTTTTCAACAAACTGAAATTATACACTGCTGCACCACATCAATCTGCAAAAAAGTCAAGAATTACTGAAAATATTACTGTGTGTACAGTACATTAACATAGTTATACAAGAAAAATATAACCAAAACAGAAAGACTGCCTTTTTCTCCGAGTTAATCTACCTACACCACAGATGTACCCCTCTCCCAAAGCCCACTTCACAGTACACAGACTGACTGTTCTAAATTAACATTCAAAATCCACATGCAAACAATAAACACTCGGTGATATGAGCACAGGAGTGATTCCTACAATCGATGTAATAAATTATGAGCAAAAAAAAAGGCTCAAAAAGTTTTTTTTTACCTGCAATGCCATGAAGCAATACAAATTTGCCTTGGAGCTCAATAACAAGGCCAAGTGATGCGAAGTACATTGATTTCATTGTGTTTTGCCTTAAAATTGATTGAGAAGTGGGTTGGGGAAGGTGGAAAAATGTGAAGTCATAGGTTTCAATGGACTTCGCATTCCTCATCATTGACATGAAGTACTCCGCTTTGCATTGTGGAGCACTTCACGGATTCTGCGTTACTTCATGAATCACTTCGTGGAGTGAATTTCGGCCACTTAGCCCACCACTAGTCACAGGGAGCCTTCTCCATTATGAGGTTTTGAACCTTAATAACTCTGGAACCATACAATGGATTTGCACAATATTTGGCATGAATAATCTCTATGGGCATGTCTCTTGAAGCACCAAATGTTGTGTGCATCTGATGTGTGTTTGTGGAGATATAAATGCTCAAACATTGTAAATGTATATGTTTTTGCCATTTCTTTCTACAGCCATTTCTCAGAAACAGCTTTGTGCTGCTGTCTGAAAATTTCAGTCTCTAATAGCACTCCCCAGCTGCCGATCACTGGCCACTGTTGCCCCCTCCCTGGTGTCTAGTGGCACTTTCCATCCTCTTCATGTATTTATTTAATTAACTCTGACACTGGGATGGCCACTCCTGCTATCAGATGCCCCTCCCCACACTTAGTCCCTTCTGTTTTTTTTTTGTTGCCAAGATCAGGAAGCCCAGTCCCTGTGTTAACACTGCAACACCCCCAAAAGTGTGGAACACTGGGGAGCCCACTCCCAGTGTGCCCAAATGGTTCTTTTGTTTCCTGTAAAGAAGAAAATTGCCCCCCCAATGTGTTTTCATTTTTTTGGTCATGAAATAAAGAAAACAGTTCTTCGTCATCCCCACCATCCCCCTCCTCCATTCCCACTCTCCCAATGAACACTTATCACCTCACACCCCCTTTACCTCATACTTACATCTGGAGGTCTTTCACTATTATTGTTTGTGAACCAGGACATGTCTGCACTCTTCAAAGCTGAACCATGAACTGAAGAATCATGGTACAGTAAGTGTCATATAATGTATTTGAATACCATTTTGATGTTATGTTGAAAAGAGAAAAAATAAACTGTGTATCTATCTAGAATATATTTACCTACTCCATTTTGTATACTATATAAACATCCACTGCTGAGTACATGTACCTATTTTTTGTTTGTGTGTAATATTTTTTTATTATCCACTGTTAATGTTGTAAACCATTGTATTTATTTTATGTTATCTCCTGTTGTTTTGTTCCCCTATTCCCCCGGGTCGCAGCTGGAAACGAGCCTCGGCTCATGGTGCCTTTCCTGGTTATCAAATTTTAAATAAATAAAAAAATATCTTTGCTATTTTAGGATATTTTTTTCAACAAATTTTCAACATGGACCATTTGGAATCACTACAATATAAATAAAGAACACTCTACTTATACACTCCAAGAAGCAAGTGAATATGCTAGAAAAAGTATTGTAGTTATTCTGCTATTGATTAAAAATAGAACACATGTGTAATAGATGAGGTAGGCACTGGGGTGGTGTTGCAGCTTAAAAGTTCAGTAGCTATTTTTCCATTAATGATTTAGTGCACTCACCCCTTCCAAAATGAATGCTCAAGCTGCAGTTTTTTTTAGTTTTTTAGCCAAGAATAGCACACTAAGTTGAAAGCTTTTTTACAGGAATGACCTGAGAGCACAAGAAAGTTAAGTGACTTGTTCAGGGTCACACAATATGCAAGTGGAAGCTGTGGGATTCAAACCAAGGTCTGGTCTGCTGGATGTCACCAAATTTACAGCTTAGAGCCTTAGACCACTGCGCTATACTGCCTCCTTAAATTCATAAACTTATTATTCTTGCAGCCTCAGCCCAACACTGATAAGAGCTGCCAAAGGAATATCTTACATTTGACACCCTTTGGTGTTTTATCAATTTATGAATTAAACAAAACAATGCAGCTTGAGTGTTCATTTTGGAAGGGGAGAGTGCACTAAAAATAGAACACATTTCCCACAGAATTGAGTTGTCCATAGTAAACTGGCCAGTGTACAGTTGTATTTTCTACATGTTGTGTTTCACTTAGTTTACATGTGAACATTAGCACTAATATGTCTATAATGCTTTTATACTTTACAGAAATGTCTAAGTTAACCAGAAAATGTTTATTCGCAGTCTACATATGGAACTATTTTTTGTCAGATGGAAGGATACCTTAAAATAACCCATTCTGAACATTATTTGTGTCCTGCATGCAACCCATGTTATCAGCACAATAACCCACTCCAAGGTGTGGGGTTATTTTTATTTGTATTTATTTATTGCAATGTTTCACCAGGAAGGCACACTGAACAACAAGTTGTTTGTCTCCCGGTGTGACCTTGGGGAAGGGGAACATGAGGATATGACAGAGATAGTGTGTACATACATTGAATGGATAGAGAACAGAAACAAATTGCATAAGAGTGACGACAGCATAATGCAGCAGTAATACAATGCAAGCAATATGGTTTGTGATATTTCAACAAAGGAATTAAACAGTATAGGAAACAATAAAACAGGTGATACAAAATAAACTAACAGAACAATTGGTGGGCTCAAGGTAGGGCACAAGTGCTGTAAGTAAGGAACAAGGAGATGTGGGTTGGAAAGGGGGAGGTTGGGGGGGTGGCTGCCAACTCCAAATTGACAATAAAAAATGATAATTAATGTAAAGAATAATCACAAGAAGTGCAAATACATCAACAATGCACAATTTATATACCCAAGTAGCAGCAAAAGGAAAAGAACCAGGTGTATAAGACTGGGGTGCACAACAGCAGGAGATCGAGATACCACTAAACCACTGGAGATGGTATTTTATGGTCACTCATTTTTTTTTCCTAATTAGGAATGCAAATTTCTTCACAGAATTTATAATAGTTTGAACCTCAGCGGTAAGAAAAACCTTAATAAGCTCAGTATCGCTCAATGTCGCTATTCCCAAAATCAATGGTAGTACCCACTTATGCCTAATTTTAGTATACCACGGACACCTCAGAAAAACATGTGCCAAATCCTCCATTTCACCCTGACCACAACCACAGAGAGTATCCTCAGTGTTAGTGGAGTTCTCATACAGAGTATTTTTAACATTAGATTCAAACAATTCAAACCTAAATCTTGCATATGTTTTATGAATATCTGGGTTCTCCAAAACATCCAGGTAAAATCTTTATGCATGATTATCAGTACTATGGGTATACCATTTGGCATATTTGGAGGCAGGAATACGTGCCAAATCCAGCTCTCTATGAAATTGTACAGTTTTGTTTTTAATGTAAATTTTATATTTCTCACTAATACTAACATACTGGTGTTTATACTTCAGCAAAAAGTACAGTAAATATTTATCAAGGCATTTGTACAGTTGAGAAAGCCAGTCAGACTGTCTATGTTGGCGCTGAGCTCAAAGCTGTTTCTCCAATAAACATAACTTAGCCCATCTTTCCTTAGGCAATCTTAGTAGCTTAATCCAAAAATTTATAAGTCTAGAATTGGCCAATGCCTGTAGTTTAGGAAAACCCAGTTCCATCCTTACAAAATAGGCCAGGATGGATCTTTTACAACTGATAACTTTCTTCAAAAGTTTTTTAGCTGGAATTTCTAAATGATCAAGAGATTTTAGTTCCCAAATTTCTACCCCGTACAGGGACTGCGTATTATATTTTGACTGTAAGGTGGTTAAAAGAGGTCTGAGTGAGTATCCGCTGAAGGCATGGTTAAATTTTGCCAAGACTCCTACTGTTTTATTAGTTTTAGAAAGTATATAATCATAATGTCCACCCCATGAACCATCATTAGAATATAGTAAGCCCAGGTATGTCAATGACTAAACTGTTTCCAGGTAGTCATCCATCAATTTCCATCTGTACCTATTATTTCTAGCACCACACAACATTACATTTGTTTTGCTGAGATAAATTTTCAGATAAAGACTCTGACACAGTTGACAGATGATCCAATTTCTTCTGCAACCCTGAAACTGAAAGAGAGCACAATACGAGATTGTTGGCATAAGCAAGTGCAGAGCAGATATTAATCCCAAGTTTAGGAGAATCTGATTGTAATAACTGTAATTGAGTCAAATCATCCATATAGATAGAAAAATGTGGGTGCATGATGCATCCCTGTCTAACCCCTTTATTTGTTTTAATTCTGTCTGTTAGTACACTCCCAGAACAAATCTGGTCCCACGTATTAGTATAAAGCTTTCTGATACTCTTAACCAAAGCAGGGGAAATACCACGTGTTAACATTATTTCCCATTACTGTAGTCTACAAAAACTACATACAATTTTTATTTTCTTATAGTTACAAATTTTTTAATTAAATGTGAGAGTATAAAACAATTATCAAGTGTAGAGTAACCTTCCCAAAATCCAGCTTGGGCTGGGGAAACCCCCTTTATAAATCCATCTCATCCTTAAGTCTTACCAATAGTAATTTGACAAAACTTTTGCCTAATATGTCCATCAGGCTTATGGGAAGTATGGCTAGTACATGATTTGCAGTTATGTCCTGTGTCTTCCTGTAGTTTGTTTTTTTTCTCACATGAGCCCCATGGTAGGTGTGGGCTCCTTTTGACCTCTGCCTTGATGAATGGCATGGGTGACTGTGGCTCCAATCTGTTTGATGTTTTTATCAGATAATTTGCCTTACCATATGATAGTGCAACTCAATGCTTTTTGTCTGTCTGCTAGCCCCCCAGGTTTAGGTGCCTTCTGTGTTAGAGGTATCCTTGGTGGGGTGTGTGCTTAGGAGCTGAAGGAGTATAGAGCTGTGTGGTTTCCTCAATCTTTACTTTAAGAAAGGTGATTTATTTATTTATTGAATTTTGTTGACCTGGTAGGCCCACTGAGACTAGAAGTCCCTTTTTCAGGGGTGACTGGGGAAGGGGGTACAGATGGTAATCAACTGAAACTGAGCCAGCCTAAGCTGTTGGTGGTATTTTTGGTGAATGGGGAAAATTTGGCCAGGACACCCAGAAAATTCTCATACTCTTCCTGCAGAGGGCCTTGCTTTCTGTGAGCTGAGGGGACCCCTTTGTCTGCTGTACCAAGATAGCAAACAACAGGGTGGAGAGTATGGAGGCTGGTGTACCTGCAGGGGATCTGATCTCTGTCCCTGCAGGTCCAGATCAGGAGATTAGCTATGGAAATTTAGCAGTACCTGTAGAAAAAATATATAAACCTGATGTAGAAGTGCAATGTATGGATTTGGATCTAGCAGAGCAAAACCTTGAGGACAATTTGACTGCAGAAAAAAATGCCTTGCAGATTTTTTGAAATCTGCAGAACAGACTTATTGTGAAAAGAAAACCTTGCTAGAAGAAAAGAAAAAAAAGAAAAAGAATTTCAGTCGGTCCCAATAACCCATCTAGCAAAAAATTACCTACGGTTGTTTTCCATTTTGGTGCAGCACACAAGATGGCAGAAACAACAACAAACACATCCAATACAGCAGCAGACATCATGTGGACTCCTGGAGAAGCTCTATATTACGCTGGATGGCTACAAAATGTTGCAGGGATTTGGGTTCCTGATCACTCGATTCCTAGTCTAGGAACAAGTGAACCAGAGAAATTGCCACAAATGGATTTTACCCAACCAGAAAAACAAAATGGACTTAGCACCAGTGACCCAGATCAGCCAGCACCAACTGAAGCAAAACCCAACCAGATGGACAAGATCTCTCAAGCAAGTGTACACATGATTGCTGTAAATGCTGAAATACCCTTTGAACAAATGAAAGACATTACAGACAGTAAAATTAGTAACGTAGACTTACCGGAACAGAACCCCTCAAATGCTCAGAATGATGACTCGGTCCCAAAATAAAGTTTTGCAAGTTTATTCCATTGCCCCCCTGAAAATTCTCAGAATGATGAGTCGGGCCCAAAATAAATTTTAGCAAGTTTATTCCATCGCCCCCCTGAAAATGCCAAATGGAGACATGTAGTCAGAATTAGATACGGGGGGGGGGCTTGAAGAACCCCCAGACAGGACTTAGGTGGGGACATTTTTGATAAAAAATTCTTTAAAGTTTTCACCCTCTAAAGTATTTGTTTTTATTCATGCACCAAGGGAACAAAGTTTTCATTTACATTTCCATTGCCTTCCTGGATAGATTTCGGCAACAATATGCTGAGGCAAAAGAAGTTATATGGGGCCTGTTTTTTGATATTCCTTTCTCCAATCCTACATTGAAAGTTATCACTGTGCTGTTTAGAAATGAGAGGGTCAATGTTAAAGATATGCTATACTGGCTAGACCAACAATGCGAAGTTCAGGGATTGCCTGAACCAATTATCGATGATGAAGGTTTTTGGACTGGAGGATGGCATTTAAAAATATAACTTCAGGTAACTGATTTAGGTATCCAGCACCTCCCTAGTATTTTCTTTTAAGGTAGGGACCAGGGAATTCTATTTTATCCAGGTCAGCCAAGAACATGCTTTAAGTGTGGGTCACCCAGGCATGTGAGCAGTGGTTGTGACATAATCAAATTTTCCATGTGTGGATCCTTGGATCACTCTGGGGCTCACTGCAATTTTGTTCCAAAATGTCAGATGTGTGACTCCAGGAAGCATACATTTACAAACAGTTCCAGGACATCCCACAACACTTCAGATGCTAATTTTGCAGAACATGATTATTTTTATATGAATTCTGTGATCCATAAGAATAATTGAGCTCCAAGCTCTCCCATGTGACCAGTGGTTCCCTTACCCCAAATGACAGGGCCAACTCAGCAAGCCACCCCAGAAACACTTCTGTTGGGACTGAAAAACTGATTGTACACAAAACAAAAACTACTCAGAATGCACACAGTTTTACTGATACTCCTAGCACTAGCACTAATTCTGACCCCCCACAAGAGGAGGACAATGCTGTATTTGTGGATGTAGCCAACATGCCCCCCCCAACTTGAATGCTTTTCCGATAGTGACGCAAGGGAAAGGGAAAAGCAAGCAAGATAAACAAAGCCCAAATCTCATATAGTTACAAAATGAAGCTGTACAATGGGGGGACACAGAGATGGAATATTTATCTGATACCGCTTCCATTAGAGAATAGTCATCAAGGAATGAAGATTCCTCCATGGCCAAACCCAAAGTAAAAAAAAAAACACTGGGGCACTAGAACTAAAGCTAAAGATACTACAATGTCTTGATTCTTAAGTAAAGGTAAATGGTCTAGATACATTTATCTGCTGCCTCGCTTAATACAAATAGTTTTAAGAATGAGAAAAAAAGAAAAACTACATTTGTTGGACTAGAATTCAACTCCTTGGATGTTATATTTTTTCACCATACTAGGCTACATGAACATTCTGAAGCCTTAAGGGCAACTGCGAAGTGGAAATGGGGGCAAGCTAATGGTCCATGGGTAAAGAAGTATGTAGTGGGCTAGGTATATGTTTTTTCCATCATGATTTACAAAAACACAAAATTGTGGAAATCCACCAGTGTACAACATTTTTCATAGATGTTCATTTTCGGGGAATTGTGTTTCATTTTATCAATTGCTATGCACCCTAAACCAAAGCAGGCTGTATTTACTTATTTCACAAAATTCAACCCTTTTTATTTACTTCCAAAATAATAGCATTAGGTGAGGATTTTAATTGTGGTTTGCTAAGGTTGGATAGAGGTTGCCAAACTGAAAATATTTTTTGTGATGTAAATGCACTGAACAACCTGATTGGCCAAGCTAAATTAAGAGATTCATGTGCCTCTCTTAATCCACATCTGGCTCACACCTTTTATAAGAGTAATCTTTCATCTCGCATTGAATATTTTTTTATTCCAGAAATGGTACCAATAAAGACAACAAAGGTACAGGTAATGGTCACATTGGATCACTGTTTGATCAGCATATTCTTAACTGATATAGAGGAAATTGCATAAGGGAAAGGAACTTGAAAATTGAATTCCTCACTCCTGAACAACTTGGATATACTGAACTCTCTGAATGATCTTATAATAGCTAGGAAATCTGTTGTTTGTTTATATGACAATATGGTAACATGGTGGCAGGATTCGAAAAATGATTTTATTTCTTCTTTTAAACAAGGATCCAGAATGCTGCATTATAACAAACAGCAGGAATATAGAAATGCATTACAGCTACAGTTTGTACAACATAATGCAAAAACAGTTAGGAATAGATCTCAACAAATACGAGATCTTAAGGAACAAATAAAACAATCACAATATGACAGATTTTTCTCACTAGAAGCAGAACAGAAATTTGGGACTCAAGGAAAATCTCACATAGTCAACCCTTATGAAAATTGTAAATACAGAGTACAAAACAAATCCATTTGTCAATTACTGAATAATGAAGGGTAGGTGGTATCAAAGAAGAAAGACCAATTTTATGAAATAGATAATTTTATACAACAGAAATTTAGCAACTCCCTTCCAATAGATATAACAGTTGAAATATGAATAAAAAACCTTAAACCTCCTCCAGATTGATAGCATCCAAAAGCAAAACTTAATTGCCCCAGTATCCTTACAAGAACTGGACAAAACAATAAAATCCTTAAAAACAAATATGGCTCCTGGTTTAGATGGTCAGAAGACTGAATTTTATAGATGGTTATGGGGTCAATGTCCAGAAGAATTAGTAAGCGTGTTTAATTCCTTATTACAAAATACCAAAATTCCCCTGCAGAACTGAATCAAGCAATATTATTTCTATTATTTAAGAAGGGTGATAGAGAATTACTTAATCATTGGAGGCATATCACCTTACTGAATGTAGACTTAAAAATTCTGGCAAAATTTTAAGTCATTTAAGATTAACAGTTTTACAAGATATTGTACACCTGTCTCAAACAGGATCATTTCCAACTAGGAAAATTACAGATAATTTACTTCTTGTAAGAGCTAGATTTAGTATTTGCCTTATTGTTCCTTGCAAGAACAGATCCAGAAGCAAATGATTTGATACCTTTTAATGGACCAACATAGATGTAACAGCAAGTACAAAGTGCTCTAGCTTTTGGACCAACCAGTCCTTCTTCAGAAGCCTAATGGCCATTGTTTAGAAAAAACAATACTTTTAACAGATAGATCATGCAGAAAAAACAGAAAAAATCCCAATTGGTTTAAACAACTCATTTAAAAAATACAGATGATGATGTCAGAGAAGTTTAACAGTACCATACTACCTTCAGCCAGGAAGGTCCCAGGGTCAAAGGTGCTTGGTGCAAAGCACATACAAAGAATCCTACTTCATACAAATTCAATTGACATAAGATAACACTGCTGGAGCAAATGACTCTTAAATCAAGCAATGAGTGTTACAGTGTGTACAAGGATGTGATTACTGAAAAGCAACCCCCACCCAGATTAAAGACGTACTAAGAATGTCTTAGGACTCCAAGAAGTTTCAATGCATGCATTCAAGACAAGAAATTATCAGTGAAGTTGTCTTAAAAAACATCAGTGCACACTGTATGATGTGTAAAACTTAGCTGGACCTATCACCCAGCTGTACTCTCCAGCTAGATATCATGCCCCATAACTTCAAAAACCTCTAGTATAGTGACAGGACTTTATAAATGATAATTTAAATATAAATTGACAGTATTAGTGTCAAACAAAAACTCTAGTTGAGGACCACCAAGGAATTAAGACCATGTAGCCTGATATGTACTGATGTCAATATACACTGAGAATTTAACAACTTGATGTACCAGAAGCGCATAAGGAATCTGAAAAAGTGATTCACATTTTAATTTCTCTCCTCCTCTTCACACAAACAATACACTCTACCCCACCTCACATCATCTCCATAATGTGGGGGGGGTGACTAGCTTTAAGGAGATTCTCTCTCTCTCTCTTTCTCCCACAGACACACACACGCACACACACACGCACACACTCACTCTCCTAATGAGCCTTTATTCACATCAGTCACTGCAATAGTTCACCAAAGGAATTCAACTTGTCATGAAATCCTAAGTGAAAGGGCTCCTGTATCCTAATACCTACAGAGCAAAAATGTGGTACTATTCAAATGTACTCCTCTCTGCATAGTAACATTTCCAAGGATTCTGGATAGAACTACAATGAACTAAAACTACCACCTTCCACAGGATAAGGTAACTAGAAGTAAATATAAAGTATGTGTGTAAGACCAGAGGTCTAACATACCTACATTTCCACAAATCACTACAAGAAGACTTGGTTTGCTGGCCAAGGCACCTAGCTTCACCTGAGCTCTTTCCTTCTAAGACTGCTTGAAAGGCAGAGTAGAGAAACTTACCAGAGCAAGGGAGAAGGATTAAGACTTAGTTTGGCTAAGCAGATTTACTGTGTGGTGGTGTTTTTATTTTTACTCACAGAGATTGCTACTGTTTGTTGCTAACATTTCATTGCTTTATTTTTTCTCTGATTCAAATTGTTGTTGCTGGTATACCTTCTTCTACATTATTACAAAGTGTGCCTACAGGTGTGTGCTAACAGATTACTGCTGTAATCTTCTGATTCAAATTGTCTTTTGCAAGGCATATCTTCTGTTACTGCTTTATTTTTCTCTGGAGCAAAGTGTTTCTTACAGGATATATCTTCTCTGAAATTATTACAGGTGGTACGTTACAGGTTTTACAGTTTTATCTAACATTAGGATAAGCTTTCAGGGTTACTGCATTTGTTGTTGACTGATTGTTTCTGCTCTTACCTCCTTGTTCTTTCATCCGTGGTTCTTCTTTAGGCAGGGAAGGGCCCAGCCACCACCCCATCCCCAACCACCCACGCTACACTCCTTTTATAGAGTACCACAGTTGTGACATTTCCTGTGGCAGAGCAGGAAGGGGCGGATCAGTGGGGCCTCCATAAGGTGATCTCATTTACAGGGCACTAGTAATTTAACTTGTTATAACAAGTTAAACAAAGCACAATTAAACCATTACTTGCATTTTTCCTTTTTTTTCTTTCTAATTACTCTGACTAGGTTACAAACCCAGCAACTTATTTGGAATGGATTTCATTAACTGCAGGTACTGTGGAACAATTTTCAGAAGGACAGTCTTACAGGATTTAGGACACTGTCCTACATGCTGGGCCTTTGGAGATCTTAGGTCTCAGCTCCGGGCAGCATGGGCAGAGATTGCCGCCTCAAATTTCATATTGAAGAGGAAATACATTATAAGAACCACCGCCATTTCCCCAGCATCAACAGAAAAACCTCGACCGCAGAGGGTAGTTGGTCCAGGAGGTTGGCAGGTGGTTAGGAGGAGCAAATCAGGTGCCTCATCACTCTCTGCTCTCCAACACATTACCTCCAAAACCATATAAACACTACAAACAGGTATCTGCCTCTATCTCTGAAATCAAATAAAGAGGCAGAAGACACTGCAGAGCAGGACACTGCGCACAAAGCTAGCACAACAATACTCACCCAAATCAGGAACCAAAACTAAACAAGCACAAAGGAAATCCAAAAAACTTCTGATCATAGGAGACTCCATGATTCGGGGAGTTGATACCCATCTCCAGCCAGGGGTGATGGTCAGATGTCTCCCAGGTACATCAGCATGGAGAGACACTGACCGCATTGCTAAAATTGTTCACAAAGCAGGAGAAAACATTGATGTCCTAGTACACATAGGGACTAATGATCTCGCCAGCCGGTCAGTTGTGGAGACCAAGGAACACCTGACTAGGCTGGGTGACAAACTATCATCTATTTCATCCGGCATCTCCTTCTCTGAGATCCTGCCAGTCTGGGAGAAGGGAGTAGATGGACGGAAGGTCAGAGAAGGGGAGATAGGGGTGCTAAACACGTGGCTCAAGGACTGGTGCCAGGAAAAAGGACACAGATTTGTAGGGAACTGGCAACAGTTCTGGGAGCGAAAGTTCTTTAAATTTGATGGACTGCATCTGACTAAAGAGGGAGTCAGTGCATTGGGGCAGAAGTTTGACGTCTTTGCAGAATATTTAAACTAGCAAATGGGAGAGGGTGCAGCACCCATCGTCCGAATGGGAAGAACACCCCTCCCCTCAGCTAGTGGTCAAACAGGAATTCAGCGTGTTTGCCGTTCATTTGCATCACCAGGTAAGAAAAAGGTTTGTCTCCCCATACGATCGCAGGGTAATGCCAAACTTCACCCAACAACTACACACCAAAATCTGGCCAATGGAAAATCATGTACACAAATGCTCACAGCCTGGAAATAAGATCCCAGACCTGCAGGCAATAATGTCAGAGGCTAAACTGGACATAGTAGCAATTAGTGAGACGTGGTTTACCAGTAACTACACTTGGGAGACTTCAGTACCTGGTTATGTATTGTTCAGAAGAGACCGAGGTGCAAAGGGGAGGAGTGGCCCTGTATGTTAATGAAAATATCAAAGCTACAGAAATTCAGAATACACATAAGGAGCCAGAAGAACTGTGGGTCACCCTGGAAACAGGAAATGGGACAGCCATAAGAACTGGGGTTGTCTACAGGCCCCCAGACCAGAGGGAGGACATAGACACATTACTGTAAGAAGATATACAAAACATGACAGCTAAAGGGGAGGTTCTGATAATGGGAGACTTCAACATGCCAGATACAGATTGGTCAATACCAGCAGGAACATCTGCCAGAACTAGACTCATCGTGGATTCCCTGCAGGGGGAGGGCCTCAAACAACTGGTACAGCAACCCACAAGAGACAGGGCTATCCTAGATCTAGTACTGACTAACAAAGAAGGGATCACAGATCTCCAGGTAGAAGGTCACCTGGGGCCAGTGACCATCACATGGTATGGTTCAATTTGGCTACTACATCTAAATCATCCCATTCCAAGGCAAAAATATGGGACTTCAGAGGAGCTGACTTTGATAAGATGGCCAACAGAGTTAAGCTAGCCTGGCAAAAGAAACACAGGTGAGGGTACAGGCAAAGTGGGCAAGCATTAAGGATGCAATACTTGAAGCAACATCCCATTGTGTTAGACAGAAAAGGAAGTGCAAAGAAGAAGGAAACCACTTTGGTTCTCAAATACAGTAGCAGAAAGGTCAGAGCCAAAGGCTGGCCTTCAGGAAATAAAGGAACACAGCAGGATGAAGATAGGAGGCATACCAAACTGCCTAAGGGAAGCAGGTAAGGCAGTAAGGCAGGCAAAGTCCCAAACTGAAACACTAGCACAAACAGTAAAAGAGGTGACAAGACTTTCTATAGATACATTAGTGAAAGGAGAAAGTCCAGAGGGGGTATTGCTAAGCTTAATGGAGAAAAGGGAGCATGTGAGGAGGAGGACCCTGTAAAGGCATCTATCCTAAATAGATACTTTTGCTCAGTATTTACTGAAGAGAAGGTAGGGCAGGGCCCACTGCTCAACATCATGGACACAGGGGAGGAGGTGATCACTACTCCCTTCACAAAAGAAAGGGTCCTACAAGAGCTTGCTAAGCTCAGGGTGGATAAGGCAATGGGACCTGATGGCATACATCCCAGGGTACTTAAGGAGCTAAAGGAGGAACTAGCAGAGCCATTAGCAGACTTGTTTAGTGAGTCTCTGAGCACAGGAGAGGTCCCAGAAGACTGGCGAAGGGCTCATGTGATCCCGCTCCACAAGAGTGGTAGCAGGGAAGAGGCGGGGTACTACAGACCAGTCAGTCTTACCTCAGTAGTGGGCAAGATTATGGAGGCACTCCTTAAGGAAAGGATAGTGCAACACCTGGAATCCATAGGGCACAGGATCCAAGACAGCATGGGTTTACAAAGGAAGGTCCTGTCAAACTAATCTCATAGATTTCTTTGACTGGGTAACCAGAGTGGTGGACCAAGGGGAGCAGTTGATGTCGCCTACCTTGACTTCAGCAAAGCTTTTGACACTGTTCACATAAAGATTGATAAATAAGCTAGGTAGGCTCAAGGGTGGGTCAGAGTTGGTCAACTGGGTGGCAAACTGGTTGACTGGCAGAAAACAGAGGTGGTGGTAAATGGTATACAGTCAGAAGAGATGCAAGTCACAAGTGGGGTACCTCAGGGATCAGTCCTGGGGCCAGTCCTCTTCAACATCTTCATTAGTGACCTCGCAGATGGACTAGAGGTTAAGGCTTGTCTGTTTGCAGATGACACCAAGATCTGCAACAGAGTAGATGATCCAGATGGGGTGGGCAGAATGAGAAGAGATCTGGATAAACTAGCAGATGGTCAGAAGAGTGGCAACTGGGATTTAATACAAAGAAGTGCAAAATCATGCACATAGGGAAGAGAAACCCTGAAGCCACTTATAGGCTGGGAGGGGAGTTGCTAGCAGTCACAAAGGAAGAAAGAGACTTGGGCATCATCATCACTGATGACCTAAAATCATCCAAGCAAACCTCTAAAGCAGTAGGTAAGGCTAGGGGGGTGTTAGGGTGTATTAGTAGGGGTATCACAAGTCGTAAGAGGGAGGTAATAATCCCTCTCTACAAGACATTGGTTAGGCCCCATCTGGAGTACTGCGTGCAGTATTGGAGGCCACACCTTCACAAGGACATTAACCAAATTGAGGCAGTCCAGAAAGGGCAACAAAATGGTGCAGGGACTGCATCAGAAGACATATGAGGACAGATTAGCAGAGCTCAATATGTATACCCTTGAGCAAAAGGAGAGAGGGTGATATGATCAAGGCATTCAAACACCTTAAGGGCATAAACAAGGTGAAAGAGTCTAACATGTTTAAATATAAGAAAAATAGCAGGACAAGAGGACACCTCATGAGATTAGAGGGCCGATTAAGGAGAATGTGAAAATTCTTTTTCACAGAAAAGGGTGGTAGATGCATGGAATGGCTTACCACAAGAAGTGGTGGCTATGAATACAGTGCAGGGCTTCAAACAGGCATGGGATAGGCATAAGGGAGCAATACAAATGACTATGAATAGATAGGTCACTGACAGAGCAAAGGCCAATGGCACATTTATAAGGTAGAAAAAGAAGTGGGCAGACTGGATGGGCCTTGCGGTCCTTATCTGCCGTCAACTTCTATGTTTCTATGTTCTATGTTTCTATGTTTCTATGTTTCAATAATACCCTAATGTAAAAAGATCTGTCCAGGACCCCCATGCAAATGAGATCTCATACACATACATACTCACAAGCACCCACATCCCACACATGCTGAAGTCCTATAATATGCCAGTCTGAAGAAGAAGTCTGTGTATGTCAGTTTCTGTAATGTTCCATGAAACCCAGATCAACATTCATCCCATCTGCTACCATATTAAGATGTAAAATAAGTTTAATCTCAAAAGCTCATCTCTGTTATGTTTTCAAGATTTCATTTTAAGACCATTACTGACATATCCGAAATTGAGTGGTCAGGCTGGGAGAAGTGGTGCCCCACTGGTTTTTCAGTCTTCTTTCTTCTAATAGTATGTCTGTGCGAGTTCATCCTTGTGCACAGCTGTTGGCTTGTCTCTCCAACATAACCTGTTTGTGGACATCTTTTGCACTGAATGAAATAAACAACATGTCATGATGTGCATGTATAATTTCCATCTAGGTTTCATGGGACATTACAGAAACTGACATCCACAGACTTCTTCTTCAGACTGGCATATTAGAGGACTTCAGCATGTGTGGGATGTGGGTGCGTGTGAGTATGTATGTGTGTGGGTATGTGTTGTGAGGTATGTTATATAACCGGTGTGGGGTTTCCTGTCACATTAAAGTAGGTCTCAATTTAGATACATGAAGTTATTGTGTGTTACTGCTCTTACTTCACACACATAATGAATATTAATTCCTCCTTACTTTTTATCTTTGCTCGGGAGTGGGGTTGATTCCGTTGCACCATATTCAGATTACCTAGCCTGTTACTGTACATAGAGGAGTGTTATCATAGACTGTCACATATTCTTTTAACTTTGTACATATTGGGGTGCGAGATCTCATTTGCATGGGGGTCCTGGACAGATCTTTTTACATTAGGGTAATATTGTAGTGATTTGTGGAAATGTAGGTATGTTAGACCTCTGGTTTTACACACATACTTTATATTTACTTCTAGTTACCTTATCCTGTGGAAGGTGGTAGTTTTATTTCCTTGTAGTTCTATCCAGAATTCTTGGAAATGTTACTACGCAGATAGGAGTACAGTTAAATAGTGCCACATTTTTGCTTTGTAGGTATTAGGATACATGAGCCCTTTCTTTTAGGATTTCATGACAAGTTGAATTCCTTTGGGGAACAATTGCAGTGACTGATGTGAATAAAGGTTCATTAGGAGAGTGTATGTGTAAGTGTCAGTGTGTGTGTGTGTGTGTGTGTGTGTGTGTGTGTGTGTGAGTGAGAGAGGGAGAGAGAGAGAGAGAGAGAGAATCTCCTTAAAGCTAGTCATCCCCCCCCCACATTATGAAGATGTTGGGTGGGGTAGGGTAGGGTGTATGGTTTGTGTGAAGAGGAGGAGAGAAATTAACATTTTTATCACTTTTTCAGATTCCATAGACACTTCTGGCATATCAAGTTGTTAAATTCTCAGCGTATATTGACATCAGTACATATCAGGCTACATGGTCTTAATTCTTTGGTGGTCCTCAATTAGAGTTTTTTGTTTGACACTGATACTGTCAATTTATATTTAAATTATCATTTATAAAGTCCTGTCACTATACTAGAGGTTTTTGAAGTTATGGGGCATGATATCTTGCTGGAGAGTACAGCTGGGTGATAGGTCCAGCTAAGTTTTACACATCATACAGTGTGCACTGATGTTTTTAAGACAACTCCACTGGTAATTTATTGTCTTGAATGCATGCATTGAAACTTTCTGGAGTCCTAAGACATTCTTAGTATGTCTTTAATCTGGGTGGGGGTTGCTTTTCAGTAATCACATCCTTATACACACTGTAACACTCATAGCTTGATTTAAGAGTCATCTGCTCCAGCGGTGTTATCTTATTTCAATTGAATTTATATGAAGTAGGATTCTTTGTATGTGTTTTGCACCAAGCACCTTTGACCCTGGGACCTTCCTGGCTTAAGTTATTTGAAAGCTAGAGCACTTTGTTCTTGTTGTTACATCTATGTTGGTCCATTAAAAGGTATCAAATCATTTGCTTCTGGATCTCTTCTTTTAAGAAAGATTATAGAAAACAGTCAACAGAGTAATAGTAAGATGTATATTGTAGGTCTGGATCAAACTCAGGTGTTTGACAAAATATCGCATGAATATTTATGGGCGTGTTTAGCAAATTACATCATTACCTCCAAATTTATAAATTGGTTAAAAGTGTACTATGAAATGACTACTCTCTCCCCATTATTGTTTTTTTGTTGTTGTTAAAAGATCGATAAATAGAGAGGTGTAGCAAGGGTGCCCCCTTAGCCCCATTCTTTATATTTAACTGTTAACTATAAACAACTGAGAAATGCCTGCAAAAAAGATATTCGGAAGGCTAAAAGGAGCTACTGCCTTAAGCTTCTCCAGTCTTCAGCGGGTGATACCAGGGGTTTTTGGAACCACATCAAAAATTTCATTGGGCAAAGGCCCAAGATGGCCATTACCGACATGACACTGAATGATGCAAACTGTAACAAGTTACCTACTATTGCTAATGCTCTTAATGCGCAATTCTCGGATCTCTCCGAATACAATGAGAAATTCAACCAACCTCTTTCACCTCCTCCTGAGGTGCAACTTTCGCATGAAACCCTATTCATCTCACATTAGTCTCCTCCACCAAGTGCTGCATCTTCTCAAATCAGTATCCACCCTATGGATCTGCTGGCCCGATGAGCTACTGCCAACTTCTTGAAGCAGGCAGCCCTACCCCTGCTGTTAGTATTGCAAGAATCTTTAATCTTTCCATAATAACCTAAACAGTACCAACATTGTGGAAAACCGCTTCGCGTTGTCCCTGTTCACAAAAAAGGGGATACCAAAAATATGTCAAACTATAGACCAATTGCCATTCTCTTTACCTAAATAAACTTCTGAGAAGGCCATCGCTACTGGGTCACAAATTACCTGCACCTTATCAACCTTATATCCCCTACCCAGCACGGATTCCGAACAGGACACAGCACCACAACTGCTCTACTTCAGCTGACAAATGCAGTCCTTACAGCGATGGATAAGAACCTGCTCACTGGCACTATATTTATCGATCTCACAAAGGCATTTGACCTTGTGAATCACTCTCTGCTACTTTCCAAACTGTCCCGCCTTGGCTTTGACCTGTTGTCCATCTCCTGGTTCGATAGCTACCTCTCAGGGAGGTTGCAATTTGTCCAAATTGAATCCGCTGTCTTAAATCTTTCCCCTACCTCTGTTGGAGTCCCCCAAGGATCTATTCTTGGCCCACTACTTTTCTCCCTTTTCATTAACAACTTGCCCTCCCTTTTCTGCTCCTCCTCGTTAATCCTTTATGCCGATGACATGGTGCTTCTCTCCAGTAGTAAAGATCCCTTATCAGTAAGAGCACATCTTCAAGCAGACTTCAACTGCTTGCAGGAGTGGTTACTACAGAACAGGCTCCTAATGAATGCTAAGAAAACTGTAACTATGCTTTTTGGCCCCCCGTCAAGAATCAGATCTCTTACTCCAGACCTATTGATACATTCTCTAGATGACTCCCCTCTTGAATTCGTTACCTGCTTAAGGTATCTAGGAGTCACTCTCGACCCATCTCTTGACTTTAACCTCCACATTGCAGCTACATGTAAGACAGTTTACTCAAAACTTGGTCTTGCCTTTAAAATTAGGTCCTCCCTCAATGATGCTGCCCGGCTTGCTATTGCACAAGGATTTCTGCTCCCTGCTCTAACATATTGCTCTCAGGTTTACCTTAAAGCTAGCAAAGGAGCACTCCAGAAATGGAGCACCTGCTATAACAGTATATGCAGATTTGCTCTCTCCGCTCACAGACTTACCCATCATTGCCTGCTCTACTCAAAACTAAATTGGCTCTCCCCAGACTCGCTCATACACTATTCTGTAGGCTGTACAATTGATAATATGATCAGAATGGTGTCCCCTAAATACCTTGCCGAACTATTAACTCAGCCCTCCCAAGCATACCTCCTCAGGGCATCTGCTCAAACCCAACTTGAAATTCCCAGATATCTCACACAAAAAGGAGAACGATCCTTTGCCATATCTGCCCCCAGCTTCTGGAACTCCATTCCCTCCCACATCAAACTCTTCAAATCCCACAAGGCCTTTAAACTGAGTCTTCAGGCACACCTATTAGAATCCGACTGCTGCTCTTGTGCTGTAACTTGGCTTCTCTCCTAGCATTTTCTCCTCCCTATGGCACTTACTGATTTCCTACTGGTCTCCAAAATCTGAAAGTTTCCACATCCAGCAGAAATCTATTGTTATAATGCTACTTCATTTAAGTTTTGTTTGCTGTTTGTCATTTCAATTTAGTCATTGATGTATCATCAGATGAAAATAATTAATGTAATGTTATCTGTTTCTCTTTGTCATTACTAATAATGACTGTACCTGGCTGTATACTGTTCAAATGTTTGTTCTCACCTCATGCTGCGTCTTGAAATACTCTTTAATGTTGACTCTGGTCTCCCCTGTCTGTACTCTGCCTGGTCATGCCTGAATATAGGCAACATTGTTGTCTAGTGTACTTACCCGGTAAACAAAAACCAAATAAATAAATAACTTTAGACCCCATTATTAGACAGAGCAATAAGTCTCACACAATCAAAGGTGTAAAAAACAACAAAGGTCCCCCAATAAAAATCTATGCATATGCATATGATATTGTTTTAACTGTTGCAGATCAAGTATCAGGGGCTGAGGCAATGAGACTGCTTTCTGACTTTTCTAACTATACCGAAGCAGAAGTGAACTTAAATAAAAGTTTTTGTTTATTAATAGGAACCACTGATCACACTATATCATTATTCCAGGATTCCAGTAGTGTATGAACTCCAAAGAATTCTAGGTATCCTATTTGGGCCTGGAGATATGGCTGAATTAAACTGGCATAATAAAATAGAGATAGCTGAAAAAATGGGTGGTTCAACTGAACAAATGGAACATGGGTAAGTTAAAACAGATTTAAATTATCAAAACATACTTTATTCCCATTTTTAAAAAATATAAATCACATATTTCTGATCTCAAAACACAGAGAAATGAAAATACTTGGACTTTTCTTCTCATGTATATGGGAGAGCAGATTAAATGAAATATTACTTACTTAGAAAAGATAAAAGGGGGGCTGGGTATGACAAACCCTATTGTACTTTTCCTTAGCATCTACATTTTCACCAATTTTGTTCCTGTGTTAAAATCTTTAAAAGCTCCTTGAGTAAATTGTGTAAAATGTAAACTACAACTCTTTTTCGATTCATGGGCAGATGAAACCCTATTTTCCAAATGCTTTAAAAACACTTAAATTACCCCAGTATTACAAATATGGGATAGATAAAATCAAACAGTGGCAAATAGATAAACATACCCTTTCTGTCTGTGCAAGACAAATGTTTTATGACCAACTGATGCATATTTTTTTCTATCTATACCTTTTGAGGACAGAAATTAATCAGAAAAATGGAAAATATGCCAAATGAAAATGGAATAAAAACCTCCAAAACTTTGGGATATAGTCTGGTTGGGAGCCCATGGGAAAATGAATGTAAAAAACAACTTGAGGAGGTCACGTGATGGCAGCCTAAAGGGAAAGTCGCGCTTGCCTGGAGCTCACCGATCGTCCGCTCTAATTCTTCCATTTTTCGGCGCTCTCTCGGCGATTTAACGGCTGCTCTCCTTTTGTGACCGCTAAGTCTGTTAATGCGATCGCTCGGTTTCGGCTTTCGGCGATGGAGACCTACATAAAGAAGTCTCGCCTGAAGCATTCCCCCCCGCAGACGCCGGAGAAAGTACAGGCCGCAAAGAGGGCCAAGCAACAGGCTGCTAGCCTGTCCCAGCTCCCAGTACTTGAGTCCCCACTCACTGAAGCGAAATTCATGGAGATTATGAAACCTCTCCAAGCCTCTATCACGGAGTGATCAGGGGACATTCACGATATAAAACAGGCTATGAATTCTCTTTCTATGAGGATTGGGGATGCTGAGAGCAACATCTCCTCGTTAGTCAGCAGGCAAAATGCAGCTGATTCAGAGATTGTTCTGGCAAAGAGAAGAATTAAAAAACTAGAGGATAAGCTAGAAGATTTGGAGGGGCGCAGCAGAAGAAACAATTTGGTGGTCATTGGCATTCCAGAAAGAGAGGAAGGTAATGCTCCTGTCACTTTCATGCAAAAAATTTGCCTTAAAATTGTGGGTTCGCCTTCCGGAGGGGGTGATTATATAATAGAAAGGGCACATCGATCCTTACACCTTCCCCCTGTCCAGGGTCAACCCCCCAGACCTATGATCCTGCGTTTTCTTAATTATCTGGATAAACAACACTGCTGGATAAAGTTAAAGGGATGAAGGAGCTATTATGGGAGGACAAGAGAATCCGAATTGCCCAGGATCTGCCCCACTCAGTAAGAATCAGAAGACAAGAGTTGCATCCTCTAGTCTCTAAGCTCATCGCTGCATCGAAGCCTTTTAGGTGAAATACCCAGCCACTCTAATGGTTTCACATCAGGGGAAATGGCTTTCATTTGAGTCTCACCAGCAGGCCCAACAGGAGCTACAGCCAGATATTACCAGACCTGTTCAAGTGAATTTCGACATACTCATCTGTTGGAGTGGGACTCTCATGCATCTCAGTATGAAGGATTTATGAGCGTGAATTACCTGACTTTTACTAAGAAAGAGGATTTTTTTTTTTTTAGGTTGCCCTGATTGTGACTGGAGGGATCTACAGAGCTCTTAATTACCAAATCTTGTGCTGTTTGCAAGGACGCCATCCGGCTGGGTGTTTACCCGGGGCAGCTGAATTAATATTATAAAAGTTCCAGGAAGAAGTTCCGGGGTTTACGCCGCCCTAATCACCTTGGACTTTTTTTTTTTTTTTCTCTCATGGGGCTTATATTGTTTTTTTTTTGGGTTTAGTATGGGTTTCTATCTCAGTGAGCGGGGTAGGTGGGCTCCGGGTGGGGATTTGGGTGATAAGTAGCTTTGGGCTGTTTTTGGACTTATATCATGTGGCAGTATTGTGTTAGGCGTACAGTTCTTGGGAACTGGGGATTAGGTATTAATAAGGGGCTGGAGGGTTTAGGAAATTTTACTATATGGGGTGGGGGAGGGTTGGGGCGGATTAATTAGAGGGAGGGAGGGTGGGGGAATTTTCAAGTTTAGCACATATGAATAGTGGGAGGTCTTTGCTTTGTTTGGGTGCTTGCTGTTCATTACAGGGCTCTTAGCGTAATACCCTGCTGATTTCTCTGAGGTTTTCATCTGATTCTATTCATCAGGTAGATGGCATTACCACTTAAAATTGTTAGTTGGAATATAAAAGGAGCCAAGGATAGGGTCAAGAGGCAGGTAGTCCTAAAACACCTTTCACACTTAGGGACGCAAATTGCTTTCCTCCAGGAAACCCATCTAAAGACAGCTGACCTTCATTATTTTAAAAGATCGTGGGTAGCTCAAGTTTTTGGTGCGGGTGCGTCTTCTAGGAGAGCTGGGGTAGCCATCTTAATTGCAAGAGGGGTGCCTTTCAAATTGGTACAGGAATGTTGGGACCCAGAAGGGCGTTTTATATTTGTGGAAGCAATATTGGCTTCTCAAACTGTGCTTTTAGGCTCGATTTATGGCCCCAATTGTGAATCTCCTTCTTTTTCAGGACCTTCCCCAAATTGGGCCTGAGGCACACAACATCACCATTCTTGGGGAGACTGGAACTTGGTACTCCAAAATGATCTGGATAGATCTTACAACAGACATAGAGGTCTTTCCCCTTCCCAAAGGGCCCTGAAAGAGTTGATCAACAATTTCCTTAGTTGACATATAGCTCTTTGGTTTCCAGAAAGGAGACAATATTCCTTTTCTCCCTGTTCACCATACCTATTCGAGAATAGATTATATTCTAGTTAGCTCCGTTGGTTCCCAATATCTCCCATGCTGAGATTTGGCAAGGGTGATTTCAGACCATGCTCGTGTACGTAAAATACCGCCTTTCCGGTTGTGTAGATCTACACAATGGAGGTTAAATACCAAATTATAAAAGATCAAAGTTCCCTAAAGAGCATTAGGGAGCTTATAGTAAACTTTATGACAGTCAACAATGACTCCATAAATCAAAAGACCTTATCTGGGCTGCCTTAAAATGCTTCTTAAGAGGGAGTTGATTAAGATGGCCTCCAGGAAGAAAAGGAGCAGGAGATAGGCTGAGAACAATTTTAGCGCTATCCAATTAAAGGAGAATACTCTATCCGCAGCTCACCTGAATCAGAGTGGGTTAAGCTGCATCAGTTGCAGACCCAGTACGCAGCTATAATTTTTCAGCAATCAGAACTGGCCCTTTCTCGAACCAAGATGCAGTATTTGGACCTAGGTGAAAAGGCGAGCAAACTCCTTGCTTGGCGAGTAAAACAATTGGACTCAGCTCAATATATAGTGGGAGTTCGGGCAGGGCTAGGGGATCATATTCATACTGACCCGAGAGAAATCTCGAAGTTATTTGGTGAGTACTTCCAGAAATTATATACACGTGAGGCTGATGCGGGACCCTCCGGTCCTGAAATTGCGGAGTACCTAAGTGAAGTGAACTTGCCAAAATTATCAAAGCCGACTCTAAAATTTTAGAAGCTCAATCGCTCTTGCCGAGATACAGAAAGTTATTCAGCAGCTACCCCAGACAAATCCCCAGGCCCCGATGGTTTCCCGAGTAATTTTTATAAGGCTTTTCTCCCAGAGATTTCACCAGTGTTACTTGACGTCTTTAGGTACTGGTATAGTTATGGTATTTCTGATCCGCTCTTCCTCGAAGCCACAATTTCTCTAATTTTGAAACCGGATAAAGACCCAACTAGTCTGGACAGTTATCGGCCAATCTCTTTGCTTAACACCAATATTAAAATACTCTCAAAAATTTTAGCTAATAGGCTAGCTGTAGTTATGGACCGATTAGTTAGCAGGGAACAGGTAGGTTTCATGAAAGGGAGACCATCTCACGATCACATGAGGAAACTTATGCATCTTATTGCTATAGCAAAAGAGTCTAAATTCCTTGCGGCACTCCTTTCACTTGATGCCGAAAAGGCCTTTGATCGGGTCTCATGGTCCTTTCTTTTTGCCACTCTCTCGGCTTTCGGCATACCCCACAACTTTATAACTTGGATCAGATTATTATACTCATGCCCATCAGCCAGGGTGAAATGCAATGGATTCCTGTCACCATCCTTTAAGTTGGAGTGAGGCACCAGGCAGGGATGCCCGTTATCCCCTTTATTATTCAATTTGTATTTAGAGCCTTTACTGCGTAGGATTATAAAGAACTCGGCCATCAAGGGTATACAAATAGGAGATTCTAGGTATGTCTGTTCTGCATATGCGGATGACGTGCTCTTACATATAGAAAATCCAGAGCCTTCGATCCCAGTTATACTTAAGGAGATTAATAGTTTCTCCGCAGTCTCTTCATATAAATTAAATTGCTTTAAATCTAAGGTTTTCCTGCTAAACTATCTTGTGAGAAAAGCAGGGATACAGGGTCTAGGTGTTGCATGGAGACAAATTTTGTTACATTTCTTGCCATAAAGATTAAGGCCAGTATTATCCAGATGGCCAAGGATAATTTGGCTTCCATTGTGCAGAAGTTCTCGGCTGATCTTAAGAGATGGAGCTCTCTTTCCTTATCCCTATGGGGCAGGCTAAATCTTATAAAGATGATGGCTCTTCCCAGACTTCTTTACCCGCTTGATATGCTAGGAGCTTTTCTACCAAAGAGCTGGTTTATTAAGCTACAGAAGGTATTTAATTCCTTTTTATGGCAAGGTAGAACAACCCGTCGCTCTTATCTCAAACTTTCAGCTCCCAAACTTAAAGGTGGCCTTTCAGCCCCCGCTCCTTTTATATATTATTTGGCCCAGCATGTAGGTAAATTGGCTTTCTGGGTTCGGGAGCAGACTAGAGTCTCATACACTCCTCTCTGGTTGGACATTGAACAGGTCCTTGTGAAGAGGGCCAAATGTTCCTTACCTGCGCTCCTCTATATTCCTCTGGCCAGCCTCCCCATGTCGCTCAAAAATAATCCTATAAGATGGTCTATCAGGGCATTTCATCAATTGCAAAGTTATTTAGGAGTTAAGTGGTGGTTATCGGTTCTCAACCCATTATTGACAATACACCAATTAAAATTGGGCGCCCTATCGGTGCCTTTTGGCCTGGTATGCAACAAGGTTGCTGATTTTTTGGGATCAGGGCAGGCCATATACGTTTGATGTCCTAAAAGAAAAATGGGGATGTAAGGGATGTGATTTTTATAAATGGTTGCAGCTTAGGAAAGCCCTAACTCAGGTCTTCTCCCCGAATTATAAAGAGGTTAAGGATGGTAAAGATATACACACTCTTTTTAGGACGGCGCAGCAGCCGCACGCTGTGGCCAGGGTTCACAGTCTCCTCCAGGAATGGGATCACATGCTACCTCCGAGAACCTGCTATTATTGGGTCCAGGCGTTGGATTTCAGCGCTTCCCCAAAAGCCTGGAGGATGCTTTGGTCTACATTGTATAGATTCATTAAGCAGGACAGGTTAAGAATGATCCAGTTTAAAATTATGCATCATATGATTTTGACTCCTACCCTCTCTTCAGAAGGGGAGTTCTCAGCTCACCTCTATGTGGGAAATGTAAAAAGGAAGATGGAACTCTTTACCACCTTTTATGGTCGTGTCCTCTAATTCAAAACTTTTGGAAATCAGTAGGTTCCCTGCTCAGCCCTATCCTTGGCTCTTATAGAATGGATACCCCCGAGATCTGCTTATTGGGTGCTTTCCCTGTGACCACTCCTAAAGTTTGGAGAGCATACATTAGTCTGACCACTGCTGTAATGAAACTGCTAATTCTCAGGCATTGGGTGTCAGACAAGGTTCCAACATTGGTTGAGTGGCATAGGGAATGCACCTTTGCTATACAACTTGAAAAACACATTGCAGACACAAGGGGTAAAAGAGAGTCTTTTGTTAAGTTATGGGGCTCACTGGAGCATTTTCTTTTCTCATGGATTCCTTCTAACTAATATTTTATTTTCTTGGTTCATTAGGCTAGCACCCTCTAAGGGTTAATTAGTGATTTTCGACCTCCTACATGTGTAATGCTGAGGGTGAGTGGGGGTTGGGGGGAGGATATGGGGTTAGTGAGTTAATTAGTATTGATTGTTGTTCCTTCTGGGGAAAGTGTTCCTTTTCATTTCTTCTGCCATTCGGCTCTAATGATGTTCTGACTTCCTCTGTAACTCCTATTCAATTATTTGTGTATAATTGTGTTTTTGCTGGAAAAATTAATAAAACTTTTAATTACAAAAAAACAACTTGAAACATAAAGAATTGACTGAACGTTACTGCCCCAGACCATACCGTACAACAACCTTGGAAATGATACATTTATTTTTTCAATCGCCCATATATTGTTGAATTTTGGAACCTTGTGAGGTCTCAGTGGGGCACTTTATCATTTACATATTTATTACGATTCTTTGGTCTTGGGTATTCTGTCAGATCATTGGAGTAAACTGGATATAGGTAGTGTGGTAACTCTATTTGCATTATTAAAATATTAGATATGGCAAAGCAGATGCCAATTTTCTATACAACAACAAGTAATTTCACAAGAACAACTTTTTAATATTGTAAAAGAAGAATTGCATAAGCAAACAGTATGAATTCAAATGGACAGTACACAACAAGTTTGTACAGTTAGGGAAAGACTTCCCTCTGGAATAATGCTAAGTTACTAGGAGTTTGAAGTTTGAACCCAATAGGAAAGGAGTTTAAGATAATTATGAAACATAGATCATTAGTGAATGGAAAAGGTATTATATAGAGAATAACAGATGGGTAGGTAGTTATGACGAGGATTTTACACACACCCGAGGGGTGGGATGCCACATAAACCCCAAGAGTGAAGCTTGTGGGGTTTGTTAAGGCATCCCACGCTGAGGGTGTGTGGAAAGTAAGAGTTTTACACACCTACCCATCTTTAATTTTGTATAATTGCGGGGGATAATATTTTCACCACAGCAATTATACAAAATAACTCTATTTCTATAGGAGTCAAGACACAGACCATTGGAGTTTTAACACAGTCCATAGTAGCTGGCTCATAAACTGAAGCAGCTTTTTTTTTCTAACTTGGGGCCGATTGGGTAGTAGGTTTTTTTTTGGTGGCCAGTAGTATTCTTTTAAAATAAAAAAGAGGTTACTGCTGACTTCTGTTGGGGACATTGAGAGTGCTGCAGAGTGGGGACAGACAATGCAGAGAGCTCGAAGTTTGCAGCAGGCACATGTGCTGAAGTAGGGAAACTGGGCACATGAATGTAGTTATAACTGGCTGGTTAAAACACTAGAATTATAACCCAGTTTCCCTATGGGGAAAAAACAGTAACTAGTTATTATATAGAGATGCAAGCTAATCTCCCCTTCTGGAAGAGGCGGATATTAGGAATATGGACAATATGAATGAATTTCTTGTTAAATTTTCTTTTGGGTTTCTGTTACATTCTGTATGATGGTGGTGGTATGTGTTAATCACCAGAGAGGGTTAGTTGGTTTTGGTATAAGTTTTATTTCGAAGATCATGCCTTTATAGTGGTGTATGACAGCAATGCTATTTAAGTTTGCATGCATAATTTGATGCATGGTTATTTTATGTGTGTATTAACACTGCTTGTATATCATTAATATTGTTCTTGAAGTTATAAATAAAAATTCCCCCTACTCGTTTAGTGGTGGGGGGTTCTTTTCAGTATTATGGTTTACAATTTGGTTTCTAAATATTGATTTGAAGGTAACTAGAAAATGTATGAATGTAAAACTTGTTTGATTTCTCTTATGATTTGTATTATTTTTGTGTGAGTTCACACTGTTTTGTATTTATTTGATTATTGAAGTTATAATAATAAAAATTTCCCTACTCTTTTGGAAAAGTGCCATGCGATCTTTAACATCCACTTGAACAACCACCAGAACCTCGGTTTAACATCTTATCCGAAACACAGCACCTCAGGAGTACAACATCCTCCTCATGCTGCACTACAGTGTCAGTATTGGGATATTAACCCAGCTGCCTGGTGTGGGGATAAAACCCACAGTCATCTGATCTCCTGGCCTCAGAGGCAAGTGTGCTACCTGCTGAGCCACTGATACTGACACTGATTGATTTCAGCCCAAGCAGTGTGGAGCTGGCTTCTTAGATGTCTCAGAGCATAACATGTGGTGGGGCAGTGTTCTATATTATGTGTAATTGGTTGAATACAGTCCCACAGTACCTGCAGTGGACATAGTCCATAATGAGTTTGTTGAGAAGCAGATGGAAGAAGAGGGGATGGTCCCTACTTGTGAGAGAGTAGCAGACGAAAGAAAAGTTGCAGGTTTTTTATTTAGGAGGGAGGACAGATGGCAGCAGATGAAAGAAAGTGAAGGTACCTTTGTTTCTGCTACCTGTACAAGAAATCAGTGATGTTCTGCCTTTTAGATGTACCAAGATTTTGTTACATCAACTGTACATAAATCCACAGTACACACAGAACTGATAGGATGGAAAGGAAGCTTGTTGTTTTTATGTTAATGGAGCACGGAGTAAGTGTTTCAACAACTCCTTATGCTGAGCGAGCAGTCACTTGTTGGGTATAAGCAGAGCGAGTGAGGAGAGATGCTGCCACAGCAGAAAAAAGAGCCTGGACTGTGCACTTCAAGGAGGATTCGGGTAGAACTGCTGTCAAGGAATTCCTGCTTCTGCACCTCTCAAGGTCTGCCTTCCCTCCTTGATTGACTTGTCTCCCAGTTGATGAAGATCAGTGAAGCTTAGCAGACAGTAAGGCTAGGGTGGTTCCATATAATAGCAAATATTTATCACCAAAAAGCATTTTGGCGATATACAAACCAAAGCAACCTGACTTCCGGCCACTGCGAGTGTTTATGCAGGGGGCTGCACCCCCCTGAATTAATAACAATAATAATAATCCTTTATTTATAATGTGCCTTCCGAAAACCAAGGAACATTAAGATTAAGTACAGGGGATGAATGTCAAGGAGGCGGTGAAACATGCCTGGAAATAAAATAAATAGAGAGCCGCAAGCAGGTCCCAAACCCAGTAACTCTCACCACCACACCACAGGGCTAGCTCAGCTGCAATAGGATCCCCTACACATTCAAACCTTCCCTCCTATCCTGCTACTCCACCTCCCTATCCCTCCCCTTCTGGTCACTCTCGTCGCTGTGGGATCACTACCCTAACAGAGTAGCTGTTGATGGTAGCGATATAAATGAATGGCTGTTTCTACAGCCATTCATTTATTATCGCTGTCATCACTGGCTACCAGCTAGGGGCTGGACCGCACTTGGCATATGCCTCCTAGGTATAGGCACTGGTTTACCTTGATTGAAAAAGGACAAAATCTGTTTTGCTTAATGGAGAAACTGGTATTGTTACCAGTGTTTGCAAAGCCAAAATCCATTTTTACTTTTATTTGTTTTGTGAGCTCTGTTTAACATTTTTCTTTCTGAGCTACCATGTATTTTATGAGTTTTCTTGTCTAGTATTGTGCATTAGTCCTCGTAGTTATTAGAAATAATTAACTCTATAATATATTCAGCATGTACCTCAACCAGAGGCTAGGTCTGTTCTATCGCCTCCATCCTCTCCTTTTTTTTTCAATTTACTGTACTTTATTAATCAACACACAAGAAATATAATACAGAACAGCAGACTGGGACTTATCATATAGGAACAGTGCCTTCTCCTTATACATTAGTGGAATGTATTATTCCCAAGTGAACAACTGTGACCATAAAACAGGGAGGTCGTACAATGATTAACACTGGGTGTACTAGCGAACAGGTCAAAATTAACATCTTATCAGTATTCAACAGACAACTGAGCAATTGAACAATTTGTCTATCCCTCCCTCTCCTCTCCTCTCCCATCTCCCCATATCCCCTTACCTCCCTCCCTCCCTTGGAGCCCTACATCACCACCTAACAGGTGAGTTATTGAGGTTGTCACCATCCAATCATCGGGTAGGCAGGTACACAGGCATCCACATATGGTCATGTCAATTAGATGACAGTATGGGTGTGGCTAACTCTCTGGTTCTCCCTATATGGGGGGTACTAGAGTAAGGCACAGGAGAGGATGAAGAGTCATCAGGATCCCCCATCTTCTGCTGAATGTCTCCTGTTGGTTCTGCTGAGAAGCAATATGTCTCTCCAGTTCCAGTGTCTGAAGAAGTTCTGAATGCCATTCTCTCACAGAGGGACTGGCTTGGTCCAGCCAATGCTGTGCTATGACAAGTTTCACTACAACCAAAATTATGGACATGCAGGCTTTGTGGTTATCACTTATGCCTTTAGGAAAGTGGCCTAGTAGACAGATCTCCTAGGAAAAGTAATAGTGCAGGCCCAGCATAGGATCCAGGCCTTCCCGAATTGCTTGCCAGAGGGGAGCCACTAGTTTATAGTCCAACAGGATATGTTTTAAGGTGCCTTCTGATCGCCCACATCTGATACATAAAGGGGATGCTGATCTGCCAATTTTATATAACCCAATAGGAGAGAAGTACATGTTATATAAAATATGAAACTGCAACAGTCTTAACCAGTCCTGCTTTATGAATTTATAAAGCCTTCGCCATATAAGTTGCCATGCTTTATCACTGATATTTAGACATGCTTTCTTCTCTCAGCCCTACCAAAAGGCTAAAAGCTCCTACTGTACATCTAAACACCCACAGCTTGTTGAAAAAGAAATGATCAGATTCAGACCATGGTGTGCACTCTAAAGCCAGACATTCTATTCATCTCAGAAACTTGGTTAAAGAGTAGTAATCCTGACCACTCAGTCTCCATTCCAGACTACTCACTGCTAAGGCAAGTCTGTTCTGGCAGGGGTGGTGGTGCGGCCATTCATGTCCTAGCCTCCATCTAATATTCTATCATCTACTCATCCTCCAATTCTGTGACCCATAATGCCCTAGCTATCCATGTGACCCTCCCCTTCACTCTTCCAGTCTTCGTAGCCAGCATTTACTGCCACCCAAATGTCCATCCCTCAGTCATGCTTGACCTCCTAACCTCCATCACTTCCCCTGCTCGCTTGGGGGAATCGTTCATCCTAGGCGACTTCAGTATAAATTGGTTGTCACCTAAAATGACAAAAACTAAAAATGAAATTGGAGCCTTAAACCTTTCTCAACTGATCTCTGAACCCACCCCACCAAATCACAAGACACAACAGCACTCCCTACACAACTGGGCCCTTATCTCCCACCCCCACCATGTCATCACCTGTGGTGTCCTCCCTGATGCTCTCAGTGACCATAACCCAATATTCATAGTTAGGAAAGTCAACAGAACTAAATCACAACACAAAACCATAGAACTACGTTCTCTCAAGTCTCTTAACCTTGAACCTCTCCTGAGTATCCTTGCCAATTCTCACTGGTCCCCCTAACCTCCTTCCCCTTGATTGATAAGGCCCTTGCCTACTTCAAAGACAGCGTTCTTATAAACTGGAACGCATTTACCCCACTAAAACAAACCTGAGTCAGAGGTAATCACTTACCTTGGCTAACCCCTGAACTTCTGGCCTGTCTCAGGGCTAGAGATCGGGCATAGAAGCATCATAAAGCCACCCAACACCCTAGTGACCTCTCAAACTACCGCATGCTCCAAAACACTTGCACCAGGACTACAAGGATAGCCAAGTCTGAATATTTCAAATCTGCCTTCATCACCGACATAAATTCCCTTTCTAAGTTCTGAAAGGTGGTCAGTGCCTTATTTTCCCTGACATCTCGCCCACCTCCACCAGTACTTAAAGTAAAGAGTTCATTAGTGTCTGACCCACTAGTCATAGCAGCATTATTTGACTCCTATTATACCTCCTGCGCCACTGAGCTACTAAAATCCCTCCCTTCCTACCCTTCACCCTTCCTACCCTCTACTGGTGTGCCCCCTCCACCACCCTCCAACCTCCCCTTCTCTTTTACTGCTGTAACCCCAAACAATGCCCTACTTGCCCTCCTCACCATCAACCCCTCTAAAGGTGCCTCCCCTGATGGCCTTGACCCAAAACTCCTCTCCCTCTCCACTTCAGCCATTGCCTACCCCCTTTCATTAATCCTAAATCTCTCATTCTCTACTGCCTTGGTCCCCATTTTCATGGAAACATGCAGTGGTCCTCCCTCTACCCAAAGGGGGTGACCCCTCATCCCCTGGCAACTTTCACCCCATTTCTTTCCTCCCTACCCTTGCCAAGCTTCAAGAACACATTGTCTTCTCCCAACTCACCTCTTTTCTATTTGACACCTCCTTTTTCACCCCTTTCCAGTCTGGTTTCAGGAAAAATCACTCAACCATCACCCTCTCTCCTACAGCTCACAGACTCTATCCTAACTAGGATGAACAATGGCCAACTTACCTCTGCCATTTGTGTTAACTTTGGCAAGGCTTTCAACACTCTCTCACTCCCTTCTCCTCAACTCACTCCCAGCAGCTGGCCTATCTCCCTCTGCCACAAACTGGTTCAATGCCTACCTTATTGGCAGAACCTAATCAGTTAAGATCTTGGATGCCACTTCACCTCCCCTCCCAATTAGCACTGGCAACCCCAGGGGCTCTGTATTATGGTCCCTCCTATTCTCCATCTTCTTAAATGACTTTCCCTCTGTTTGCTCACCCTGTGCCACTACACATATATATGCTAGTGATACAGTCTTGTATGCATCTTGCTCCTGTCCTGCTGAGATTACAACCAGCTTACAGTGAGACTTCAACAAGGTTCAGCTCTGGTTTGCTAACCATCAACTTTTCCTCAGTGATAAGAAAACTATCTCCATGACCTTTGGAGCAAGGCAGAGACTCTCTAGGTTTCCCTTCCTATCAACTTTCCACACCATTGATGGGACTTTACTTGAGGACACATCCTCCTTCAGGTACTTAGGTGTTTGGTTGGACCACCCCCTAAACTAATGTGGACGTACTGATGCCATCCAGAAAAAAACTGCGCCCCAAGCTTGGTGCCCTGCTGAGGAACCATAGATGCACCCCTCCTACGGCTAGGCATGAACTTGTTCAGAAGATGATACTGCTCATTTTAGACTACTGTGACATAATCTATGGTGCTGTCCCAAGTCCTCCCTTTCTTTTTTTTTTAATTCTGTATTTTTGTTGCCCCCACTCCACCAAGGATCTGCCTGGTCACGGACCCCTTGTACTCCCACTTTCATTTTAGCCAGACTCCAGACACCCCCGGCTTGCCCTCTCGGGTTGGGGTTGCGACACATTAGTCATCAGTGCTGCGAACATGGGACTAGAATCATGGAGCTGGCCCCAAACTCTGATTAGGGCAGGGGCAGGCTTCATAAATAGGGGCACGAGCTGTCTTTTTTTCTTGGTTTTTCCTCCCAAGGGGCGGAGACATGCAATGATGACCTGCGTCTGCCCTGCCCCTCTACTGCTGTTATATGCCTGTGCTAGCTATTCCTTCCAGCATCTGCTAGGACTCATTGTGCACTGGACATTCTCCCCAACCCTCTCACTGAAGAAGGAGAGAAGCCCAAAGGCACCTCAATCCTTCTTCCCCAGCTGACCCTCCAGCTCCGAGGTCCATTCCCGAACCCGGGTCACTGGCATCACAAGCAGAAATCCATCCACTGCACCGGCGGCCAGCCCCAAGTCCTCCCTTTCCTTCTGCCGCTTTGCCCTGGATGCCGCCATTTGCACCCACCACTGTGATCTTTATCGTGCCCCATCCGTCCCCTCTTTTACAAACAGGCAACTCTCCAACTGTGCTAAATTCACCTCCAAGCACTGGTTGGGTGAGCTCCCTTCCTGCCTAACCTCCACCTTTATAACAACCCCCCCAACCTCCCATTCTATTAAATCAAACAACTCCCACACCCTGGTAGTCCCCCTCAGATCCACCCTAAATGGCCAATCTGCTCACTCTCACTGCCTCCCCAAAATTTGAAATTCACTCCCTCCTCAAATCCGGCACTCATCCTCCACCTACTCCATCAGCTGTGCCGTCAAAAATTACCTTGTGCCCAGCTGTTCCTGCCATGTCCCTCCCCAATTCCCTATTATAAGCCCTGGATAAACCCTACCCCACTACTGTCACATTCATTTTACCCTGTGCACTTTCACTCCCCAAATTTCTAGCTCTCCTCCCCTTCCCCTAAATTGCCCCCCTTACTGGCCACCCTTGATCTCTCACAGAATGTAAGTGATGCCAAATGCTCTCCATGAGTCACTCTCCTACCCCCTCAGGGTCTTGTATCTCTCATGTACACCCATCCACCTACATTCCTCCACCTCACCCCTCCATCTACTTTCACCTTTTTTTCACATAAGCACCTGTTTAACTACTAACCCAGCACTTATTATTGTTCACTTTTCCTACATATTATCTGTTTTAACATTGTTTGTAGCACCTGCCTTGCAACTGTATGTTAATGTTAATGTTGATCTTGTAACTCGAATATGACTCTTCCCCTCCCCCACCTTACCCTTTCCACTTCTTTCCCCCTCTCATTGCTCTCCTTTTCTTTTCTTTTATGTAAGCACTTGTTTACTTATTAACCCAGCAATTATTATTATCCACTCTTTCTACCCATTATGCACAACACTGTTGTAGCACTACTTTTAATACCTACCTTAGAACTGTATGTTAAAGCTGATCTTGTAACTTGAATGTTTAATGTTTCTCTCCAATTGTACCCCTTCCCCCCAGGTTACACTGGGAGATGAGCAACTTGTCGCTCACTGTGCCTTCCTGGTAAAACATTTCAAGAAATAAAATTCTTCCAACAATAACAAACTCCCCATGGTTTACAAGTGTCATAGCAGTGGAGGAGGTTGTAGACCACAGAGACTGAGTGAGGTGCCCTAGTTGCATCTCTGAGTAGCTGCACAAGGTGGTTAGGGGAGTCCTGCCATAGATAGGGTCCCAAGAAAGAAGATATTGCATTTTGCAGCTGACGATGCTTGAAAAAGTGATATGAAGGTATAGCAAACTTTCTCTGAATCACCTCTGGAGGACTGATACTCCCATCAGAGATCAAAGAAGATACAGAGATCCTGTCCAGGGCAGGGCAGAAGCTCCAAGGAATAGCACAGTTCACAACAGTAAAGTGAGGATTACCAAATAGGGGTTGGGATACATCTTTATGCAGTGAGATCTTGAGGAAGGAACAAATCTGGCATAAAGCTTTGAGGGACCACCAGATTGGAGAGTTATCCATTGACTTGGGTAGTTCTGAGAGCTTTACATAAAGAAGACTCCCTATATCCAGACTCCTAGATTGACATAGATGCTGCTCATGAGAGATCCACTGGGGGACGTAGGTATTGACTACTGCATTATCAATATGGGTGCATCATTTGAATATCTTACAGCAGTGTATTGCACAATACTATAAGAAAAAGTTGGGAGTCATAACCCTCCCAAATCTCTTTAATGGCCTCCATCCTCTCCAGTCATTTTCCTCCTGCCAAAAAATAGCAATGTCCACACTCCTCCCTCTCTTCTCCTCTGGTGCCTTGCTACTCCTCCCAGATCAGCCACCATCCTCTCTCACCTCAATCAACTTTATTTTAGGGTAGGATGTTTTGCACTAGTGGTTGACCCTTGGCTTCACCACTTTAATGTTCACTAATTGCAGGGCTAGTCATCACTTGATTATAAGTTTTAGTACATTACAATGTGCCTGATGTATAAGCTGGTCCACCTTTGCCTTGGTGACATTATCAAATTTAGGCATTCCCTGCATACACTACAGTCTGCCTCCTTCCCCTACTTGTAACTCCCAACTCTCAGTTGGCAGGAGATCTTTACTTTTCCAGTCACATCCACCTGGAATTCCCTCCCACGTGTGATTTGTATGTTTGGCATCTCGGGTTGCCCAGCTCTCTTATGTGACAGCAGCAGCTCCATCATGACCCTAACTTATGGCCCCATCCCTCAGGGTTGATGGCAGCAGCAGAAGCACTATGACCCCCAACTCTGAGTGTGACAGTGGCAGCAGCAGGAGCAGCACAATAGTTTCTGTTCCTTAGGGGTAAGAGCAGCAGCATTACAGCCTCCTTTCCTCAAGATTGATGGCAGCAGCACTATGGCCCCATTCCTCAGTGGTAAGAGTAGTTATGGCCTCCATCCCTCAGGGTAAGAACATCAACACTTAGGTCTCAATCCTTTAGGTGTGATGGCAGCAGCTATATTGCAGCCTCCATCCCCCAGTGGTGATAGCACAAGTACTACAGCCCCTGTGTCTCAGGTGTGATGGCAGTAGCAACAATGCAGTCCCCACCCACAGGGGTGGTGGCAGTAGTGACAGCACTACAATCTACTTCCTTTAACAACCACACCTCACATGCCCAAATTACAAATTACTAGGTCTCTTTGCTTGTCAGAACACAGATTTAAATTAATCTGAACCACCACCACTAAGGTGGACCACTGTTGTTTTATTCTATCTGTCATTTAACTGCCTGAATTTTCTGCTTTTAAATAAAATGTCTTCACCTAAAAAAATCACCAATTGATTAGTGGAGGACCTTGTAATAGAAAATCATGCATCTCCCAAACATGTGGATGCCTTTGTTTTAAATTGGTCTCCATGGACAGGGGATCTCTCAGTTTTCATGTCTGAGCCCAGATGTGAACTGAGCACCACTCTGCCCACCAACATCATACATTCCCTGGGGTCTTAACTTATGTGTGTCATTGAGTGTGCTTTCTGGTTTGGGTGTAGCTGCAGAAACCCACTCACCCCTAATGGCATTATACAGTGGCAGGTAGTGTGTCAACAGCATTGGACCATACAGCAAACTCAAGACTGTACAGAAGCTAAGTCCCTCAACTAATTTAGGGAAAACAAGAAGCAAACTTCAGCAGCTCTACTCTGCCTGAAGGCATCTCACAGTATATGGCACCTTGCTTGCTGTGCTCCTCTAAGTGTGCAGTCTGGTTTGGGTGCTGTTGCAGCACGCCCAACAACCCACACTGGTATAAAGCTGTGGCTGGTAAAGTAACAACAACACCCAGTTATGCAGCAATTCAGGGGTTCTCAGAATCTAAGCCTCTCTCACTCAGAGGCACACAACTTACAACAACAGCATGAAGAACTGCCAGCTCTTACACAGTCAGCAGACCAGCTCACCCACACTGCAAAAAAAGAACACTCCTAAAATTAAAAACAAAATATTGGTGCAGGCTTACAGAAGCAATTGTGTATGTAGCAATATACAAGTGCTAGTGTTTTTACTTTGGCAAAACATAGAAACATAGAATCTGATGGCAGATAGTACTGCTTGGCCCACCTAGTCTGCCCATTGCCCTACCAAATGGATAAGTTGCAGATCCTAGTTAACCAACAGCCTACTTCCTCTACCCCCCCACTAGAATTGTCTTATTGACCCCAATATCCTCCTCAAGAAAGCCGTTCCATGTGACCACCACCTTTTCTGTGAAAAAATACTTTATCACGTTACCCCTGAGCCGTCCCCCCTCAATCTTCAAATTGTGTCCCTTTGTTTTTGCACATCTTTTTTTCTGAAAGATGCTACCCTCTTAAACTTTGTTGATTCCCTTGATGTACTTGAAAGTTTCTATCATGTCCCCCTCTCCCTCCTTTCCTCGAGGGTATACATGTTAAGCTCCTTTAGTCTATCCTCGTATGGCTTCTGTTGCAGACCCTGCACCATTTTAGTTGCTCTCCTCTGGACTGTCTCCATCCTGCCTGTGTTCTTGCAGACATGGGGTCTCCAGAACTGGATGCAGTACTCCAGACGGGGTCTCATCAACTGTCTGTACAGAGGGATAACAACTTCCTGTTTTCTACTGGTGATGCTTCTCTCTATACATCCCGGTATCCCCCCAACCCTCCTTACTGCCTTCTCACATTGCTTACCTACCTTAAGGACATCTGATATGACTAACCCAGGTCCCTTTCCATTTCTGTTGTTGTTAATACCTCTTCCCCATTGTGTACTCTTCCTCTGGGTTTTTGTTTCCCAGATGCATTACTTTGCACTTTTCTGCATTGAATCTAAGCAGCAATATTTTTGACCATTCCTCCAATCTTGCCAAGTCCCTTCTCATCCTTTGCACCCCTTCTTGTGTATCAACCCCAATGCAGATCTTTGTGTCATCTGCAAAGCAAATAAAGAGGGGTAATAAATGAACTAAAGACATTTACATGAATCTAAGGAGGTGAGGTAATTAAAGAGTGCATGCTTGAAGGTGAGGTGAGAATTGGAGCTTCTAAGGGAAATGGAAGGGAGTTCCAAAATTTGGGACCATAGAAGGACAAGTCAAGTTCACCCATTGTAGTGCAGCAATTAGGTACAGTGACCAGAGCTGAACTCAAGGACAGGAGGAGTTGGAGCAGTCAACTGGGGTGAACATGGCTGCAAGGGAGGAGGAGAGAGAATAACAAATTATATTGTCTGTCAGGCAGTCAATGGAATATAAACACCGAGAGGAGGGGGATAACCAGCAGAGGTCACAGTAAAGTGTGCAACAGTGTTTAAGTTGATGGGCAGACAAGGTAAATCTGCAAGCATTGTTGTAGGCAACATTCCACACTTGAAGGCTGTTTGCCTGCACTTGCGCAAAGACCGGCATTGCATAGAAAAGACCAGGGAGCAGGAGTCCTTGGGCAACCGAATGTAGACCAATGCTACAGTTACACCTTTACCATTCAAGCCAAGGAGTATCTATATTGTCAGTACTTGTGTGTTGCAGCCAGTGGCTACATAAAATATATCTGAACAGTTATCTTTACCTAAACAAAATCATTGCAGCCTGAGTAAAACTCAGGTAAATTACAGGATACCCTGACTACAGTATTGTATGATTCTGTGAACATACATTGGTTTTGTTTTTATATTCTTTGTAAATCAGGTAAGGTCCACTATGCAGAAATGCCTGTCTTCAGGGGTGACACAGGAAGACTGGGATGGTTAAGTGACTTGCTCAGAGTCACGCATTATGCAAGTGGAGGTTGTGGGAATCAAACTCATAACTGTTGGATGTGCCCAGTTCATTCACCATTTGTTACTCTAACCTCTAGGCTATACTTCTAGCCACAAAACCCCACCAGATATAATGTTTTAATATGTGATTTCAATAATAGTGTACAGTACCTACAGTGCAAATTATGAACATTAAACACTTTACAACATTTTACTAAAACTAAATTATTCACCACTTCATCGTCTTATTTTTTTCTTACACCAAAGTGGCTGAAGAGTTGACAGAGCACTGCAAATAACTTTTGATCAGGACTGATTATTCTACATCCAGAAACAGATACAATTTGTTTATTTTGGATTCATTTAATATTGATTTTCTGTGGCTCGCTAAATATAATCTATTTATTTAGCACTGCATGAGACATATGTTGTTTACATTTTTGAAGAGGCAACACATCTGATCCCTTTAGTATTAATTTTAGGAACACAAGCTTTTCTTCAAGTTTAAAACATATTCAAGTGGCGCTGTATTCATTTAGCAGTTTATGCTGACAAATATGTGCTGCAGAAAACAAAAGCACTCAGGGTCTTTAGCAGAACTCCCACAATTTCCACACAATTTTTGCAAAAAAACATTTCTGCAATTTCAGACTTTTTCCACAATTTTCCAGGGGCCCTGCCCATGTTTGCTGACACTTGTATTTTTTTTTTGTTTTGCATAATCTATTGTAATATAAATATTAAAAGAAGTTTTGGAACATTCTAAAGGAAAAACTGTGCTTTCAGGATGGAGAGCAGTTTTCAGCTGAAAGAAAGACTGGAGGGAAGCATTAGTGGTTAAACTGAAACATAGCTGGTTACAACAAAGCAGTGTGGGTGGATTCTTTACTGATTCTACAAGTAGCAAAGCAGAAAGAATGCTCAGCAAAGCAACATTCATTTTAAGATGCTGAAATTAATTTGACACCAGCGACCAGGGGTCAGTAGTGAACTTGGGTTGCAGAAGGGCCAGCCACGGGAGGAGAACTGAGTGCCTGGGGGGACTGCTCTCCTTCTCCTCTGGGGAGAGTGGGCTGTGGGTCCCGCTGCTTTACTGCCACCTGAGTGACCATGGGTGTTGGTACAATGGGGTTGAAGAATGATCAGGTGGGGGTACTGACAGTGGCCTGGATTTGGAACAGTGGCATATCTCTACATTCCCCACCTCCTTGGATAATCTCAAGTGCTGGTGCCCTCAGGGGCAGGGACTAGAAAACCAGGAAAACACCCTGCATCAGCCACCAGTATTAGGGACCTGGCTGCCCTAGACTTCATAACCAGGTTCCATGGATGGACTGACTGGGTTGCCCAATGCACACTAAGGGACTGTGGAAGGGACAACCTGGGGTCACCTCCCTCCCTGCCCGGGGGGGTACAACTGAGGCAGGATGGGGCAGACCCAGAGGAGCTCACAGGCATTACATGGGGTAATGCTAGGGGATACACAGCATAGGGATCCCTGAAAAGTGGAGGCTGATGCAGTGAGAAGTTTGTCTAGAAAGAGAAGATTTAGTCAGCCTCTTTTATCCATCCAGTCCCTGGTGACAGTGCCTCCTATCAGCTCCCCCAGCCCTGTTCCCCACTTGCAGCCTGCTCTTCCAGCTGCCCCATTGCTTGCCTCCCCCATGGTGAGGCAGCGGGGATCCCTCATCCTGCCTAACTCTGGATCTGGTGCTAGAAGGTTACTGCACATCACGGGGCCAGTGCCTGTGGGACCGACTGTCATTCTGCAGCACCAGTACCTTGATTTTCCACCTGTAATTAGTCCCCGTAGGCGAGGCGTGCAATGACATCACTAGGAGAAAGCATGCATGCTCCTGTATGTGCATCTCTGAGCATCTGCCTCATCTACCCCCACTCTGTAGTGTTACAGTGCGCTAGCCACTAGCCTCCACCAGGGGCCAGTCATGCACTGAACCACAGGGGTCCCCTCTCCCCAGAGAGGGAGAGCAATCCTACGGACTCTCGATCCCTCTCCTCCCTGCTGACCCCCATCGGCCCATGCTGTTTCCTGAACACAGGTCGCCGGTGTGGCACGAGGTAAGATGACCAGCACCTCAGCCCTCAGTGCCACCAGGCCAACTAGAAAGAGAAAATTAAAAAAAAAAAAGGAAAGATGCTGAAGTCATGGAGATTCTGTGATGTGACATGCTGTTTCCATGAGGCACTGGTACAAGAATTAAAAATCCACAAACCAAGCAAGATTCTGTGATTTTTACTGGTGTTACCAGATAAAAATGGAAAAACAGAGTCCTTGCTCCTAGGGTTGTCCTTTGTATCTGAGCTGTTGCTTCTGTTTTTTTCTGGCTGAAAGCTTTCTATTAGCTGGCCACTATTTCAGTAGTGGGTACAGCAGTCGGTGAAGTTCAGTGAAGATCAGCAGACAGTAAGGCCAGGGGCTGAACCGCTCTTGGCATATGCATTGTAGCGGTGCCCTTTTTGTGTGAGCTGTTTGTTTCCAGCAGAGAGCTTTCTATTAGCTATGTACAAATGCTAATTTACATACAACAGGAATTCTGGGTAAGTGTTTCAATAGCTCCATATGCTGAGACAGCAGTTGCTGGCTGGGTCTGAGCAGAGCAAGTGAGGAGAGAAGCTGACTCAGCAGAGAAATAAGACCAGACTGTGCACTCCAAGGAGGATTCAAGTAGAACTGCTGTTAAATAATCCCTGCTTCCCTCCAAGATTGGTCTCTCTCACAGCTGGTGAAGATCAATGAAACTCAGCAGACAGTAAGGCTAGGGACTGGACCACACTTGGCGTACGCATCCTAGGATTGCAAACTAAAATATACCAAACATAATTAAACACCTACTAAATCATACTAAACCTTCCCAGTATAAATAGAATAAAGTACAATAAAATAAGTAACATGAAATAAGCTAAATTATATATATACTGTATATTATAGGGGTGCAGTCATGCCCCTATAGAGTAGTCACTTTAGTGTTAAACCTCAAATTTTGCACGTTAATAACTTTGCAACCATTCAAAGGATGTGAATAAAATTTGGAATGCATGGTTTAGAATGGTAGATCTCTTTGATTTGCCAAGTTGCATTTTGGTTGGACATATGGTGTTTGCGCAGCAAAGCACAAAAAATGCACTTTTTGCCAGTTTTGCACATTTATTTCCTGTGGAACTGCACATCTACTGTGTGGTCTATTTGTCCTAAACTTGGAACATTGAAAGAGCTTAGGTTAAGGAACATACCAGTTTTTGTTTGGTAAAAATATATAAATCCATTCAAAAGTTATTAAAGTTTGAAATTCTCATTATAACCTTTGGGAAAAATGTATATGTATATTTTGTGAATGTAGAATGGCCTTAGGGCCATCTGGTCATACTCTTGTGGCCAATGATTTTTGTATGGTCATAGGGGAAAATCTTCAGCTGAGAGAAATCTTTGATTTGCGAGAGCCGCCATCTTGTTTTCAGTTTTAGGTAGGAAACAATGTTGTAGATTTCTCCACCGGTGACTTTTGGTGCAAATGAGGCATGGGTTTTGCTCAGTGGGACCCCCTCTATTGAGCCATGCCTTTGGTTTGCTTCAGTTTTGTCAAAAAATATAGTTTTAAAATTTAAAATTAAACATTTTTCCACCGCAAGCCTGCAAAATCTTCGGTCATGAAACAGTCTTCATTCATGAGCTTCATTCATTATTTTGTGATCAGATAGCCAGAATTTGACAACAATATGTCCTTGGGGAAGACCAGATGTCCCTTCGCAGACTAGGATTTTCTTAGGTCGAGGTTGTGGCCGAAGATTTTGGTATCTCACAGCCGAAAAATGTTTAACGGTTTAAAAAATGTTAAATTGCATATTTCAATACCAGTTTGGTCTTTTTGCTTGAAATGTGCACGGTGTTGCGGGGATGTTCGAGAGATGTGAATTATGCTGTTTTGATGTTGGGGAATTAATTGGTTGCAGAGATATTCAGTAATATAGTTGATGTTTTTCCCATAGGATTTCATTGTGGTCTGTGTCACCACTTTGAGCACCATTATCTCGAAAATGAATTGAGATACAGAGTTTTTGTTACTGGTGGCTTGTTGCTGGAAAACTATTTGAAATCATAGAGTAAGACAGCAGTGGAATATTTTTAGTAGGTTGCACGGTTCATGAGATATTGTCAAATTACTGTCACAAGGGTTGAAAGAGTGCCTGTGAAGTGCTTTTTCGTGTCTGTATCTCAGAAATAAAGTGAGATAGAGGTTCAGTCACTGCCGTCGAGTGAACTGCTCACTGCCATGGTTTCAATGACACTTGAATTTTTTTCCTAGGTGTTATGACTCCAAAGATATGGACAAATTAATGTTGCAAGTGTTCGGTGGCCTATAGGGCTGCTGTATGGCTCTGTAGCTATGTATAAGTGGGAGTGTGGGCCCCCATGCTCCCACAGATGCATATTGTTATGCAGAAATGGACAAGTTGGTGGGAGAGTGGGGCCCACAAATTCATGTTGTTTAGTAGTTATATTACACTTTTTCAAAAAGTGAAGAAATTTATGTAAAAAAAACTGCATTTAATGCATCATTGAGGGTTAAAGTGAAAAAAAGTCAGGAAATGAATCATTAGGGTTGGGCCCTTACACTCACACACTCCAGCCTTCATCCTCCACAGACTGACAAGGCAAGGCAAGGCAAGGCAAATTTATTTAAAAGACGCCCAATCCCAGAGGCTCTGGGCGCCGTACAGATTTTAAACATAATTTCAATATAACAGGCATATAGAGATTTATACATAATAAATAAATAAGTCTAAAATCACCACAAATACCATAAATACTGACCTAAGTACCAAACGCTTTAGAGAAAAGAAAGGTCTTCAAAAGGGACTTAAAGATATCTACTCTGGGGGCCTCCCTGACCATAGTTGACAAGGAATTCCACAGAACAGGGGCCACGGCACTGACAGACACTGGGGTGTGCCCTTGGGGTCATGAGGCCTAAATCTTACTTCATTCTCCTTTACTGTAGCATGTCAACCTGCTTACACATGGAATGGCGTGAGAGTTTGGCCTCACGACCCCAATGGCACACCCAGGCATCTGTAAGTCTGTGGAGGATGGGGATGCAGGGGTGTGTTGTGGGGGTTAGGGGCTCAACCCTAATGTTTCATTTCCTGACTTTTTTTGCATTAACCCTACATGATGCATTAAATGCAGTTTTTTGCCATATATATATCTATATATATAGATATATATATATATATATCTATATATATAGATATATATATGTATGTATAGAGAGAGAGAGAGAGAGAGTGAGTGAGAGGAAGGGATTAAAGAGAAGAAAACAGCAGCCATAGTGGCTAAGGTGCAAGTTGGATCTTTAAGTGTCTCCAACAGCTTCTCTGAAAAGGTACTATACACCTTCAGCCCACTTTTGAAGACCTCCATGAAGGGGGACTCCCTCAGTACCCAAGCGAGAGATTACCAGAGAAATTGGGCAGTGACCTCAGAAGCACTATCTCCTGAGGATTTAAGCCATGCCCTGGGGCTGGGAAGAGATTCACTTTGGAGGAGCAGACTGGGTAAATGGACTAGAATGTTTTCAAAAGTTCTGCCAGGTTGCCTCAGCCCAGGTCAGCTAATGTAGGGCCTTATAGGTTAGCAAACCAACTTGACAGGAAACATGCCACTTTACAGGCAGCCAGTGCAGTTCGTAGAGGAGTGGAGTCACATGGCTGAACCTTGAAACAATATGTTACACAGTCCAAATGACATTTAGTTTTCTGTCATCTCTATGAAGTTCAACACATTTAGTCAACACCCATTTTGAATAGAATTTTGTTTTTTTTTCAACTCTGCAGCAGAAGCAGCATTTATTGAGTACCACATACAATGCTATTGGGGGATGCAAAACAGTGGATTCAGCCCACATGCTCTGTGTGACATGTTTCAGGTCATCAAAACTACATCAGAATTAATTTTCCTTATCTGAACTTCAAACATGGGAAAAACCTATGGAGGAACTATTTCATGTCAATAGGGTTGAAAGTCAAAGGAACAGATGTTAAAGAAGCAAGGTGCTGTACATAAAAGAAATTGGCATGACCCTTAATAATAGCAATAAGGCATGACCAGGCATTAGGTTAATAGTCTGTTACTCACCCCCCAGAAACTGTTAACATAACCATTGGGCATGTGTTATTGCCTAATTTATTATTCCCAGTGGGATGAAAGGGACATGAACATGATCAACCCTGTTAGGCCTCAAAATGCAAAACACATTGTGGTTACTAACATTCTGTAGAGATTGCTGATGTAGCTGGAAGCTGCAGTTTGATTCCTTTTTCCTATTTAAAAGTCAAAAATGGACTGAGCACCATACTGGTATTACCACACAAAAACACATTTATTTACAGTCCTTGACCACCCACTGTATCTTTCTGGATATGGAAACACTCCCTTCCCAAAATGGTCTAGCCACTTATGATGCAGTGAAAGGAGAGGAGACTATTGCATCATCAGCTGCTGCACTGTTTGGCAGTGTTCCCAGTATTCAAAAGTATACAATAAGAGTAGATCAAGGATCTAAAATAAAACAAGTACTGGAATAGTTATACTATTAGCATGGATTCCTGTTTTGCTAGGAAAGAAAACTGATAAAACAGTCAGCAACATAAACTAATATTAGAGAAGGAAAATAATTTTAAAATGTGACCTTTCAACTTGAAATAATTGACTGTAAAACTGTTTAACTTCACTTTCAATTAATTTTGCAGTATTGGCTTACTGCACTACAACTGGTTAAAAAAAATTGTAGGCCAGTCTTTGATGCAGCAGTCCTTGAGTTTCATACAGTGAGCAGTGTGTTTTCTAAGAATACTTCTAAGAGAATGTAAATTGGAAATTGAAAAGAAAAAATATACCTGGCTTTTTTAAAAAGCTAGAAGATGTGCTTAAAAGAGGGCTGTCCTTGTAATTAGCCTGTTAGCATACAGCTTGGTACTAGTGTATCTGTTTGCAAAGGGCAGTCCTTATAATTAATTCCAATAGCATACTGCTTGGTACTAGATGTACTGTAACTCTTCATGGATGGCAGCAGCATTCAACGCAACTGGTACTTGTAATTACAGTACTTGCCACAGGTTTCCATGGGTCAAGTACCAATTAAATGTGCTCACTTAAGAACATCTTAGCAGTCGGTGCCCATGCTGCATTCTGTTACGTTCTTCTCAGGATGTCTCTGAATTCTTGGTTACAGCACCAAAGAAGGTTAAGTGAGATCTCACAATACTAACTTAGGTCACACCCAATAGCTTGAGTGACTGTACTGTGGTTTCACTAAAGGTGGCAGAAAGTGTGGAGCAGGAACTGTAAAGTGTCACACCAACAGCCAAATGCAGATGAACTGAGTACACCACCAACTCAGCAGATGTCTGTTTTGAAGTTGGACACTATGCTGCTGTTCATGGTGTTATGAATGCTGTGTGCTACTTTAGTGGCAAGTAATCTAAGACAATTCATGACAGCACAGTTAGAAAATGTAAAAAAGATTATTATGAGAAATTGAAGAGTGTGCCAGATCCACCAGCGTGACACCCTCCCTTCCTATAAAACTTAGGGGAAAACCTACTCTCTCTCTGTGCAGGACATTTATTTAGTTATTTATATATTTATTTGAATTTTGATGACTGGGTAGACCCACTGAGACACTCGTATCTATATTTCAGGGGTGACCCGGGGAAATACGATTCCAGTAACAGAGGATTAACTGTGAGACAGGATGAGAGTTACAGAGAACAAATTAAATTCTGACTAACAATTGCTGACTGATGGTTCTACAGAACCACAGGGAATTAAGTCATACATATCTATGATAGGTATTATAAAACAGTAAGCAAGATCTATCATATACACACATACATACATGGAATGTCATGAATCACATTAGCTAAAGGTGTAAAAGAAGTGTTTACAATGGGATATGTGAAAACTGATAGGTACTGTAGCATGGTGGCGTTGGAATGGGGGAAGAGGAAGCACAGAATCTGGCAGAGGGGGACAGGAGAGATGGGGTGGAGTTAGAAGCAAGAGCATATAGTTGGGGGAAAGAAGAGTTCTCTAAAGCACTGTTTGAATTAGGGAAGGGACGAGCAGGAGAGTAGTCAATGGGGGAGATTATTCCATTTGTGGGGTGCTATGTAGGTGAAGGATTTCTTGCCTATGGCTAGCTCTGTTTTGGGGAGACTTAGTAATGGGACATGACAGGAGCATAGGGACCTATGAATGGGTTTTAAAGTGAGCATGTTACTAAGGATAGGTGAGGAGGGAAGGTGGGTGAGCTGGAAAGTAGTACAGAGCTGGGTGAGGTCAATCTTTGCCTCAAAGGACAGCCACTCTAAGGACTTGAAGACATCACAGTGGTGTGTGCAAGCTGGGGCCATTACTGTGAAGCATGCAATTCTGTGATAGGATTGTTTGAGTTTGGTCAGGGTTGATAATTTTGCCAAATGAAGTAAAGTGGCTCTGTAGAAAAGACCAGGGAGAAGAGTTGCTGAGGTGATTGTTCACTATGATTGAGGGAAGGGGGCATGTAAGGGGTAATTCAATAAAGCAAGCCCAGTTTTTGGTGTGTAGACTGAATAATTTTATGACAGTGAGCATCAATGTTTTGCTTATCTTCCAGGGTAGTCCCCAGATATTTGAAGGAGTCTACTTTTTCAAGAGCCATTCCATTAGAGATATGAGTTTTGAAGAGATGCAGGGTGAACCTTCAAATGAGGTGTGATGGAACAGCATTGATTTAGTTTCTTTGGTACTGAGGACCAACAGATTTTGCTTGAGCCAGGCTTCAAGTTGCCAAAAGTCATTTTCAAGGCCTGATTGAAGGGAGGACTTGTTTCTATCAGATCTATATAGAATAGCATCATCTGCATAAAGTTGGACTGACACACCTCCACAATTATGGGACAGATCATTAATGAAGATGAAGAATAACAGGGTACCCAAGATGGATCCCTGTGGGACCCCGTCCATGATATGTACAAGGGAGGAGGTAGCTCCTGCCCACTTGACACATTGCAGCTGATTGGACAGGTAGTTAGTAAACCATGAGAGGATATGAAACTTAAGACAGGGTTTGTTTAGTTTGACTAGGAGGAGGCAGTGGTTAACCAGGTCAAGCACTTTCAAATACTGCCCCAGTAGAACATCACTTATACTGACTTGATATATATCTGTGGTGACCCATGAAAGAGCAGTTTCAGTCCCATGCAGTTTTTTTAAAACCATGCTGTGAGACAGTAGTGACATTTGTCCATTTGATGAAGGACTACAGTTAATAGTAAACTATTCTTTCTTGAATTTTGGCTAGGGGACACAGAATGGATATGGGTCTGTTGTTTTCTGTGTGGTTTGGCAGGCTGCTTTTATGCACATGGATCACTATTTCTATTTTCCATTTGTCAGGAATGGTGTGCAAAATGATGGATCTATTAAGCAGTTGAGCAACTGGGTAATCAATAGCAGAGGCACCAATCTTAAGGTACTTGGGTGGAAGAGAGTCAGATCCTGGTGATCCATTGGGGTCTAGACTATTAAGGAGCTTGAGCACCTCAGTGTGTGAGGTGAGTTTCAGGTGGAAGGGAGTGGTTGCAGGACTGCTGTCATCAGGGTGGAGTGGGGCATTAGACAGGCCTTGTGTATATCTGTCTAGGTCAGTGAAAATGTATTTATGCCAGATGCAATTTCCAGGGGGGTGGATAGAACTGCACCATTATTGATCATTGTCTGGAGGATGATATGTTCCTTGTCCTTATGTAAGGTATTGACTTGTGTCCAGAAGGTTTTAGGGTTTGCAAGATGGTTAATTTTCAAGGACTGGAGGTGATGCCACTTGGACTTTGTGATCTTTGTTTTGGTAACATTTCTTAATTGTTGGTATGTCTGTCAGAGAGAGCTGAGGCCAGAATTTTTTGTAGCTTTGCCAGGCCTTATCGCGAGAGCGCCTTAAACACCACAGCTCCTGGGAGAGCTAGGGTGAGTGGAAGCCTATGTCAGTCTTTGCTTGAGTGGGGTATGTGTGTCGAAGATGGAGGAAAAACTGCTAATAAAGAAGTCCAGGGCTGTGGTAACATCTGGGATGGAAGTGATAGAATCCCAGTTCACAGAGTTCAGACTTCCCAGGAAAGTATCAGTACTGAAGTTAGTGAGGTCTCTGGATTTTGTAATTCTGGGGGTGGCTGCAGGCGGTTGTTCTTCCAGATGCAGAAGGTGGGGCAGTGGTCAGGGAAAATTCCTGCTGATTTGATATGGTGTTCATTGTTAGTTAACATCCAGTCATTTAGGCTGTGTTTGCCCATCTTCATATTGAGTCACATAGGTTGGTCAAAGACTTGGTCTAGATTGGCATCCAAGAGTGCAGCTAGGTACTGGGCTTTCCATTCTACTAGCCAACTGAGATTGAAGTCACCACATAGGATAATGTTCCTATGTGGTAGGGTATTTAGATTCGAGAAGAATTCATGGTAGGAGAAAGATACAATGTAGGGGGGGTGGGTAGATAGACCCAACCGATAATGAGCTTCTTGACTTCCCCTAGGGTGCCTGTGAGGAATAGATGCTCTAATGCTGTTTCTGAAATGTTATCTCTGGCAGTTCACAGACTACAATCTTAGCCCTGGTGTAAATCAGAACTTCACCACCCTTCTTTGAGGTCTGATCTTTCCTGACGGTGGAGAAGCTAGGGAGGGCAATTTCATGGGACAGAATTGAGGGCTTAAGCCAAGATTCAGTGGTGCAGAGGATGTCTGGCTTATGTGCTGGAAACATGTCTCAAGCTCTGCCATTTTATTCCTGAAACTCTGAATGTTCACGTGGATTACTTTAAGTCCTTTTACACGTGACAAAAGCTGTAATTATTTCACGGCAAAAACAGGTGAATTTCATGGCAGAAGCACAGGGAATAATCAGTAATTTCATGGCACTTCACGGTCTGAAAAAATAGATAACTGCATTTATTAAAACAGAATTCTATATTTCTTAAAACAGATATTTATTAAAACAGGATCCCTTTTGATGATGGGATAGCAGTGGTTGTCATGCACAGCATGATCAAGCTAAGGAGCTCTGGTCTGGCAGACTGGGAAGAAACAGATCAAAAACCTACAGCATACAGCCCAAACTGTCAGTATGGTCTCCCTTACCTCTTTTTTATTCTCATTCCCTGGCTTTCCTTTTTTGTGTTCAGATAAGGTAACTGACAACTGTGCAAAACTCCACTCCTAGCGCTTGATTCTTCTGGCTATCGTTGCAGACTGTCGGTGTGATGTGCTTGATGAATCTTTCATGCCTCTAAGTATTTTAAACAATCATTTCCTTCACTGTTTTTTTTTTTGTATCAAAAAAATGGAAACTATTCAATCGGAGTTTGGCATGCCTCTGAAGCTGAGACTATTGCCATTAGAACATTTGTGAGCTGATATTGGAACATGCAGATGGCTAGGAGGAATGATACAGCACAACAGAAAGCAACAAAAGACCAAGACAAGGGAGAAAAAAGCACATGTGTGTGATTTATTTGGGATTTTCACGGGGGACTATGGATTTCATGGCATTGACAAAATTTGCAAATTGCACAGTAATCGTAAAATCCGTGCCCCCCATGAAATAATTACAGCCCTACACATGATCAAGAGCTGCATGAAGAAAGATGTGTAGTCAGAGCCTCCTTTATAGGCCCTGGGTTCTGTTCAATGTCCCTAGACAGGAGTAAAAGGCATGTGAGTGAATGTGGGGGAGGCCTTTTGGAGAGTTTCTTGCTCAGGGATGTGCAAAGAATGGTTTTATGGCATTGAGTCTGAGTTAGCACAACAAGAGAGGAACTCAAATTGCACAGAGTATGGGCTGAGTAGTGAGCAAGGGGTTGCAGTGACAGGCCAGTGGGTGAAGGAGGTGTGGTTGTTCGGTCTCGGTATTGCGCATCATGCTGGTGATACAGGATAATGGAACAGCTTGCAAGCAGGATTTTTAAAAGATAAATGAGGACACTGTGAGGATTTATGGAGAGTTGTCAGGTGCATGTAAGGAGTCATAGCAGGTGTTAACATTCTGTGCCTTACTAGGTGACTGAGTTGCACACATTTATAATCCTAGCTAACTTATTGGGGTAGTGAGTATCACACACACATGTTAGGGAGCGAGGATTCTGTCAGGTAGGAAGTATAGATCAGGTGATACAGTTTAGCGCAGGGTGTTGTTGCAGCTTATATAGGAGAGTGTTGCCATAGGGTATATAGGAGGTTGGTAATTATTAATGTAGTAAAGGGATAATCCTGATTGCTCAGGGGATGAGTTCACCTATTGTGGTGGGCAGGGAGGTAGGGGTAAAATAAGTTGGTAACTTAACTAGAGCTAATGCTGTGTCCCTTTGCCTCTGCAGATTGAAGAGGACAGGCAGGGGAAAAGGCAGTCATCAGTCAGCAACCAATCATGGTAGTAGGGAGCTGGAACTTCAGTGCATTTAATAGTGAGAGGAGGTGGTGATGGTGAGGTGGGCTGAAAAACTGTCTGTCAGTGTTAAGCAGCTACAACCAGCAGAAAATGAACTTAAAACAATAATAAAAAGTTTATGCTGTGAGGGGTCTCTTATTAATGCACAAGTTGTAGCTGTGGCAGTTGGTGTGATTAAAGTTACAAACTCATAACTACTAGTGGAGTATGGGGGGCACTTAAGTTTCACAAGACAGTGGGCATAGTAGTTATTGAAGCGACTTGGCTTCTGTAATTGAAAGGGCACTAAGGCAGGAAGAAATGCACGTGATGATTTCCTCAATTTGAAAAAGGCTTTCCTAGACCAAACAGCAAATGTGTCATAGAAACATAGAAACATAGAAACATAGACTTTGACTGCAGATAAGGACCGCTAGGCCCATCTAGTCTGCCCATTTCCCTACCTACAGAATAGGCCGCAGATCCTAGTTAACCAACAGCCTATATCTTCCTGCCCCCCACAAGAATTGCCTTATGTCTGTCCCATGCATTCTTGAATTCTCCCACAGTTTGAGACCCCACAACTTCCTCAGGAAGGCTGTTCCATGCATCCACTACCCTCTCTGTGAAATAATACTTCCTCACATTGCCCCTGAACCGCCCTCCTTCTATCTTTAAATTGTGTCCCCTTGTTCTTGCAAGTCTCTTTTTCTGAAAGATGCTACCCTCTTGGACTTTGTTGATTCCTTGAGGTACTTGAAAGTTTCTATCATGTCCCTCTCCCTTCTTTCCTCAAGGGTATACATATTAAGCTCCTTAGTCTCTCCTCCACGGCTTTCTTTGCAGGCCCTGCACCATTTTAGTTGCCCTCCTCTGGACTGCCTCTATCCTGTCTATGTCCTTGCGGAGATGGGGTCTCCAGAACTGGACACAGTATTCCAGATGGGGTCTCACCAACTGTCTGTACAGAGGGATAACAACTTCCTGTTTTCTGCTGCTGATGCCTCTCCCTATACATCCCAGTATACCCCGGCCTCCCTACTGCCTTCTCATATTGCTTGCTAACCTTAAGGTCATCTGATATGATTACCCCCAGGTCCCTTTCCTGTTTTGTTGTTGTTACTACCTCCCCACCTATTGTGTATTCTTCTCCTGGGTTCTTGTTTCCTAGGTGCATTATTTTGCACTTTTTTGCATTGAATCCTAGCTGCCATACGTCTGACCATTCCTCCAACCTTGACAAGTCCCTTTTCATCCTTTCCACGCCTCCTTGTGTATCAATCCTGTTGCAGATCTTTGTGTCATCTGCAAAAAGGCATACTATTCCTTCCAGTCCCTCTGCAATGTCACTGATGAAGACATTAAAAAGGACTGGACCCAATACTGAACCCTTTGGTACCCCACTAGTAACTGCCCTTTCTTCAGAGTGGACTCCATTTACAATTACCTTCTGTGTCCTGTTGTCCAGCCAATGTTTTACCCAGGCTACCACCCTGGGACCCACTCCCAGGCTGGTTAATTTGACTAATAATCTTTTGTGTGGGACTGTGTCAAATGCCTTGCTAAAGTCTAGGTAGGCCATGTCCACAGCTCCTCCCTGGTCTACTACTTTGGTCACCCAGTCAAATAAATCTATTAGATTCGTCTGACATGACCTTCCAGCTGTGAACCCATGCTGCCTTGGATCCTGTGCTCCACTGACCTCTAGGTACTCAACTATTCTTTCCTTCAGAAGTGACTCCATCACTTTCCCTACCACAGAGGTCAGACTGACAGGTCTGTAGTTTCCTGCCTCTGTCTTGGTCCCACTTTTGTGAAGGGGAATCACATCTGCCTTCCTCCAGTCCTCGGGTACCACACCATCCTCCCATGATTTATTAAAAAGAGTAGCCAGTGGTTTCACTAGTTCTTTCCTTAATTCTTTTAGAATTCTGGGTGAATTCCATCAGGACCCATTGCTTTGTCCACCTTCAGTTTTAGGAGTTCTTGCAGAACCCTTTCTTCTGTGAAAGGACTGGGATTGACCCCCCTATCAAGAGTGCTTCTGTTAATTGGATTAGGCACTTCCCCCTCCTCTTTTGTGAATACTGAGCAGAAATATTCGTTCAGACTTCCTGCTTTTTCACTGTCCCCCTCTGCCCACCCACTGTTCATTCTATTCAGCCTCACTATCCCTCCCTTTGTCTTTCTACGCTTGCTTATGTATCTATAAAAGGTTTTATCCCCCTTCTTAACTAAGTTGGCTATCTTTTCCTCGGTTTGGGCCTTTGCTGTTCTGACTGCCTTCCCAACTTCCTTTTGCTTTAACTGATGCAGTTCTCTGTCCTGCTCCTTCTGTGATTCCTTGTACTTCCTGAATGCTTTCTTTTTCTCTTGAACCTTCACTGCTACTTCCTTTGAGAACCATAGTGGTTTCTTACATCATTTCGTTTTGTTTATTTGCTTTACACAAAGGCTTGTTACCTCTGTGATGGCAGTTTTTATTATTCCCCATTGTTCTTCCACCCCTCCTTCTGCACTGCAGTTGCAGATAGCACGTCCCCTTCCCCCATCAAATGAAAGAAGTGTTCTCCGACTTCTGAGTTCACCCACTACCATGAAAAAAAAAATCATGGTGCTCAAATTAAATAAAGGGAAAGAAGTGTCCACCAGCATCAGTGCTAAAAAAAATTAAATAAAATAAACATTAGAAAAAAGGATTGACAGTGTCTCTTTAAGAGGTGCTTTTGCGAATAGCTACCATGAAGTATGCTAGTTGCAACCAGTTTTGAATACATTACAAAAACATTGCATTAAGGTAACATTATGATTTGCATACAGCATGAACCCTGAACCTGGATAAATTCAAGCTGGGATAACTGTGATGTCATGGATCAGACAAGGAGTGTATTCTTCATCATAAACTAAGCAAGTACAAATCTAACTGCCCCATACTCTACTCAGGCATGGCAGCATGGTGTCATTATAAACATACATTGAAGAACTATCACGTATCATGAAACATCATTTGTCCTGTGCTGGAACAGCCTGATGAACTCATAATTCTACCAGCTGTCTTAAAATGGTGCTCTGTGACATGTTCTGTCATGTTGTAACACAACACACAACAATGCCTAGTGTTATAACTAGTAATGATTAAATGCATCTAGATAATAGTATCATTATACAGTATCTTTAGTTTTAGTGCATCCCGTCACTGAGAAACACTACAGATGCATTCATTTCATGAACAGGAAGAATGTTGAGGAGAATGTCATAGCCTCAACAGCCCCAAAAATGTGCAACGAGGCTGGTGTGAACAAATTACTTCCTTTGATTAGAAACATCATTAACTATGAAAAATTATTATATATATATATATATATATATATATATATATATATATATATATATATTTTTTTTTTGCAAACCTGAAGGAGAGAAAGCAAAAGCAGTCTCAACAGCACCATACAAAAGAATAAAGTCTCTACCTGATCTCCATTTTAACTGTCCTATTCATGTGCTCTAGCATATGATTTGCCTCATGTGCTGTCATAATACTGTTTTAAAGTTTGGATTTCCCATCTATAACAACACCGGTACTATTTTTGTGGTCTAGCTTTGAATATTTCTTACCATATTAAGTATCTTTAATGCTATTATTCATGAGTGGTATGTATAATGCTGCTCAATTGACTGCCCATACTTATCATTGTGTACCTTTAAAAATAGTTCAGTGGTCCTCCTTATATTCTAGAGTCACACTCTAGCTTGGTATAACCACTAGGAAAATGATATTAAATAAGGCTATGCTTATAATGTATGTAGTCCACCAAAAGCATCATTGGTTTCAATTAAAATGTTCATGCCTGCTTTTTTCAAAATTCCTACACTTTGAACCATCAGTTTGGGTCAAAAATCATTGTTTTATCAAACTCCCTTGCTTTTATAATTCTCTTCTGCAAAATCTTACCAATATGACAGCTGGTTTATCTGCTTTTACATCTAAGTTGGCAAATGTTTTGTCAATTTTTGATCAATGTAATTGTTTGTAAATGTTCTGTTTTATTTCTAATATATGTTTATATGTTATACTAACTGATCTTGTATATTTTGTTGTATATTGTTTTGCTGTTAAAGAGACACTGTTAACCCCTCTTAGGCCTCGAACTGTGACTAGTTTAAAATACACCATTTATAATTGTTCACATTCTGTAGAATATACTGATATAGCTGTTAGTTTAATTTGGATCACTGTTTTTTTTTCTGAAAGTGAAAAACAGACTGGTCATGATATTGGTGTTACCACACCAAAATACTTTTCTTTACATTTCTGAATCAACTCCCACTGCAACTTTCCTTGACTTGGAAACACCCCAAACACAGTCTATACACTCAAAATACAGCAAGAGGAGAGAAAGCTATTGCATCATGAGTGGCTGCTCTTTTTGGGGTGTTCCTAATATTCAGGATGTATGCAATGAAAGTAGATCAAGGATTTGTAACAAAAAAAGCTTAAGTATAATTACATCGCCATTAGCATGCATTTCAGTTCTGCTATGATAGGAGGCAGATTAATCAATCAGCAACACTGATGAATTTTAGAGTACGTAAGCAATCATAAAGTGTGGGTTTTTCAGCTAGAAACAATATGATGAAAAAAGGTTGACAAAGGTTGGCAGTGTCTCTTTAAACTTTTTTTTTAATTTCTATCAGGTCACCCATGAAAACAGGCAGAATTTGCTCATGGATTTACCAGATTTTAAATGAATAAACCAAACCAAAACCAAACCAATGCCACACACATACCAACACTGAATTTCATCTGTCATATTGATGTCCACTCTTTCTGCAGTATTCACCTCTCTTCTACAAATCATGCAACCCTTACTGTTTTTGCATTGTTTGTGAATTTTGTCACACTGCTAATGAATCACTCACTAAAATAGTTCATGAGAATACTAACAACTGGATGCAGGTGATTGACATGAAGGCTTTGCACAGTCTAAATGAATATGCGTGATGTCTTCAGAGAGAGTCTGTGATACCAGGAACTATTTGCCTCTCTCTCTAATGGTGCTGAGGATGAATTGTTATGGTGCAGAGGATGTCATGGTGGCTGGCCCCATCTTAAAGTGTTTTTTTTTTATGTTTTCTACAACACAATCACAGCTGGTATTTGCAGGACTCTAGCCTTATAATGTTGGAATTCCAATTTTAGGCCATTTCTTTCTTTTCTCTCAATTATCACATAGAAAAGTAGAGTGCGAACTGATCATCTCCTGAATCATCTGCTTCCATTCTTGAACTGATCCTGCTAACTGTTAGGGTTCAAGACTCCTCCCATGTCAAGTGGCAGTTTTCCAGTAATTCCAGTTTTGTTCTAGGATGAATATCATTGAATCTGTACAGATAACATTTTCTCCTTTCCTTTATAGACATGTCCATCCGCCCCTAGAGATGGTGGTACTGAGATGACGTTGACATTAGATTTACCAATACGATCGATATCAACAGGTATAGTACAGCTCATTCATTTTCTGGATGAACTTAAGACATGTTTGTATGTATTCCTCTTCACCACAGTCAGTGGAGCAGAGTTGCCAATCCACCCCCAGCACATCAGTTTACATTTATCAGGTAGCACTGCTGCTCCAGTGTGAGTGGTTTGGGTCTCTGAGGTGGTAGGGAGCAGAACCGCAGCTGCCATTTTTCATTTACGTCAAAGTGCTCCGCTTCCTCTGCAGCTAAAAGCAATCACCTATTTGGGACTGTGGGAGAACAGCAGGATCGTCGAGGTTGAGGGTAATGAATTTCTAGTGCTGACGTGTTACATGGTATTTTACAGTTACATTATATGTATTTTAATTTTGAAACAAATTAACATCTTGTATCTTAATTATATATACATATATATATATATATATTATTCTGTCTTCATATTGTTTAGCTCATGTTACAGGAAAGCATTAGCTCGATAGGTTGCATAACATCTAATTCTCCTGCTTTTAAGCTAAATCAAATGAAATAACATGAAATGAAATGAGGAAGGGAGCACACAGAAGAAAAGAGTGGGAGGGAGTGCCTTTAAATGTTTAAAACAAAATGGTACTAGGAGCTTAGGTCAGTGGTTGGAGGGAAGCAATGTGAAGAGGAAGACTGAAAGGGTTTTAAAAAACATTCTGTGTCATGTTCAGCTGACTGGAGCAAGGAACCATGTAAGGGAAACAGTGAGAGGATTTTTTTTTCAAGTTACTCCCAGGATTATGTTTGTTGCTGGAAGGGGAGAATGAGATGGAGTTTATTTTTTAAGTACATACAATCTATGTTAAGACATAATAGTGAGGAAAGAGGAATCCAGCACTTATGACATTTCACTGCTCATACTGGAGCAGTATTCACAGGTGGTGCACAGCAGCAAGATCACTGCCACTGTACACATTTGAATGCCACCCTTTTGCCATTTTTGGGTAGCATTTCATTGTGACCGCAATCCCACTTTACTTTGGATTGCAAAGTGATGCAGGTGTTTTACACCATTTTGTGCAGATGTCTGCACACCTGGCACCACTCACAGCGATGCCAACTGAATAGCCAGCCTGCAATTCCTGGAAGATGGTAGCAATGCAGAAAGCAAGCCTTTCAATAGTGCTGTATTGTGTGAATGCTGGTCGGTAGTTTTATTAGATACAGCTGTGGATCAGATAGAGATGGCAGCGATCCAGATACCTGCTGTATGAACAAGGTTAAAGTGTCACTGCTATGGATTTGTGTCTTGTAGTTGCCAGCTATGAGAATCAACTAATGGCTCCTGCTTGCATTGTTTCACAAAGAAAAGAGACATTGATGGGCTGTGCCTTTAAGCTCAAATCCCAGTCTGAAATTGAGAAGGGGCAGGCTGAACCCACATTTTTACAGTGGACAGATTCATGTCATGTGATCTCAGAAGCCAATTGCTGTCTTATGTTGAATGGATGTCACATTAAACTTGTTCTGAGTGGTATATACCTTAGTCTTGCCACCACCATCTTGGACTGGAAACTTTGGTTTGACATGCAAACAGTCAAAATGGTCATGGCACCGTCATAGGACTACATGTAAAATGTAATTTCATTTCACAACTACTAAAAGCAGGGCAGGATACAATGTCTGCTCCCCTGCTATGCACACAAACTGTTTTTCTGCAAACTGCTAGGGCTGTCATTTACATTAACTAATGTTTAGTTGCCCACTTGGGTGTTAAAGTCTAGGGATGGGCAGACCGACCCATGGTAAATCAGAACCCCTCACCTGGATCCAATGCGGTCCAACAGACCCAGATTAATAAGAGTCAAGGGCTGAGTGGTGCCAAATCTGGGTCCATTAGCTGCAAGTTTCTCTTATTAAAAAAAATACAAGCAGTTTACCTTTCCTTTTTTTCAGCCCATAGAGGGAGTTAGGCAATCATCCAGAGCCTGCACGGGCAGCAGTCACCTGATTGCAACATTTCTGGTCATGTGGCTGGCTGCCCTGGTATTCAAATCCTCCTAGGCTGACCTTAGTAGTAGTAGGGAAGGGAGACAGCAGGCATAGCCAGAGTAGCAGAAGTGAATTGAGTACTGGCTCATGAATGAGTGCGTTTGGACCGAATGTCAGAGAACCGATTGGCCACATCCAGCCAGACTGACATGCTAGGCAGCCTATAGCTGAATCGAGACTGCCTCTAAGTCCTGGCTCTTGGCCAATGTGGTGGGTGGGCGGATCTGGAATGCTCTGTAGCTTGGCAACCAATGGGCGAGTCGCCATTTCTGAGCTAACTATTGGAGAGAATGGATGATGTGTCTCTCGGTCTTCTTGAATCTTGTGTCTTGTCTCTAATATTTACATTACAAGTCATACATTCATTGATAACCTTGTGTGTGTGGCTATGCTGAGTTTTATTTTTGTTCTTATATCTCGAAAAAAACAGGGGCTCAAATAATTCGACAAGGAATAAAGAAAAGGAGGAAGGCATATATGTGAAGGGTTGGGGGTTTGAAGGGACAGATCATGGTGGGCAGGGTGGTGGACATTTGCAAGGCTCCTGGAAAGGGCCAGATGTCTCTATATGGCAAAAGTTAAAACAAAATAAATAAATAAAAATGAATTATAAAAATGCATTGAATTAGTCAGGGTGTTTTGACTCAGTGACTGAGTTTGTGTGGAGGTTGGAGGAACTGTTGCCAGCTACTAGACTCTGACTGAACAATTAACAGTTAAATAAAAATACCTATATACAGAAAAGGAAGCATTTTTACAATAAGAAATACCTTGTTAAATTGGGTGGAGGTGGTGTGCCTGTGAGGTCACCCTGGTAGGGTAGAGGAACTCAGAAACAACAGATATGAAGTTACAAGAAAACTAGATATAGAGAAAAAGCTGCATATATTTTCTTTTTAAACTTTAAATAAACTAGCTACAGCAGTGGGAGGTGGTGTGTGGTGTGGCGGTGAGAGCAAGCCTGCCCTGGTCCCTGAGAGGGCAGAGGTACTTGGGAACAATTGAAATCTAAATATAAAGTAAGAAACCACATTAAGGAAAAAGGCATTTTTGTATATAAAAAAAAACAGAATAAACCTAGATAAAGTGGTGGAAGGGGGAATGCATCTTTCATAGGTTTCATAAGTGTGTTCAAGCTTTATTAGACTTTCGTCCTTAATGCTTGCCATTTAATGTTTTAAAAGTTAGTGGTTCTTTCCCCACAAAATGTGTCTAATCTTGTTTTAAATGTATCCATATTTGGACTATCCACCACCTCAGCTTGAAGTCCGTTCCAAGATGAAACTACCCTTTGAGTAAACCAATTCCTCCCAATAAGCAGATTCGATTTCCCCAAATGGAGCTGTTGAGTATGTCTCCTGCCACTATATCTACACCTCTTTAAAATGAATCCCAGATCTTCTCTCAGCTTAGCATCTCCCATGACCTTGTACAACATACACATACCTCCTCAAACCTCCTATAATGGAGGGAATAAAGGTTTAGTGCTCCCAATCTCTCTGCATAAGGTGTATTTTTATGTTGGCTTGCCTTTTACCATGCAAGTCAACATCTTAGTATTAGTACAGATTTGGAGGCACAGCCCGCTGTTAGTGAATACAGGGCATGCATCAATAGGTGCATCCCCATTACCTAATCAGCAGTGCCACCATGCATGCTAATGTGGCAAGCATCTAAGGAAAGGTCCACTGCAATCCGAGCAAAGCCGTCCAGATGCAACAGACCTTCCTGTGCTTTCGCCACATTAACAGCATGGCCAGCAGCCGCCAATGGCTGACTTCGGGGTGCCAATCCCCAGCTGGCTTACTGAGGCCACACAAATTTGCAGACGGGAGCCACTCCCCATCAGCAAACAGCCCCCGTTTCCTATATGCCGGGGGGCCCAATCCCCTCAGTTCTTGCCTCTCCCCTTTCTTTCATTGTGTGCAGGCAGGAGGCCACTCCCGTCGGCATAAACCACCCGCATTTCTTATATGCTGAGGGTACCCAATCCCCTCAGCTCTTGCCTCCCCGGCTGTCATTGTGTGCCGATGGGGGTGCCCAATCCCCGTTGACATAAATTCACCCCCATTGCCGGCTGATGAGGGTGCCCAATCCCTCATCGGCTGCAGAAACCCCCCAAAACAGTTAGGTGGCACACTGGGAGCCCACCCCAGTGTGCCAAGTCCCCTGAAAAAAAAAAATGTCCCACAATGTTAGGTTTTTTTCTTCCCTGTAACATAAAAACAGTCCCTCGTAGTCTCCTGCCCCACTCCTGCACCCACCCACTGCGCACCCTGCCTTCCCACACCCCCCTCACCCCATACTTACCTCTGTAGTCTGGCGCAATGATCTTCGGTGGACAGGCAACACATCTGCACTCTTCAAAGCCGACCGCGAACTGAGAAAATGCCGGAAAGCTGTATAATGGAATGAATGGGGTTTTTTCAACTTTGCTGCATATCTCGAGCATTTGTTGGAATTTTGGCACCAAATTTTCAACATGGGGTTTTTGGAGCCCCTCCTCATGAATTATATCACTGTCATGGCATTAATCGGCCTTGGAAGGTGATTTCGCAGACACTGCTCGAAATCACTTTTCAGGACCCATCAATGAAATGACAGTGCCAGTGTTCACGAGGTGGCTTCTCAAAAAGCCTATGTTCCAAATTTGGTGGAAAAAATCCAATAAATGCCTGTTTTACGAGCGTGCATTGTGCAGTTGCTACGCAGGCTCATAACTTCGTGAATTCGCAATATTTTAATGCCAGATTTTCAGCATTGTCATTTTTGTACACCTCCTTGTGAACAGTACAGCTGTCATTTTCCACATCTTGCCCAAAATGTGTTTCCGCACTTCCGGCTCACAATGGCGTAGTCACTGTGGGAAATCAGTGTTTGGGCCAGATTATGAAAATGACAGTGACACAATTCATGAGCAGAGGTCCTAAAATGCCTATGTTGAAAATTTGGTGATGGTACTCCATAAAATAACTGTGTTACGAGTGTGTATTGGGAGATTGCACGGACGCGCGTACCGACGTGCATTTGTGATATTTTCACTCTGGATTTTCACCATTGCCATTTTTCCTGCCTCTGTTGGCGCCTTTTTCTGCCCACAAAAAAATCTGCAGCAGTCCCGACAAAGTGGCGTTGAGGTCGCTCACTGCCATTCTCTCACTCACTCACTCATTCTGTTCTGCTGGCTCTGCAGGCTGCCCTTTTCTACTGGGCTCCTGCCTGCGTTGCTGCCTTCTTATGCCCACAAAGAAACTTGCAGCAGTTACAATGCAGCTCTGTTGAGCTCACTCAATCACTCATTCTGCTTTTCCTGCCACTGCAGGCTGCCCTTTTGTACTGGGCCCCTGCATGCGTTGCTGCCTTTTTCTGCCCACAAACAAATCTGCAGCAGTCCCAACATTGCCCCATTGAGCTCACTGACTCCCCTTCCCTCAGTCACTCATTCTGTGCCTCCTGGCGCTGCAGGCTGCCCTTTTGTACTGGGCTCCTGCCTGCATTGGTGGCTTTTTCTGGCCAGAAAGAAATCTGAAGTAGTCCCGACACAGCTCCACTGAGCTCACTCACTCCCCCTCTGTCACTCTCGCATTCCGTTTCTGCCAGCGGTGCAAGCTGGCCTTTTGCACTGGGCTCCTGCCTGTGTTGCTGCATTTTCTGCCCACAAAGAAATCTGCAGCAGTCACACTAGAGCTCTGTTGAGGTCCCTCATTACCGCTCTGTCACTTGTTCGTTCTGTGTCTCTTGGCGCCGCAGACTGCACTTTTGTATGGGGTTCCTGGCTGCATTGGCACCTTTCTCTGTCCACAAAGAAATCCACAGCTGTCCTGACAGTGGTCCGTTGAGGTCGCTCAGTCTCCCTCTCTCATCACTCATTCTGTTTGTCCTGGCACTGCAAGCTGCCCTTTTGTCCGGGGCTCCTGCCTGCATTGGCGCCTTTTTCTGCCCACAAAGAAATCTCAGCAGTCCTGATAGTGCTCCGTTGAGCTCACTAAGTCCCCTTATCTCACTTGCTCATACTATTTCTCTCATCGCTGAAGGCTGGCCTTTTGTACTGGGTCCCTGCCTGTATTGACGCCTTTTTCTGCCCACAAAGAAATCCACTGCAGTCCTGACAGCACTTCGGTGAGTTTGCTCACTTCCCGTCCCTCACTCGTTCTGTTTCTCCCAGTGCTGCAGGCTGCCCTTTTGTACTGGGCTCTTGTGTTGGGGCCTTTGTCTGTCCAAAAACAAATTTGCAGCAGTCCTGACAGAGCTCAGTTGAGCTCGGTCACTCTCACCTGTCACTAGGTCGATCTTAATCTGTCCCAAACCCTGATTTCTCACAGTGACCGTGCTATTGTCCGGCAGGAGTGCAAAAACATATTTTAGCCAGGATGTGAAAAATGACAGCTGTAGTGTTCATAGGGAGTTGTGAAAAAATGTCACTGTTGAAAATGTGGTGTGACAGTATTACAAATTTGCAAAGTTACAAGGGTGCATGGAAACAGTTCAACGCACACTTGTAACACAGTCATGTTATGGAGTTTTGTCACCAAATTTTCAACATAGGGATTTTAGGACCTCTGCTCATGAACAGTGCCACTGTCATTTTCTTAATCTGTTCTGAACACTGACTTCCTGCAGTGACCACGTTTTTCTGCGCCAGAACTGTGAAAACACATTTCCATCAGGATATGAAAAATTACAGCTGTACTGCTTATAAAGAGGTGTGGAAAAACGCGGCACGGTTGAAAATCTGGTGTGACAATATTGCAAATCTACGAAGTTACAAGGGTGCATGGAAATGCACAACACACACTTGTGACACAGTCAATTGAAGAGCTATCATCAACAAATTTTCAACATACTGTAGGTATTTTAGGACCTCTGCTCATGAACAGTATCATTGTCATTATCTTAATCTGTCCCGAACAGTGATTTCCCACAGCGACCGCTCTATTCTGCGCCAGAAATGCGAAAACACATTTTGGCCAGGATGGGAAAAATGACAGCTGCACTGTTCATAAGTAGGTCTGGGAAAATGGCAATGTTGGAAATCTGGAGTGAAACTATTATAAATTCGCGAAGCTACGAGCGTGCATGCCAACTGCACAATGCACACTCGTAACACAGTCATTTTATGGAGTATCGTTACCCAAATTTTCAACATAGGCATTTTAGTACCTCTTATGAACAATGTCACTGTCATTTTCTTAATCTGTCCTGAACACTGATTTCCCACAGCAACTGCGCTATTGTGCGCCGGAAGTGCAAAAACGCATTTCGGCCAGGATGTCAACAATGACAGCTGCACTGCTCACAAGGAGGTGTGACAAAATGCCAATGTTGAAAATCTGGTGTGAAAATATTGTAAATTCGCGAAGTTACGAGCGTACGCATCAACTGCGCAACGCACGCTAGTAAAACAGTAATTTTTGGATTTTTTCCACCAAATTTGCAACATAAAGCTTTGAGCCACCTCATGAACATTAGCACTGTCATTTCATTAATTGGCCCCAAGGGTGATTCTGCACAGTGACTGCGAAACCACCTTTTGGGGCTGATTAACGCCATGATAGTTCAAGAATTCATGAGGAGGGGTCCTAAAAACCCTATGTTGAAAATCTGGTGAAAAAATTCCCAAAAATGCCCAAGATATGCACTAAAGTTGAAAAAACCCTATTCATTACATTGTACAGCTTACCGGCATTTCCTCAGTTCGCGGTTGGCTTTGAAGAGTGCAGACATGTTCCACAGAAGATGGTCGCGCCATGCTCCGGAGGTAAGTATGGGGTGAGGGGGGTTTGGGGAGGCAGGGTGTGCAGTAGGTGGGTGCAGGTTGTGGGAGGGGGGCCCTGGAGGCTACGAGGGACCGTTTCCTTTTTTCAGGGGAAAAAAAATGTCGTGGGACCGTTTTACCTTTCCAGGGGCATGTCATGCCACCAGAGTCTTGCTGAGGAAGCTGTAGCCGATGAGGTTGGGCACCCCATCAGTAAACAACAAAGGGGATTTTTCTGCTGACGGGCATTGGGCACCTCGTTGGCAAACAACAAAGGGGATTTGTTTCTATCGATGAGGATTGGGCATCCCATCAGCAAACAACAAAGGGGGTATTCGTTTCTGCTGACAGGGATTGGGCACCCCATTGGCAAACAACAAAAGGGGGTGGGAATTTGTTTCTGCCGACGTGGCAAACAACAGCAGGGGGGGAATTCCTTTCTGCCAACAGGGATTGGGAACCCTGTCGGCAGACAATATAACGGGAGGAATTACAGTATGCTGATGGGGAGTGGGCTCCCTGTCAGCAAATACACATTGGGGCGGTAGATATTGTTTGTGAATATGGCGGCAAGCAGCTGCCATGTTCACAAACAATATCAGACATCCTACATCCCGCCCTGCAATGATGGGTCACTCCCTCATTGTAGTGGATGGCTGACGCTGCAATGACGAGGCAGCCCCTGATTGCAGCAGCTGATTTTTTAGAAAGTTGTGGCACACTGGCTGGACTAGTGTCAGCAGCAGCATGCCATGGCATTGGGGGACGGGGGATAAGCCTTTGCAGGTTGTGGGGGCATTGGGCACAACAGTGCCATGCCCCCACAACCTGCTTGTGGAGAAAGCTAACGCAACATGTTTCTTGTGCATGCGTGCAATCAACATAAAAAATAAATCTAACTACAGTGGTGGAAAGGGGAGTGTGGCTGTGAGGCTGATCCTGTTCTGAGAGGACAGAGGATCTTGAGAACAAGTGAGAAGACAAAATAAAATAAAAAATACATGCAGAAAAAGACATACTCTATGTTATTCAAAAAAATAAACCTAGCCATAGTGATGGAAGGGTGGGGGGCTATGAGGCTGATCCTGTACTGAGTGGATAGAGAAACTTGAGAACAAGTGAGAGGACAAAGTAAAAAAAAATACATGCAGAAAAAAACATTTTTTGTGACATTCAAAGAAATAAAATAAATCAACCTAGCTACAGTGGTGGAAGGGGGAGTGCGGCTGTGAGGCCGAGCCTGTTCTGAGAGGACAGAGGATCTTCAGAACAAGTGAGAGGACTAATAAAAAATATAAATACAGGAAAAAATATTTTCTCTGTCATTCAAATAAAATAAACCTAGCCACAGTGATGGGGGAGGGGGGGTAACTGTGAGGCAGTGCATATACTGAGTGGGAAGAGGAACCTGTGAATAAGTAAGAATAGAAAGAAAATTCTTACAGAAAAAGCATAATAAAAGTGTAATAAAAAATTGCTTAAAATGTACACCAGACAGGGTGAGGAGGAGGCCGAAATGGGGAAAGGTATGTGGAAACATATGGCACAAACAACACTGCACAGTCTGAGTGGTAAAAGACTAGTTCCTGGGACTTCATCCAGTAGCGGTAGTGGTTCTTCCTCAATGCTGTCCAAACAGACAGGAAAGGCCAAAACTACCTTAATTAAAACCAAAGGAGTAGTCAGCACCACAAGGAGAGGCAAGTAAAGATATGGCACCTATGTGTAACATAGTACCAGTACATATTCGAATAAAACATATGAAGAGAAGTCTAGGTCCTCTGATGAGATTAATGAAATGGAGGATGTCGAAGACAAGTAGGGAGAAAAGCAAAACCAAAAGGAAAGCCTGAATGAGGAAAAGGTGGCAGTTGCACCAATGCGGGATGAATGTTATGATTTGGACTTGGAGGCGACGGGCAGAAACAGTGAGGTGCAAGTGCAGGAGGAACAAGATGAGGGGCAAAGCATTTTGATTTGGGTTCTGTTATTGTCCTTGGGGAGCTGTTAGATGATGACAAAGGTGAACCGTGATGAGCAGCATCCCAGTTTTGAGAAAAGAGCAACAGAGTGGAAGTGACAAAGGAGGACAGAATAATATGCCTGGTAATAAAACAAAAAAGGAGACATCTTATATGTGATCTTACTTTTCTCTGGCTGCCAAAAATGAGTTATGAGCAGTTTGTTCTATATGTAAAAGACCATTAGCAGAGGGAGCAAAAAGGTGCTTTGGGCACCTCAGCATTAAAAAGACATTTAGAAAGATGACACCCATTATGCCTCAGGCGTGATTTTTTGGTCAGAGGGACAGATGACAACATGCAGGCAGCGTTAGGTCAGACTACAACTGCACCTGTTGTATCAAGTGGTAGCAGCAGCACTGCTGCTTTTGTTGTACTGTCAACTCTTTCTCAGTCCTCTTCAAGAGCAAGTGTTATGAACAGTCCCCTTTTGCCCTTATCATCATCCAGCACTCCTAATGTTGGCCATCTGAAGACTTCAACTGGTAGAAGACAGCTCACTATTTCAGAAACAAATGAGCATAATGCTAAATACTGACATATTCATCCAGAAGCATTTTCTATAAGAAAACTCATTTTGGAGATGATAGCAATGGACTTACAACCTTACAAAATGATGGAGCATGTAGGATTCAAAAGTAGTGCTGTGCGGAATTTTTAAATTCCAGAGGAATAAAATTCTGTCAAGTTCTGCCAGAAACAGAATGGTGGAATTCTGTAGCATAAAATAGTCATGGAATGATTTCCCATGGAAAAATCTGTGTTCCATGGAATATTATTCTGTGGATCTCAATATATTTCATACTGGATTTCATACTGGAATATAGGAAAGTCAATAAGGCAAAGCCCATATAGACTTTCCCCACTATTCAGTGGCGGTAACTGGAGTTACCAGCTTCAGTGAGATATTTTTCCAGTCTCTCCTTAAACATACCCACACTTTCAGCATCCACCACTTCCTGAGGCAATCCAATCCATACCCTTATTGACCTAAATTTAAAATAATTTCTTATTTCTGCCATACATATTGTTTCCTTCAACTGCCTATTGTGCCCCCTCAACTGATATGGTTTATCTTTGAATTCCATTCCCATCTCCATCATCATACTGTTATCTCTTAGAACTTTATATAAACACAATAAATCCCCCCAGCTCTCCTATTTTTCAAGGACCACAAGCTTAATTTTTCTAATCTATCCTCGTAATTCAAACCCACACACCCTGCTATCAATCTTGTATAAGACCTTTGCACCCTTTCCACAAATTTTACATCCTTTACCAGGAAGGGACTCCATACAGTGGAACAGTAGTCCAATATGGGCCTAACCAGCATCCTGTACAACAGCATCAACACCTCCCTACCTCTAGAATGAAATCCCCTTCTTATATTGTTCACTACAAATATAGCTTTATTTGATATGTTCCTACTATGTATACTCCTTTTAAAATCGTTCTAGATATAAACCCCCAGATCTTTCTCACATGTTGATGTCTTCAAATGTAAACCTTTCATGTAGTAGTCTTGCTGCACATTTTGCCTTCCTAGAAGCATTTTAATGCATTTATCTTTATTAAAAATCATACCATTAATCTCTGCCCACTCCAAAATTTTTATTAGATCCCTACCAAAAGTTAACCTATCATCAAAAGTATCCACAACCCCCCCCATTTTGACATCATCAGCAAATGTCACCATCTTATTTCCACTATCTATATCCAAGTCACCTATGAAAATGCTGAATAACAGAGGTCCCAGCTCTGACCCCTGGGGGGGACTCCACTCCCCACTGTGAGGGATTTTATTTTTAAAAGAATATGAAATAATGCTTAGTCTCACATGATTTAACTAAGTAGCTAAAATAAAGGCGCATGTCCAGGCTTGCTGAAGCAGGGTTACTTTAGGTGAAAAATATAGCTGTGTAGTTGAATAAAACTAGTTAGAACTGGCAGTTGCTGTCTGATAAGAAAGAACTGAATAAGGTAGAAAACAACTCCATATAAGGAAAAATGCTGATAATAGCGTTATGTGCATCTGTTGTAGCAGAAAAAATCAAGTGAAGCCCGCCAAGTATGTATAAAAACTGCTGTAAATTGTAATCAGGAGCTTTCTCCTTTGAAAAATCTCCATGCATATGTAAGGTTTGATCAAATAAAAGCGATGTTAAGACAAAACCCAGTGGTGTGGTTTTGGCCCCGTGTGACGGGAGTGGTTGTAGGTAATACTTAGAGTGAGAGAATTTGCGATCACAGTTTTGGCGTAGTCGGCAGGATGAGTTCTTCGGTCCGTGTCACCTCGTGATCGGGTTGTTTCCCTTGGACAAAAAGAAGGACATTTTTGTGGAACCCCATCAGGACGTGACGCCTAGGGGCCGGCAACACTCATCATCACTGTAAGTACAAGAATACCTTGGAGCGAGTGTGCACTATAAAGGACAGGCCTAGATAATATGGGAAACAAGGGAACAAAAAATAGCTGGGTCCAGAGTTAGTATTATCTGGACTGGCAAAATGTATGTTTGACAAGTTTGGCCAAAGAAATTACAAGGGCAACTGCACTGCCCTTTGCCCTTGTAATTTGTGCTTGCTGCAAGTATATACTGTTAGAGCCAATGATGGCTTTCACAGTTCAGGCTGCTTTTAGGAGAAAAGCAGCGGCTGATTAAGTAACGTTAGATAAGCAACATCTAGAGAAAGAAAAATAAACTACTGTGGATATCGCACAGTAGGTGACTACGAAACAGGATGATTTGAAAATCCCCCATGTTGCCTATCTGTGTAGTTTCAAGTTTTCTGTATCAATTTCAAGTTCCCTTGCCTCCTATAGAGGCTGAAACATTTGATCCCAAACCCAAGTACTGGGGACCTCTACCAGATGGATCTCAACCTAGTACTGTTAGAGATTTTTGTTTTGTTTTTAAACTGCAAACCAGAGCTCTGGAAAAAGACTTGGTTTGGCAGGTTACTAAAATGGCCAAAAGAAAACCTTTGAAAGGGTTAAAACCTTTGAAAGGGTTAATAGCTGCAGCGTTTGGAAATTATCATGAAGGTCCTGCAGTCGGTTTTCTCAAATCGGACCAGTGTATCAGAAAAGAAGAAAAATACCTTGGCACCGGGTAAGTCTGAATTTTTTTATGTAAAGTTGTTTTATGTCTGTCTGTTTTATTTCTGTAATACATATACTAAACAAGGTAATGCTCCGTCTTTCTCGTGCATATTTTCTAGCTTATATCTGTGTTCTGTAATTATGTTCTGTTGTCAAGGTTGCGAGATAGGATTGACTGCCTTCGGTGCACAACATGTTACAGTAAAAAAAACAGAAGCTTCTTTGCCTCATAGCTGACTGTTTTAATTGGTTTTATTTTTAATGGAACATTTGTCCTGCCTAGACATGGTCAGTGAAGAACTTTTGTTTGTAGTTGTTGGTTGGAGCAGGTAGTGTTGATGGTGAAGAGTTATGACGTCATATATTGCAATGTGCAAAAAGATTTGTAGTTTGCAAGCAACGTGCCAAGCCACTGCTAGGTGAAAATGTAATGTGTTAACAGCTATAAATGGCTTTATCATACTTCTAGTTAAAACCAGAAACTTTTTGCAAAATGGCAGGGTGCCATATTTTGGCTATGCGCCAAAAGGTGTAACCATGTTATACTAGATGTGTTCACTTGCGGATGGTGTGTTGTACTGCATTTTAAAGGAGTTAGAATGTGTTTAAAAAGTGTTTTGTTCTGGAAAGATTTGGCATGGAGATATGTATAAATTTGTTGGTTTAAAAGAAAAAAAAATTGTCAGTGTTACAAGACAGGGGAAGGCAGCACATATATCTAAAACACGTACAGTTTTCTAATGAAACTATGGGCATTACCTCAGCAAATTGGTGTCAAATAATGTCAGTCTTATTTTGTGTTAAGTATTTCTTTTTGTGTATGTGTACTGTCTTGGCCAGCAGTTTTATTGTATGCTCTATTATTATTTAAAGATATTTAATATCAGTAGTGTTCAAGGACACTAAAAAAAAATAACTGGGTTTGAACGACCCTAGCATGCACACTGTGACCTTTTGCACATTATTTGACCTTCTTGTGTTTCAACATTCTACGTTACTACCAGTTCAAACTTGATGTGTATTCCATACCTAAAGCACAACTTTTCACACAAAATGTATGTTTTCATGAAACACACCAAGAGTGAACCATGTAATTTGATTTTTATTGCAAAACTAGTATTCTAAGTAAAAAGGAACAAACTTTTTTTCTCTTCTCATTTCTTCTGACTTGCAGCTGTTTTTGAGAGTTTACCATCTACAGTTAAAAACAATGGCTTTTGTTTTTATGTGTGACCATGGTGTAATCATTTATTTTTCTTTTTAAAATGCATTCTAAGAGATACGTATGTACGGTATTACCATCAATCCGGATTTTTTATAAACTCAGCTGACATTTTGTCATGCTTAGGATAAGGGAACCCAGGGATGCTTGGCTTCTTTTATCCTATGGAAATAATCTTTTTTTTATTTTTAAACTTGTGTAGGTTTAGTATTTTGTTGTTTGTCTGTGTTTCTTCTCTTTCTTCTAGAGAAAAAGAAGTTCCCCATCTTTATAGTAAGGTATGAAACTTACTAAAGTAATTGTAATATTATCTTGTTATAATTTAAAGTGTAGTAGGTGGGGATCATGTCACCATCCACAGCTAACCTTTTTATTGCTACAGTATTCGAGCTGTCTCTTCCACCTCGAGCTGTCTCTTCCAGCAGTAGGAGCTTGGAGGGAGGGTAAGCTACCCTTCCTCCCTTCAGTGTAATACCCACAAAGGTTGCAAGGTACATCACTGTTCCCCAAAGGGAAATAAAGAAAAATGTACATTTGCCAATAATTGTTTCTTATTTACAGGTTTAAAAAGACCCAAGGTATTTAACAGCATACCCAGCCCAAGCCCTTCTGTTTTTCTAGTGCAAACAGTTAAATCTCACACCTATTATTGGTACAAGGGTTTCTGCCCTCAGCAAGTAATCAGTTACGCTGGAGGGTGAAGTTGTGTATGTATGTCCACACATATTCATTCTTTTGATTGTCTTTTCAGCTTTCTTATCCAGTCAAAACAAATGTAAAACAACTTTTGTCATAGCCTTACAGCAATGAATGCATTTTTTTTCAACAAGTAAATTCACAGTACTCTAACATTTCTGGACTCTAAGCTAAGTTTACAGTCTATAGGTGTTGTTTAAAATGTATTTTATGCATTATGCTCAATACTGAAATTGTTCTATTACAAACATGCTTATGTTTCATGTTTATGTTATAATGTTTTGATATACATCTTGCTACACTGTATCATGTGTGTATTCAGAAAAGTGCTCCACATGTATAACGTTTTTAATGCTCATAACCAGACCTAAATACTGGGGCCAGCATTGCTGATCCACCCCTACAATATGTTCCAAAGCAAAACCAAAAGTAAAATTAATGCTCCATTTGTCTTATTACTCACAGGTACCCCTGAAGAATAAGTGCACTCTATGCAGGTTTTGTCATTTTAAATTTTAACAATTATAATATGCAGAATTTAGATTGTACTTCAAACCTATGCTTCAAGCCTTACCCCACTCAGTACTTTGGAGTATTTCACTATACAGGGTAAAGAAAGTAGACCTTTTCACTTGTCACAGGTGCAATAGGCACTGTTACTAAATTGGCATAGGCCAACAACATATGTATTTGTCCCACTAATTGCATTGTGTAACAGGCATATTGCTATGAACTATATGTTTGAAGCGTGTTATTGTAACATTACAAGATTTTATAACTCAGATCTCAGTCAGGCCTGCTTGCAACAGACAGGAAATAATGTTCATCACTGTCATAACTGCTTCTGTGATTTAAAAGCAGGAGTAACCATAACATTGTCATGATTTACAGATGGTCAAATGGTATAATTGAACCTCAGCCTGCACCCCCAGGTGTGTGGTTGATGTCCCATTTTAATTTTTCTCTTTCCAATTGCCAGAATTTAGGCTCTGTCATGCCACTCTTTACAAAACAAAAAGTAAATGGTTTAAAAGATTGTTATTTATGTGTTTTTAACTCAGTGTCTAACACACTTTGCAAGTTTGCAGGTTTCCACGGTGTGGCACACATAAGATCTCCACTTTCAACAGCAGTAATAGTTTCATCTAAGTTGCCAAGACCTTCATCTTTTTCCTTAAAAAAGAAAACAACTGCCACAGTTTTGATATTATCACCATCTTTGTGCCTGACTGGTTCCTTATAAGGACTATTGCATGAATCCAGTTATTATTAAATCAACTGAAGAAGGTCCAGTCAGTTCAGACTCTGCAATCAAGCTTATTGTTTCTGCTTACTATGAAGTTAAGTCTGGGTTAGGGGCAATCCCCTAACTTCAGCAAGAAGATTCTTCTTCAACTGACCTTCAAGCAATACATCCATTTTCTTCGCTGCTGCTTGTTCCAGACATGGCTGGTACTTTCTACAACCCTATTGCTCTGTTATGGACTGTTTTCTTAATGGTTTATTGTCAATTGTTAGCTTTTTATGGACTGTTAATCTTTATGCCGGGGTGTAATCAACTACCACAACACAAATGCCATGCCAGTGTGTGTATGGCTACTCAATGCACAATCTAATGCACCCCTGGCCAGTGTGTCTGCTAATCAGCCATCCAGCAGCCAGCAATATGAACACTGACTTTTCTACTATGCTGGTGTTTTGTTTTTAAATTACTGTCTGCATTGCCCCATATGCCTTGTGGGGTTACCACCATTCTGCAAATGACATTTCACCTGTACTGTAACTACACCAACCTGTGGTTACTTATATAAACTTATGAACTGTTAATTTCATGGACTATTATGTTTTATAAGGACTTATCTGTCAAGAGACATTATCAACAGATTCTTCAATCAAGCTCCAAGGGTGTGCCACACCTCAACACAAGGTAGCATCTACCTTATTCACTCTCAAAGTGGATTCAATGAACTCTTTTTCATCAACAAAATTGTTATGTTATATTGTGTTATATGTGGTGTCACATGTTAGCATTTTTTCACATATTTCAATTGTGGTGTTGACATCCCTCAATTCTGTATTATGTTTTACAAACTCACGATTTGTGTTCCGTCTGTAACCACCCCTGTACCAACTCCAGAACAAAATGCTTTTTATAAATGCCTTGACTATCTGTATGCTGGAAACCAGTTTTAAATCATATACCTATTCACCTAGTCTAACAGTCTAAAAGTAGAAATGTTTAGTTTTTTTAACCTTCAGTTATTAACTAATATCTTTACATTTATGTTTAATTTTTGTGAATGTTCAAGTCCCTCAGGGGCCTCCTATCTTCAGGGTGGAAAATATTAAAAGTGGTCAGTGGCCAAGGTTTTAGTAATCAGTGACTAAACTTTTATCAACAATATGTAGTTAGCTAACCAAAAGATTGAGGAAATAGAAAGGTGTAAAATGGCTAGTGTAGATTGCTAAAGGGCTAGTAAAAGGTAAAAATGGTTAGTAAATGACTAAATGATGCCAACATGTAAATTAGTATATCTAGTAGCAAAAGGCTGCAAGTGGCTAAATATCACCATGTCACTTAATATGTGTGCGTGTAAGACTTTAAAGGGGTTAATTGTAAAATTCTATACAATGAAAAAAAAATAGCTGAAAGCATAAGATGAGGCTGTGGCTGAGATATGCACACAGCTGTGTTTAGCCTTGACTGTTAAAAGTTTCTCATCAAATAATTCTCTTGTGTTAAAAAAATATGTTTAACAGAAAACTGATAAGAAATGAGATACCTCATTTAGTTGCTGGTACAAGGTTACTCTGACATTTGTAGCAAGCTAGTCACTTCTCTATATGCTTTCTGGCTCCCAAAACAAAAGTTATTTGAGATAAATATACTATTCTGTCACCATTTGTTTTCCCTTCCAAGGGTGAGAATAACTCCCCTGTCTTGGCAAAATGTCAGGTACATCTAAGTAACCAAAAATTTGATTCTGGGTTGTCTCAAAGTGTAGCTACAAAATGTATCAAAACTTTAATTATGGAAATGTATTAATGTACAGGTGTCCAGGCTCTGCTGTCATAGTTTTTGGGAAATTCCAGCCTTACATTTTTTTCTAAGCTTGCTACACATAAATATGGGACCCATGGTCATGGCTTACAAGCGTAGTTGGTGACTGGGTGCTACTCTTCTCCATTGGGTGACAGTACTTGTAAGTGGTCATATTGGCACTCTGACTACTGACTGTCCTAATCAAACTTCTCCTATGATGCCTGTGCAACACAATGGTGTCACGGGACGCCACCCACCTGTCCCCTTGCTACAACTTGAACAAAAGGACCCCATAGAACTTAACAAACTATTCCCATTCTATAGTGAGCCAAATGTGACTACAATATAAATGAGTGGTTAGTTGACACAGAGTCTCAAAATGGAGGAGTGTGAGGGATTTTATTTTTAAAAGAATATGAAATAATGCTTAGCCTCACATGATTTAACTAAGTAGCTAAAATAAATGCGCATGTCCAGGCTTGCTGAAGCAGGGTTACTTTGGTGAAAAATATAGCTGTGTAGCTGAATAAAACTAGTTAGAACTGGCAGTTGCTGTCTGATAAGAAAGAACTGAATAAGGTAGAAAACAACTCCATATAAGGAAAAATGCTGATAATAGAGTTATGTGCATCTGTTGTAAGCAGAAAAAAATCAAGTGAAACCACGCCAAGTATGTATAAAAACTGCTGTAAATTGTAATCGGGGAGCTTTCTTCTTTGCAGAATCTCCCGCATGCATGTGTAAGGTTTGATCAAATAAAGCGACGTTAAGACAAAACCCAGTGGTGTGGTTTTGGCCCCGTGACGACGGGAGTGGTTGCTCAGGTAATACTTACAGTGAGAGAATTTGCGATCACACCACCCTCTGCAGTTTGGACAAGCAACCCCTAATCCTTACTTGTTTTTTTCTATTTTTTAGTCACTGATTCACCCATTTAACAATGCAAAAATCAATTCCCAATCTAATCAATTTTTCAACAGTCTTATTATGAGGGACCGTATCAAAAGCCCGGCTGAAATCCAGCATTACCATGTCCACACTTCTCCCCTCATCCAGCCATTTATTTATGTATTAATAGGAGATAATCAGATGTGTCTCACATGACCTTCCAGAAACAAATCCATGCTGGTCTCTATCAACTTACCCCTTACTTTTCATACTATCCTTTATAGCCTCACTAAGGATACTCTCTACTATCTTCCCCAACACCGACATCAGGCTCACCGGTCGATAATTCTCCACCTGATCCATCTTCCCCCTTTTATATATCAGCACTACAAATGCTCTTCTCCAATCCTCAGGTACCACCCCCTCAGTGAGTGACCTTTGTCCTAACAAGGTGATCACTGGTACTAGATATTTTTTTCACTCCCTCAATATATATAGATGAATCCCATCCAGGTCTGCCACCTTATCAACCCTCAATTCCATAACCTTTTTCTGTTTTCTGCAGAAATTGTTGCAGAATAATTTTCCATGAAAAAATACTGTTCCATGGGATCACAGTAGGCTGAATTCTGCAGGCAAAAAGGAAAAAATTCCTGCAGAAATTCCACCCACGAATGGTCATTATGCACTAATTCCACCAGTGGAATTCTGCATTCCACACAGTACTACTCAAAAGTCTTTTGAATCATGTGTCACCATGATACAATAGTCCATCCAGTAAATATTTCTTTACTATTGCCATACCTCAGATGTATGTGTTAGTAAGTGCTAAATTAAAAAATGCTTTAAAAGATGCAGTTGCTGGGGTTGTTCATCTGACTACTGACATATGGATGTTGCCAGCCAGAACCATTTATGTAACTGACTGCACTTTAGGTATCATTTACTCCCTGTAGTGGCACAGACAATTCCCCTCTGAAACTGTCTTCCCTTTTCATTCAAAATATGCCACAGGATCACACAGCTTCCAATATCCTGGATGAGCTCAACAGAGAGATACAGTACTGGCTAACATCACAAGGGCTTTCTGTAGATTTTATTGTGGCTGGCAATAGTTCAAGCATAAAAAAGCATTAGCTGATGGAGGCTTTGTCCACATTCAATGTTTTGCACACTGCCTAAATTTGATCATGCATACCTTTATGGAAGAGAACAGAGATATAAAGGCTCTCACATAAAGTATGTGGCAAAAAGAATATGCACACATTTCAGCTACTCTTGAAAAGCACACCAACATATTTGGGCCATACAAGAAGAACATGGACTGCCTCCTAATACACTCATCCAGGATGCTGCAATGAGGTGAAGCTCTACCTTTTACATTTTCCAACAATTACTGGAGCAAGAAAAGGCTGTAAGACAATGTGCACTAGAGAAAAGCATAGGGGATGCTGATGTATACATTAATTCCCAACAATGAGTTGTTTCCGAACTTCTCAACAAGATCCTGCAACCCTTTGAGTAAATTACTAGGGAAGTGAGTTTCAACATTGCCACACTCAGCCAAATAATCCCATTGATGAAGATTCTTAGATTTCAACTAAATGCAGTCAGGGATGACTTGGAAGGTACAAGAAGCCAGTTTTAAATGGGAGAGTCTAGTACAACTGAAAAGGACTTGACATCCAGAATAAAAAAAAGACAGTACATAGAATGATTAAAAAAGTCAGAGATGAGAAACTCTGCGAAGTGCTGGTGGCAGAACATTATTATATCAACAGTAGTAGACCCAAGGTACAAGATAACATACCTGTCACAGCATGACCCAAATGTGTTCCAAAACTGCAGAGAGCAAATTATTCAAGAAGTAGATTTGGTTTTGAAAAAAAAAACATGACAACAGATGCCGCCCCCTCATCCATTCCTCCTAAACCTTCACAGCCCTCTCTTCTCAGTCAGGCTACAAAACAGTCAGCTGCTGCCATTCATTCTAACCCCAGCAGTTGTCTTTGGCATAACTTGGATGATGTCGTCCTTGAAAAATCAGCCTTTCCTTCTTCATATGTCACTGCTTCTGCCCAGGCCATGGTTGACTGCTATTTAGCAGAAAAAGGTATCAAGTGGAAAGAATATGCCATAAAATGCTGGCAAAGCAAGAAGCCTGTATGGCCTACACTTGTGCAGGTACTGTAGCTTTGAAGTACGTGGTCTTTCCCCCAACCAGTGTATTTTCAGAGTAACTATTTAGCTGTGCCGGAAATATGGTAATAGATACACGATCTAGGCTACTACCAGAAAATGTTGAAAAGTTAACAATCTTAAAAATAAACCTTTCATTGACTGGTTACAGCTATGACCCAGAGACAGCAAATACATTTCACAGTGACCTCAAAGATGTCTACCTGGAAGAGTAGAAAGTTCACCATTTTTTTTTTTCAGAAAAAGAAATCAGTACTCCAGTAAGCCCATCTGTGGCCTACAGAATTTCTGAATGTTTTTATGCATGTTCTAATGAACTTCGCTAATTTTTTGATTGACGGACCATGATGACACACTTTTAGCAACATGTCTTAATGGATTTGTCTAATTTTTGGGCAACATTTTTCACAGCATGTCCTCATGGATTTGTCTAATTTTTGGATCACCTGAAGTTCAGACTGTTGGCTCAGTCTTTTCAGCATGTTCTCCTAACAGAGTTTGATAATTTTTGGATTGCTTTAATCTGATGGCACACTTTTTGCAGCATGTCCTCATGGACTTGTTTAATTTTTTGGACCATCTGAAGCTGAGACTGATGGTACAATGTTTTCAGCATGTCCTCCTCACAGACTTGGCAAATTGTTGGATTGCCTAAACTTGGCACACTTTTAGCAGCATGTCCTAATGGATGTGTCAAATTTTTGGACCACCTGAAGTTGAGACTGATGGCACAATGTTTTCAGCATGTCCTCCTCACAGACTTACTTAATTTTTTGGATTGCCTGATCCTGATGTCACACTTTTCACAGCATGTCCTCACGGACTTGTCTAACTCTTGGATTGCTTGAAGTTCAGACTGATGGCACAGTGTTTTCAGCATATCCTTCTAACAGACTTTGTTAATTTCTGGATTGCCTGAACCTGATGGCAGACTTTTCACAGCATGTCCTAATGGACTTTTCTAATTTTTGGATTTGCTGAAGTTCAGACTGAGACTGAACACACAGTGTTTTCAGCATGTCCTAATTTTTGGATTGCCTGAGCCTGACTGCACACTTTTTTCAGCATGTAGTAATGGACTTGTCTAATTTTTGGATTGCCTGAATCTATGTCTCTGGACTCCTAAGGACATGCAGATATTTTTTTGGTAGGGGGTCCCCTAAATGTGTCATCAGTTTGGGTGGGTGGGTGGATGGGACCCCATGCCATAGAAAATAAATACATGACTCTCAGTGGGGTAGAGAAGGAAGCAGTGCAACAATGACAAACTGATATGTCAATTGCATACTACTAAATCTGAATGGGATTCCCCATCTGAGGTCAGACAGGTCTAGTACTGAGGCAGTGAAGAGACAGCAATCAACTACATGACTGCCATATTTGATTTATCAGCACATCAGTGCTATAAACTCACAGTTTTCCTTTCCTGAAAAGCTGTTTAAAATTCTATGTGTGTGTCAGAGACCTGTGTCATTTTAGGAAGGAGGTGGTTATGCCACTCTACAGATCATTGGTGAGGCCTCATTTGGACTACAGTGTCTAGTTCTGAATGTCACATCTCTGTAAGGATGTAGACAGGGTGGAGACAGTTTAAAGACAGGCAACAAAGATGGTGTAGGTCCTGCACCAAATATTATATAAGGAGAGACTGGGAGAACTCAATTTTTATACCCTGCAGGAGAGGAGAGACAGACGAGATATGATAGAAACCTACAAATATCTAAATGGCATAAATAGTGTACCAGAGGGCAGCATTTTTCAGAAAAGGAGATGTTCAGGAATGAGGGGGCATGACATGAGGTTGGTAGGTGGTAGCATGAGAAAGTGTTTCTTCATAGAAAGGGTGGTGGATAGGCCAGCCTGGTGGTGCTGAGGGTTGAGGTGCTGAATGCCACACCTTGTGTCATGCTGGAGACCCAGGTTCAGACACGAGCCCAGGTTGTCAGGGCTCATCAGGGGAGGATAGGATTCAGCATCTGGAGGACTGATCTTCTATCCAGGGGAGAGATGTGGGTCTTCACTGCTCTGCAGCAGTCCTGGGGATGCCTAAAGGCACTGCTAGAGATGGTGCAATGGAGGGAGGAGCGCAGCCGAAGTCAGCATGTCAGTGCTAGATGTCATTGCATGTCTGCAGTCCTGGGGCTAAAAAAAATGGTGGAAAATGGCAGCACTGTCTGAGGCAGCTTGATGGCCACACTTCCTGAGCCCGGTGGGGCTTGTGGGAGCAGACACCTCAGATGGTGCTGTATCCTGGCCTGGTGCAGGGACAAAAGGGAGTGTTTCTCTCATGAGTACAGATGCATATGCCAGCTGGCCTGGGCAGATGTGCCTCCATGGTCATCAGGGGATGGAGACTGGTGACTAGAGATAAGGCAGGTCAGTGGCTGCAGGAGAGAGAAACAGAAGGATGATAAAAAAAGAAAGGGTGGTGGATGCATGGAATAGACTCCCAGCAGAGGTGGCTAGGGCAAACACAGTGGGGGATTCAAGTATTCATGGGTCAGGTATAGGGGAACCCTATCTATAGGAATGAGGAGGTAAAGCTGGAGATTGAGTAGGGTCTGTGGATTTTGCAGTAGGCAGGGAAAATTGGCAGACTAGATGGGCCTAGCAGTCCTTATCTGTTGTCAATTTCTGTGTTTCTATAATTCACTGTAGATTGAGCAACAAACAACATTACCCACTGTTCATGCTGCTTAAAACTCCATGTATCCCAACAGCCTTAAGATTGAATGAAAGAAAGAAATGTGATCTCCTTATGTTTTATCAGCTGCTATTTTGCCTTTAATGATAAAAACCTACATTTTGTGGACAGTATGGAGTTTCTCTACTTTACAGAGAAGTCTTCATCTACCTTTCACAACTACATCTGAGAATAATGGTAACATAGTTACATGGTAATTTAAGGTCATAATACCCTCATGTTCTTTAGTCCCCACCCCGATTCATAGACAAGGATAAATAAATATGCTTTGCAAACTTATTAATCAGAATTTGATATTCAGTGCTGTTGTTTACAACTGTTATCTAGACAATGTCATGTAATTTTTTTCTTAAAGGAGTGATCTTATTTTGTGAACATAGATATGGCTCAGGGTGGGCGCCAGGTTCTGAGTTGTGTTTTTTTCCCGTTAGTTAGGTATGTCCCCTCCTTTTAGGCATCACCATCATTCTAACCTGGGACCCTGAGTCCCAGAAGTAATAACAATAACCATGCATCAGTGGGGAAATTTCCCTCTTTTATTATGAAGCATCCAATATCCTGGTTGTCACTGCCTGTCCCTTCTACTTGGGTGGATACCCTGCCAGCCATTACAAGGAATCAACCCCAATTCCATGACTCTCAAAAGCAGCAGCTTTACTCATTCAGATTAAGGGAAGAAAAAAATCAGGGGAAATGGTGAATCTGGCCTACTTAGACTTCAGTAACGGCTTCAACACCATGCCACATAGGAGGCTCATAAAAAACTAGGCAGCTTGGGAGTGGGAACCAGTGTGGTACACTGGATATGTAATTGACTGCTGAACAGGTGACACAAGGTGGTGATTAACAGCACTCACTTTTGAGAAGTAAGAGTGACCATCAGGGTTCCTCAGTCTCAGTACTTAAACATGTCCTCTTTAGTGTCTTTATAAGTGACATTGCTGAAGAACTAGAAGTGAAGATGTGCATCCTTTCAGATAACTCCAAGATTGGCAATAGGGTTGACACTGCAGAGGGGGGTGGAGATAATGAATAGAGACCTGAAAAACTCAAGGAATGATCAAGGGTATGGCAGCTGGATTTCACTGCAAAAAATGTGCAAAATGATGCACCAAGAATGCAGAAATCCAGAGGCAGAGTATATGACTGGCGGGGAGGTGATGCTAACTAAACCAGAAATGGACCTGGGGTAATCATAACAGGTGGCATTAAGGTGACAAGGCAATGTGACAAAGCAGTAGGGAAAGCCACTAGGATGCTAGGGTGCATAAGGAGGGGTATCTCTATCAGAGGAGGAAGGTTGTTTCCACTGTATTGATCATTGGTGAGGCCATACAGTACATGGAGTGCTGCATCCAATTCTGGAGACAGGACCTCAGAAAGGACATAAATAGGGTAGAGGCCATTCAAAGAAGGGCAACATAAATAGCGCAGGTGCTGCAACAAATGTCCTGTGAGGGGAGACTGAGGGATCTAAATATGTACACCCTGGATGAGAGGAAGGAGATGGGAAACATGATAGAGACTATTACATACCTCACAGGGATAAATAATACACAGGAAGGGAGCATTTTTTCAGAAAAAAGTGTTAAAGAACTAGAAGGTATTCAATGAAGCTGGAGATGTTTTGAAGTGATGTGAGGAAGTATTCCTTCATGGAGAGGGTGGTGAATGCCTAGAGCAATCTTCCAACAGGGTGCTGTGGCAAAAACTGTGGTGGGTTCAAGCATGCATGGGATAGCAATAAAGGAAGGCTATAAAGAAAAACTGGTATGAAAGTGGGGGTCAGGGAAGATGGATGGATGCCAGGTAGGGTCTGCAGTGACAGAATAGGCATGGGAATGAGGGGCAGGCTTGATGGGCCAAGAGGTTCTTATCTGTTGACAAATTCTATGTTTGTATGAAATCCTCCTAATTTGGAGGTTAGCGTGCTCCTTTGACTTTCATAGCTGCATTTCAGCTGCCATTAGGGAGGCAGTATAGCACAGTGGTTTAAGGCTTTGAGCTACAAACCTGAAGACCTGGGTTTGAATTCCACAGCCCCCACTTGCATACTGTGTGACCCTGAGCAAGTCACTTAACTTCCCTGTGCTCCCAGGTCGCACCTGTAAAGAAGCTTTCAGCTAGTCTGTCTCTCCTGGTTAAACAATTCAAAAAAACAAAAACAAAAAAAAACAATTTCATTGACCTCAAGAACTAGATGTTTATTTTACTCTGACAGCACCACTTTTGACTTATTAATAGCTTTTTTATGGTATTTATATACTTATTCTCATATATAAAATTAGGTATTTCATGAGCTGGAAGGAACTGGTTCAGGCTTTATTATGCCCAGGTTGAAAAAGTCTTCAGTCCCAAAAGCAAATAAACATGTAAAACTAATGAGTTTGGCTAAAAAGAGAGCACTGGAAGACATGTTACTCATGTACGATGTAAGGAGAGATGATAAACAATGGAGAAACTAAATCCAGAATTTTAATGCAGACATCGTCTTACCAGGGTCCACAATTATCAACCTGAAAGAAATTAATTTTAGGACAGATAAGACAAAGCACTTCTTGACACAGAGAGCTGGAAGCCTATATGAGAGGCTAAGAGATGTAATCACATGCAGTACAATTGAATCATCCTTTAAATCTCAACCACATACAGTAAACACTGTACATTTTGTCAAGGGGGTGTGTGTGGAGCATTACCATTGAAATCCAGGAGAGCAGATAACACAGACTTCTTGGCCTCCTTCCTCAATTTACCTCCCTAATATGCTGTAGTCGAGAATATGTTCACTTCCCTTAAAGTTTGCTGGACCAGCTGCCGACACTCATTCACTGCTGACAATGCTCACTATGTGCTACCGTTTTTATAATAGGGTATTAATGGCAATAATATTAGCTTTCAGAAATGTTCGCTTACTTTTTAAAATCGCAAACACACAGCGAAAATAAAACTTAAGCAAACATTTTCTGGATCACAGTGTTCTTTAGTAAAAGGATTGGCTTTACCCATCCAGTTAAAGAGACTCTGTCAATTGTTTTTGCATCATATTATTTTCAGGTAAAACCCCACATTTTATAATTTCTTACTGTCTCTAAAATTCATTGATGTCGCTGGTTGATTTGTCTGCCTCCTTGCTTAGTAGAACCAAAATACATGGTAATGTATAGCTATGCCCCAACTTTGTTTTGGTTCAGACCATTGAACTACCCTAAACCTCCTGAACATTAGAAATACCCTCAAACATTGCAGCCACTCATGATACAGTAGTCTCTTCTACTCCCGCTGTATAACGAGTGGCTAGATTGTTTTGGGGAGTGCTCCTGAGTCCAGGAAAGATGCAATGGGAGCTGGTCAAGAAATGTAAACAAACATGTTTTGGTGTGGTAACACCAGTATGGTGGGCAATCCGTTTTTCACTTTCTAAAAGAAAAAAGGGATCTGAATCAAATACCACCTGTATCAATAATCTCTATAGAATGTGAACAATCATAAAATGTGATTTTTAAACTAGGGATACTTTGATGCCTAAGGGGGTTGACAGTGTTCCTTTAAAGTGAAATTCCTCTAACTGAAAGATGATAGCACAGAAATAGTATGTGAAGCATGGGTTGGGGAACTACTGGGTTCCAATAACCACAATACTTTATGGTTTGAGTTGGCCCTGGTCAAAAGTAAGCACTCGTCTAATGCCGAGGTGCTAGACTTTGGAAAGGTGGAGTTTAACCAAATGAAGGAATTAGTCCTGGGCAGGTTAGCTGTGGCAGACAGCACCTGGGGAGTGGAAAAAAGACTGGGGGTTATAAAAATGGCCATTCTCCAGGCAAAAAGAAACATACAGTAGAGCAGTTATCAAGACAAACAAGTATGAGAGACAATTCTGGTTCTCTAAAAAGGTCACTGGGGCAGTGAGGGTAAAAAAAAAGGCCTTCATAAAGAACAAAGTAAAACAGGGGAACAAAGAATGGAATAAGTGTATGGAAAAAACACCAGAGAGGAAACAAGCAGGAAGCATTGTGCTAAATGGCAGGTAGAACGCAATGCTTAGCTGGAGCTTCTCAACACCAAATACCTACTGTATAGACACACGAATGAAATGCATAGCACTCAGAGCAGTATGGGTGTCCCAATACCTGAAAAGACTCATGTAAAATTGCAGATAGATGCTTCAAAATGTATTATAAACAAGGCATGGATATTGATACAGGAAGCTCCATCTAACCAAAAACAAGTCCCCACACTTTAAACATAGTCTTCATCAGGGGGCTGGATTTTCCCGGTAGACACTCCCGTCTGTTTTTTTGGTAATCATAACAATGACCTAGAACATGTCAGATGGATGGATCTGGAAACTGTGGGTCGACTCAGTTGCGGAGGAGACAGGCTAACCCACCTTCTGCAAAGTGAGAGTTTTTACATATTAAAAGGACCTGGGGGTTTTCATCACGAATGACCTGAAGCACTTAGAATACTCAAGGAGAGGAGCAGCAAAAACGAATTGAATGCTGGGCTGCATAGCCAAGAGAATTACCAGCAGGAAGGCAGAGGTCATGTTACCGCTTTACAGGTCACTAGTAAGACCACACCTAAAGTACAGTGTACAGTGCTGGTGCCTTATCTTAAGAAGGATATCAACTTGCTAGATACAGTCCAGATAAGGGTGACAGACGTGACAAGGGCAGCAGGGAAACACATAAAAAGAGACGCTCAAGGGGACTGTGCACTCTCTTGAGGAAAGGAGTGAGGGGGTTTATGACTGAGACTTTCAAATATTTGACTGGTATTACTAGGGTGAATGTGAAGGACCTCATCAGTCTAAGTGTGAACAAATCCACTAGGGAGAACACCTATAGTTGGTAGGTGGAAGATGCAGGAGAGAGAGAGAGAGAGAGAAATGAGGAGGCACTTTTTCATCAAGAGAGTGGGGTCCAGTGGAATGGGTTGCCAAAGGAGATGGTTTCCTTAAATACGGTGGATAGCTTCAAGAGAGGATGGGACAGAATAAAGGGGGAAGTTGCTGATGGGGGGCTTGCTTGATGGGCAGGGGGGATTTGGTGAGGGGGACAGGTCCCACTATAGACACAGTGGGGACTTGCATACTCGAGCAAACAAGATAGACCATAAGGCCTTTATCTGCTGACATGTTAGTATATTCCCTTTCATATGTGTTTTTTCAGGTATTTGGTTACACTTCCTGCTCTGAGTGCTAAAACCTAGAGATGCTAGGTGGACAGTTAAGATAGGAAAGACAAACACAGAACTGCATATTGGGGTGGGGGGTCAAGGGGGTGTACGTAAGGGGGGAAAGGAAAAATAGGAGGAGGAGGAATTTTCAGCCTAAAGAAGGGGGTAAGGGTAATAGATGGAGATGGGCAGAAAGCAGCTGTAGTGAACAACTACTTTTGTTCAGTATTCACCAGTAAGAACAGTGGGACCTTGCCAGAAATTGGGATAAAGGCAGCTGACAGAGGGGTGGCAGGCATGAGGTGGCCAAATATTCAAGTGAAAGATTCAGAAAAAGATTAGGAGCACTCAAAGTAAACAAGGTCCTAGAGCTGGATAGGATGCATTTCATGGTACTAAGGGATCTAGCACTGGTGATGGCTAAACCACTGGTGGGGCTTTCAGCAGCTCTTTGAAGCAAGGGTAGTTCCCAAGGACTGGAGTTTGGTGAACTTAGTTCCACTGCACAATAGAGTAAACAAGGAGCAGCACAGAAGCTATAGACCAGTTACCAGTACTTCAGTTGGTAGGTAAACTGGTGGAGACATTAGTCAAAGAGGATGCAGTGGAATATGTGGAGAAAAATGGGTTTCAGGACTGTAAGCAGCATGGGTTTATGGCAGGGAGAGTTTGTCAGACAAAATGTATGGTATTCTTTGACTGGGTAACAAGGGATGTTGGCATGGAGCATGCATTAGACTTACTCTTCTTTGACAGCAGCAAGACATTCAACCCAGTGCCACACAGAAGACTGCTGAAAAAGATGCTGGATCTGGGAACAGATTGGAAAATAGTTAAGGTGGGTAGGAAGTTGGTATCAGAGGAGACAATAGTTGTAGTGAATGGGGTCAGATTGGTAGAGTTTCACAGGGATCTTTTCTGGGTTTGGTCTTCTTCAAGATGTTCATCAGTGACATAGGAGAGGGAATCCAGGGCAGGTTGTGTCTATTCACATATGACACTGAGCTTTTTGTTAAAGTTGACTATGTGGAGAGGAAAAGGGAATTGTAGTGAGACCTGCAAAGGCTGGAAAATTGGCCCATACTATGGCAACTGAAATTCAGTGCAAAGAAGTGTAAAGTGATGCACTTAGAGAACAAAAGCACAGAACAGTGAATTGGATGGAAGAGATTCAGGAGGACACAACATCAAAGGAAAGGGACCTGGCAGCCACTATTAATGACTCCCTTAAACAAACCAGCCAATGTATCAGAAGCCTTCAGCAAAGTTTAAATAGATGCTAGAGTACATTTGGAGGGGGGTTGAAAGTAGGAAACAGTAGCTACTCTTACCTTTGTAAAGGTCTCTGGTGAAGCCACATCTGGAGTACTGTGCACAGTTCTGCAAACCCCACCTGAAAAAGGACAAGGACAGGCTAAAGACAATACTCTGCAAGATGATCAAGATGATTCAGAGCTAGGAGTGAAGATCCTATGATAATCGGCTAAAAACACTGAACATGTATTCACTAAAAGCCAGGTTGGGGGGGGGGGAGGTCATGTTGGAAACCTTCAAATCTTTGAAAGGAATAAACAAGGTGAACTATGAAGTACTTTTTACCAGGAACAGAGAAGCTAGGACATGGGGTCAAGAGTGGAGGTCAATGAGGGGTAGGTTTAAAAAGGATGTAAAAAAGTATCATTTTACAGAAAGAGTGGTTGAGCCATAGAATGATCTGCCTGCAAAGGTAGTGAGTGTCAAAACTACTGCATATAGTACATGGCTTCAAACATGCCTCGGATAAAGCCAAGGATATGTTAGCTACTCAAGGGATGAGGCAGGGGAACATGGAGAACAATAGGTAGAATAGGGTAAGCCAACAAACAGGAACAACCTGTGGGTATATGATAACATGGGCAGACTATATGGACCATCAGTCTTTTCCTGCTTTATGCATTGTCTGTGCATTGTCTATGTTTCTGTGTAAGAGGGTACCTTTGACTTTCATACTTGCAGTCTCACACATCACAACAACTAGAGGTCTCTTTTGCTGTAACAATTAGCACCACTTTAGACTTATTTATAGCTATTTTTGCTTTTTTCCTCTTGCTCCTATTCAGAAGCTACTTCCAGCCCTGTCACCCACCCAATGCAAGACTTACCTCCACTTCTTGAACCTCCAGTGGTGGGTGGGTGCCTTGCAGGTAGAGATGCAGCAAAGTTTAAATTCATCCACAAATCTGGGACAAAGTTGTCCACCCCGCATCGAGAAATGTTACGCAAAGTCCCCATAGAATAACGTTACTTCACCTTATGGTGACTTCGCCCCATTATGACTTTGTGTTATGGTACTTCACATTCACTTCGTGTTGTTTTCTGCTGAACATGAAGTGAGTCATAATTGAAACAGCCCACAAAGAACATGTGTTACACTGTGAAAAACATAGTCAGAGAAATCCCTTTATTGGCATCAACTGTGCACTTATGCGGCATACTACCATGGCCACTCTTGCAGTTGCAGCAGTGCCATGGCCAGAAACATCTTTGCATCCATGTCTCTTTGCAGGCATTATTTTGGATTACACAGAAAATTCACAATAAATTTAGATTTCCGAACTTTGGGGTGGATGAGAAGCCAAAAAACAACAACTGTGGCTTACAGATGCAGATTGAGCCCTAAACAGATGCAAACACACAGACAGATGGAGACTGCACATTCAAGAGAAGCAGCCACACAGACACAATATCACCACCTTAAACAGGGTCACACAAATCCAAAACTGGAAAAATAATACCTTTTACGAGTTGGGGGGGAGCGCTGCAGTATCAGTTCACTATCTAGATAGAACAAAGCAGTAAAATTACAGCAGACATAAAACAGATTCGGGGTGCAGTGATTACTTTGTGTGGCACAATAAAATGTGTCTGACTTGATGGCACACACACTCACACTCACATGCTACAGGTAATGCACAGAAAGTTTTAACAGTTCAGTACACTATATAACCAAATCTTTTAAACAGAATGAAAATATGCACTACACAACAACAAACAGAACATAATTATGAAAAATTGCTTCAGGTATAACTGTGTATACATAAAAACACAACTACTAACACACATTACTAGCACAAAACAGAGAGACTGCCTTTCTCATGTGACTCTCACTCCACCACAGATACGCCCTTCCCCCAAAGTACACTTCAACAGTGTCTGTCAGCACACATGCTGAATGTTCTAAATTAGCATTCAGAATGCACAGAAAAACAATCAACACTCGACCTAAGTGTAGGAGGGTTTCCTGCAATCAATGTACTAAATCTGGACCAAAATAATTCAACCAAAAGTGATTTTTTAAAGCTTTTTTTGATGATTTGATTCTCAGTGCTCTGAAAGTAAACTATCTCCAGCTTTCCACTACACACACTATGCAGAATTGAGGCTGTACAAGAAAATATAGAGCCCAGGTGACCTGTCATCCCATGAATCAATGCAAAATTCACCTCAAATAGCAATATAAAGGCGAAGTAAAGCGGTCGATTAAAAATCAATGCCACTTTGCATTAAAATTTAGGGGAAGGCAGAAAAAGAAAGCAAAGTAGCACAAAGTGCTTTGGTTGCAATGCCCTTCACAATAAAAATTAAAGCAGAGTAATATGCTTTGCATTGTGGAGCATTACGCAAATTGGGAGTTATTACGCAAAGTGCTTTGCATAGCGATGTGAAAGTATTTCACCCGCCTCTGCTTGCTAGTGGTACAGACTGTGCAGGGTATGCTGCTATCATCCTGTCTTCCCAAGCTGTTTTCCCCACAGCTTTTCTCCCAAGGCAGCATGCATGCTACGGCCCACACCTACTCCATAAAGATGCAATACATCTCAGTGACGTGCTCCTGGCTAACTAGGTAGGCCACCACTGTTTCTCCATATAGCTCCCACTAGGTGGGAATGAAGCAGTAGTATGCACTGTTCTCCTCCAGAAAGGAAGATGTCCTTTTAAGGATGCTTTATCATTCTTCCCCAGCTGAATCCATGCAACTCCAGTTCATAGCTGAACCTGGCCACCAGTGTGGTGGGTGGTGGAGCTCCCTACCTCAGCTCATTGGCCATTCACATATTTTTACATTAAGAGACTGCTAATTAACACATACAGCATTAGGTATTTCAAGAACCAACATTAACTTGCCTTTATGGGTTAGAGCAAGTCAGAACTCAAGAAGTCCTTGTGTCTTTTTGAAATGCAGTAATTAGAATATTTTACTAAAATGGGTCACCTTGTGGTTTGTGGCTGGACTGTGTTACTTACGGAACTCTTTTCTAAGAAATTCCATACCCTACACTTTGATTATGTTTGCTCAATGTTTTATAAAATTCTTCAAAGCTTTGACCATAACATGTCTACCTATGGGGACAGACTTCTCAAACAAGTGGATCATTGAATCTTGCCACTGAATAGTTTAGGGTTCTGTATGATGTTTGAAACATCAGGTAGTGCAGAAAAAAACAGTGGTTTGAAGCTCAGGAAATGGTGGGTATCCATTCAATAACATTCTGATTAGTAGGGTTTGGCATCACTCATTGTGTCACTTTAATATATAATGGTTACATTTCCAAATAACGTTGACTTGCAAAATACAGAAATACACTATTTTTTTATCTGTTACAGATTCCTCAGGTGCAAGTTCTTCCTTTGGAGGTAAGTAAGAAATAACTTCTCACTGACCTTCACTGTGTGATCTTAAAGTCTGTACCTTGTAGGTTAGATGTTTCAGTTTTAATGACAGACCACTGTACGCATCATGGGGTGTTACTATTGGAAAATGTTGATACTAATGTATTGGCCTGGCTGCAGTTCAGGTCCCTAAGCTTGAACCCTGGTATTGATAAAATATATTGACCCTAGAAAGTGCTTGTGTTCGAACCCTGGTAGTGTTGTTACCATCCTGCAACAGTATGAGGCTATAGGATTAGGTCCTGGTGCTGGTGTTCCCATTCAGCTGCTGTTAAAGGCTGGATGCTTGGATCCTGTTTGATGATAGTGTCTTCATCCAACTGCATCTTCAGGCTGACAATTCAAATTGTGGGGTTCTCTAACACTACCAGGATTCACATATTGTTCAGTTTTCAGACTCCAGCTTGCCTTCACACCATTAGCATCCTAGGGAAAAGCAGTTGTGGGAGATGGGAGGGGGGGGTGGAGGGCATGTAGTAGTAAGTGCTCAAATGTTGCTGGAACCTAAAATATATTATCCCATTTAGTTACTACAATATCCACCATAGTACCTTTGATACCGTGGCAGCCTCTGTTACTAAAATGCACCCTTAAACATGACTTTTCTCACCCTCATCACTATGAACATATGAACATATGAATGTGCCAGCAGAATCAGATCACCCGGTCTATCTAAGTCTGCTCGAGTGTGCAGCCAACACCCCTAGTTTGCAGCTGCCCCCCCCTTTGTCATCCCACTGCCACCCCACCTCCCCTACCTTCACTCTCTCCTGTTCCCTGTCCCAAGTCCTTTTGAAGATGCTCACAGATTTACATGATACCACCCATTCTGGTAGGGTGTTCCATTTTGCTACCACCCACTCTGTGAAACAGTGTCTCCTCATTTTCTTCCAAAATCCCCCCCCCATTCTTAGCCTGTGCCCCCTGGTGACCCTCTCCCTCTTTAACTTAAAGACCTTGTCTGCTCTATCCTTATTTATTTCCCCCAGACACTTGAATGTCTCTAACATGCCCCCCCTGTCCCTTCTATCCTCCAGGGTGTACATATTCAGGTCTCCCAGCCTGCTGTCCTTGTCTCTCCCCTCCATTCCACATATCATCTTTGTTGCCCTCCTCTGCACCCCCTCCAGTAACCTGATATCACACTTTAGGTATGGCCTACAAAACTTCACACGATACTCTAAGTGCAGCCTTACCAGTGACCTATAGAGGGGCAAGATCACCTCTCTTAGCCTGGATGAAAAAACCCTCGCTATGCACCCCAGCATTGTGTTCATTTGTGCAGCCACTCTCCTGCACTGGGAAGTGTTGTTCATGGTCCCTGTTATCATTACCCCTAGGTCCTTCTTCTCCTCAGTGATCCCCAGCTTAACCCCAGCCAGTATTCTCTCTTTGGATTCTTCACCCAAAAATGAATAACCTTACATTTCTTTGCATTGAACCCCAGCTGCCACCTCTCTGAACACTCCTTTAGCTTGTGTAGGTTCCCTTGCAGCTGCTTCCATGCCTCCTCTCCATCCACCACTGCTCCAAATTTGGTGTCATCAGTGAACAGACTTATCTTGCTTGCCCCATGTGCAATGTCTGATATGAAAAGCCCATACACAGACATCACAGAAACTATTAGTTATTTTGTTTAAGATGGTGGGGGGGATCTTAAGTCTTATATATTGGCATTACTTTGCTACTTCAAAAGATGTTTTTATGGTGGGGCTCATTCTAATTATTGTTTCTTTCTTGTTCTCACTGTAGTTGCTCTATGGACTTGGAAAATTATTTTGCTTTTGGTAGTGCTACTCCTGAAAATGTTTTAATTCAGAAATCAAGAAGCGTTACTTTTCACAGTGAATAAACATATACCCCTTCCATCACTGTTCTGCATGCTTTGCAAGTACAGTATATAGCTTTATTGAGGATAGAGTCTAGCCAATGGGTTTTTAATCATATATTGAGAGGGGCTGCAAAGATTATGTGATAGCACTCTGAACAAAACTTTTCTGTATTAGATGACACTTGAGGACACACGAAAGGCAGAGAGGCAAAATCACACTTACAAGCTACTGATAACAGTTGAAACTGTGAGCATAGACATTTGCTTCAGATGGGTTAAGATTCAGCAAAACAAATTCACTTGAACATTTCCCTTAAAAAGCTTACATTTTTTGGCATATTCCTTCATTTTAAGCAGGGTAAGTCAGCTGTTGCTAGTCTAATTCTTTTTTTGCCAGTTATACAGCATTTTTAGCCATTCAGTCCATTATAGAGACTTTTAATGTGACTTTAGTAGGATACCCTAGAAATGATTACTCTGTACTGCAGAATCCTGCTGGAACAGACTTTGTTAATGTCTGATTATTTTTAAGTTTAAAAAAATTGGTAATGCAGTCTCTCTAAAGCTTCAGCAATTACAAATACAATTCATATTATGGAATATGGTAGGGTCTAGTGTGAATGAAACGTAGACACATAGAATTTGATGGCAGATAAGGACCATTTGGCCAACCTAGTCTGCCCATTTTCCTACCCAACAGATAAGTTGCAGATCATAGTTAACCAATAGCTTACTTCCTCCTTCCCCCCCCACTAGGACTGCCTTGTGTCTGTCCTATGCATTCTTGAATTCCCCCGCTGTTCGACTCCATGACCTCCTCAGGGAGGCTGTCCCATGCATCCACAACCCTCTGTGAAAAAAATACTTCCTCATATTACCTCTGAGCCGTCCCTCCTCCATCTTCAAATTGTGCCCCCTTGTTCTTGCACATCTCTTTTTCTGAAAGATGCTACCCTCTTGGACTTTGACTCCCTTGAGGTACTTGGAAGTTTCTATCATGCCCCCTCTCTCTCTCTCTTCTTTCCTCAAGGGTATACATATTAAGCTCCTTTAGTCTTTCTTCATATGTCTTCTGGTGCAGATTCTGCACCATTTTGGTTGCCCTCCTCTGGACAGCCTCCACTCTGTCTATGTATTTGTGGAGATGGGTCTCCAGAACTGCACACAGTACTCCAAATGGGGTTTCACCAACTGTCTGTACAGAGGGATAACTTCCTGTTTTCTACTGTTGACGCCTCTCCCTATGCATCCCAGTATCCCACCAGCCTTCCTTACTGCCTTCTCACATTACTTGCCCACCTTTAGGTCATCTGAAATAATTACCCCCAGGTCCCTTTCCATTTTTACATGGAAATATATAAGCCCATATATCCAGTTGTGCCATAGTTGTGACATCACTACTGTGGTACTGCATCTTTCCCTCAGCACAGTCTTCATACTGCCACTTCTCATGCTCAGCTTTTAATTTAACGTCTTTCACTATCAGCTTAAAAATGACAGAAAATGGCAGACATGGCAGTGACATTTTTTTTTCAAAAGTAAAAGCAGTTCATTTTTAAATATTGAATTCATTCTATGTCAGTTCCTCAATAGAAAAAAAGATACACTATACAACAAAATGTATGGCAACCAAGAAACTCGGCTGTGTTCCCTTCTTGGGCACCATATAACATCATTCGACTACTTGAGCTTTGGTCTTCAGGTCACTACAGTGTGACGACTGGCCCTCAATGGCAACATATATAGAATAGCAGATTGGTGACCATCCGCAACAAGGCTGTGTTTCCATCAAGGGAGCTGATGACATCATAGACACCTCAAGAGCAAAACTAGAGAGGTCTTTATGATGTCATGAACTGCCAAAATGGAAACACAGCCTTTGTTGTGGATGTTCACCCATCCATTGTTTTATATAGTATATGGTTCCACAAAATGCATAAAGTTTAATTGCACGAGGTTCATACCTTATGCTCATGCTCCTGCTTGCTCTCAGACCAGTCCTTGTTACATTCCTGCTCTGCTCCAGTCCCGTTCCTGAAGATAACAGTCCTCCTCGCTGCTGTCACACTCTGCTCTAACCCCGTAACTGCACCAGTGATTAAAAAAAAGGAAAACTGTCAAACTGATGGTTTGGACACATGGAGCACTCTATGGCAGTCAGTGTCCAAACTATCCTAATGAACTGCTTGCCTGACTGCTCGCTAAGTGACACCGCCATTTTCATGTGTACTTTTTGATCAGCACTTTTTCAGCCAATTGGGTAACAGCTCAAGGCTGAAAAGTTGTTGCACTATCGATATGACATCAGAACAATAGTACAGCTACTTTGAGGGTCGTACAACAAGATTTGAAAACCACCGTTTTCATACACAATATGCCCTAACCATATACTATAGCCATGTTTCATATGGTTGCCCATACATTATTCTGTATGTTTGGTAATTCAATGTCTTTTATTTTGACAAACAGTATAAAACCCTGTGTCATTATATGCCCACCTATCCCTATATAAATCTCATGTTATTCTAAAGGAGTGCTACTGGAGATACCAAGATCAAAACTGTAAATGATGGGTATAACTAGTTATTTTTTGCAGAAACCCCAGTCTACTGGAATGTACTACTAAATTTTATGTGCTCAGCCTTTGCTCTAAAAAGTCTCTAAAAAGAGAAACTCTAGCCATGTGCAATGTAATTATTTCACACAGTATCGGTTTCATTTATGTGCCACTAATTATTTTGACTTGCTTAGTTTGCACATTGTGAAGGAGCTCTGATCTTTGAAAAGTGCTAAATGGATTAACTTTACAGTATATTACATTAATTGAACCAGAATTTTAATATATTGGATTTAGCAATTCTTACTTGTTATGTTTCATTGTGATACAGTTCAGTTAAATCACTGAAAACACCACCAACAGCTTAATCTGGTTTAGTGTCAGTTGGTTACCATCTATATCTCCCCTCTCCCCTGGGAAGAGGCTGAAAATAAGCAGAATTGTCTAGTCCTCCTTTCCCGGTCAACAGAAGACTGACTAACTAAATAAAAAATAACTAACCAAATAAATAAATAATGAAATAAATGTATGAAGTAGTACACTGTCTGTGGCTCAGTAGGTTGCATGTTCACTGCTGGGTCTGGAGAGATATGAGTTCTAATCGCACACCAGGAATTTGAGTTACTACCCAATACCAACAATGTAGTGCAACATTTGTTATGACTGTGCAATTTGTTCTGCTTTGTCTGTAGCTTGTAGTCTGCTGTGTTTATCCTCAATAAATCTTTTTAGCAAAGCAAAACTATGGCTCACCTAGTTCTTGTCCATTTCATGTTTATTGATGTTGACTGATAATGTTTTTTGTGGTGTACAGCTGTGACTGAGTAGTTGGGGGTGCACCAACTTTGTTCTGCTTCAACAGTAAACTGCCAAATGCTCTCATACAGATTTCAGATGGACACAGAATGATAACAAATTTCAAGGTACAAACAAAAATCTACTTTAAAAAGCCTTTAAAGGGAGATCGTGTAGAAACATAGAAACAGAGAAATTGTTGGCAGAAAAGGACTGCGAGGCCCTTCCAGTCTGCCTGTAAGCCCTACACTTGTTTGTGTCCTCTGACCCTATCTGGACAGTGATTTTTCACCACTCTGTCTCACCTGTATGGAACCCTTATGACTATCCCAGGCACGCATAAATCACTCCACTGTGCTAGCTCCCACAACCTCATGTGGCAGACTATTCCATGTGTCCTCCACCCTCTCTGTGAAGAACTTCCTTACATTTCCCTTTCATCTGCCACCTACTATATTCATAGCATGCCCCCTTGTTCTTGTACTCCCCCTGTATTGCAAGATGTCTCCCCCCTGCACCGTGTTTATGCCTTTAAGGTACTTGAATGTATCCATCATGTCCCTCTCTCCCTTCTCTCCTCCAGAGAGTACATATTGAGGTCCTTTAATCTCTCCTCATATGTTTTGTGGTGCAAACCCAATACTATTTTACTCGCCCTTCTCTGGACCATTGCCACCCTGTCAATGTCCTTATGAAGGTGCGGCCTCCAGAACTGCACACATTACACTAGGTGAGACCTCATTAGTGTCTTATACAATGGCATCACTACCTTCCACCTTCTGCTAGTGATACCTCTGCCTGTGCACCCCAGCATGCCACTGGCCCTCCCTGCAGCCTTCATACTCTGCTTGGGCACCTTAAGATAATCAGAAATGATTACCCCTAGGTCCCTTTCTTCCTTTGTGATTAACAGCAACTCTCACCCCATCCTGTAACTCTCCCCAGGGTTACTTCATCCCAGCTTCATAATTTTGCATTTCTTAGAATTAAACTTCAGTTTCCACACTTCAAACCATTTTTCAAGCTTCCCCAGGTCCATCCTCATTTTTCCTCCCACTCTGTAGTATCCATCCTGTTGCAGATCTTGGTGTCATCTGCAAACAGGCAGACCTTTCCTTCCAGCCATTCATGATGTCATGAATGAAGATGTTGAACAGGACAGGCCCAAGTACTGATCCCTGTGGTACCCCACTGGTCACCCCACTCTTCCTGGATTGGATTCCATTTACCACTACTCTCTGCCTCATGTCTAATAGCCAGTTCCTAACCCAGCTTACCACTTTGTGCCCCATGCCCAGACTACCTATCTTGTTAACCAGTCTCCTATGTGGTACAGTGTTGAAGGCCTTGCTGAAATTGAGATAGGTCATGTCCCTCCTCTCCCTGATTTACTTCCTTTATCACCCAGTTAAAAAGTCTATTAGATTCATCTGAGACAACATGTTGCTCAGATCCTGGGCTCCATTGGATTCTAGGTATCCTACTGTTCTTTCCTTAAACAGTGAATCTGTGATCTTACCCACTACTGAGGTGAGGTGAACTGGCCTGTAGTTCCCTGTCTCCTGTCTAGTCCTGCTTTTGTAGAGGGACAACCAGTGCCCTCTTCCTGTCCTTTGGGACCACTTCTGTGTTAAGTGACTCAGTGAACATATCTGTCAGAGGTGGTGCTAGCTCTCTTCACAGCTCTGTAGCATAGTGGTTAAGAGCACTGAGCTGCAAGACTGGAGAACTGGGTTTGAATCCCACAGCCAAAACTTGGACACTGTGTACTCATACATAAGTTACTTAACTTTCCTGAGCTTCTAGGGTATACCTTGAAACAAATTGTGGCTTAATGTGTCTTTCCTGTTCAAAACTGTAAAGAATAAATGTCTGCTTTCTATATAGAAATCAAATTTCTTCTCATGATATAAAATATTTATTTATTTGCACTGTAAACTGGGGTAGGGTCACTGGAAAGAGAGTCCTCTTGATAGTGTGGACTGAGACACCAAGTAGCATATAAAACAAATGCAATAAAAATGATTATACATAGACACATTAAAGACAGTTACTTTTAACAGCTATTGCCTTTAAAAATAGTTTCTATCTCTGGTTATAGAGTACGGATATAGTGGTGTCTTTTGTGCCCTCATATGCTAACCTGTTCATGTCTAACCTGTAAAGAAAGGTTGATTTCACTAACTCAAACCCCCACCTCAGGCACATTTTCCACTATTTAAAAGACAAAGAACCTCTGCGTGCAAACACTGAGGCAAGGGTTACCCCAAAGGGCATTTGGCTGGGAAGCCAAGTTTCAAGAAAATACAAAATCACACATGCTCACACAATGCAAAGCATCATGGGCTGCATATGCAAATCACCACAGAATGTTATGCGGGTTCAACTTTAAGCAGAATTGCATGGAGCCGAAAGGCCTCTCACACAGTTTGCAAAGGGTGCTAACAAATGGCAGACATGTGTTTTGTCCTACCAGGACTCATCAGTATGCCTCATCTGTTTGACACCTCAGTGGAATGAACCAGCTACCCTAAGACAGTCTGTCTTGGTTATGTTGTGGTGAACCCATTAAAATAAAAAAAAACTATTTAAAAAACAAAGAACCTCTGTGCGCAAACACTGAGGCAAGGGTTACCCCAAAGGGCATTTGGCTGGGAAGCCAAGTTTCAAGAAAATACAAAATCACACATGCTCACACAATGCAAAGCATCAGAGGCATACTGATGAGTCCTGGTAGGACGAAACACGTGTCTATGTCATCTGTTAGCACCCTTTGCAAACTGTGTGAGAGACCTTTCGGCACCATGCAATTCTGCTTAAAGTTGAACCAGCATAACATTCTGCAGTGATTTGCATATGCAGCCCATGATGCTTTGCATTGTGTGAGCATGTGTGGAAACAGACTGGTTGTGGAGGTTTCAGGAGGAGCAGAGGGAGGGAGGGAGGATGGAAGAATAAGGAACCCGGGTGGAGTTTGACAAAGGGGATCAGGGATAATGGGTGGGGGGTGGTGTTAGGAAATGCCAGGAGCTTGGGAAACAAGTTGACAGAGTTCCAGGCCATGCTGTTCAGGGGGTGGATATGGCGGTGGTCACAGAAATGTGGGCCAACAAAAACCATGACTGGGATGTAAATGTGAGGGGGTACACTATGCTCTGGAAGGATAGAAAGGAGGGCAGAGGGGGTGAAGTGGCTATGTTCATTAGAGATGACATAGAAATTGCTAGGGTAGAAGAGGCAGAAGGAAATGTGGAGGCCTTATGTGTCACCTTACGAACCCTGGCAGGAGGTAAGGTCAAGCTGAGTGCAGTATATAGGTCCCTCGGGATGGATGATGTTCTGGAGGATGGTTTGCTGGACAACATCATTGCCCAATGCGGACCAAAAGGGAAGGGAGTGGTGTTGATGGGGGACCTTAATATGCCAGGTACAAACTGGGGAACCATGTCCTCTAAGGTGGCCAAGGAACAGAGGCTGCTGGATGGCTTCCAAGATGTGTTCTTAACACAGTCCATGATGGAGCCCACAAGGGAGGGGCATGTACTGGACATGGTTCTGGCGGATGGGAATATGGTAAGGGAACTGGTTGTAGAAGATCCCCTGACTGGGTGCTACCATGATACTGTCTGGTTTCAAATAAGCATGGGAGGAGGGGGGAAAGATCTATGACACTGGCTGTGGACTTCAGGGGGGCAGACTTTGTGGGCATGGGAAATATTCTCAAGGATCACTTGAAGGGGATTACAACAATGACATACGTGGAAAAGAGATGGAAGGTCATAAAACTGGGACTTCATGAGGCAGTCAGGACCTGCGCTAAGGTGAAGCATAAGGGAGCAAGGTCACATAAACCATTCTGGTGGTCCAATGAGGTTCAGGTAGTGGTCAGAGAAAAGAAGGCTGCCTACAAAAAATACAAAACAACGAGAGGGGTTAAGGAAAAGGAAACATACCATCTTGCATCTAGAAATGTCACCATGATGGTGCAGGGGGACAAAGTCCAATAAAGAGCAGCGGCTGGCACAGGGGATAAGGGATGGGGAAAAGGGGTTCTTCCAGTACATCGGGGAGTGGAGCTCAGCAGATTGAGATCAGAAGGTGGGTAGGTGGAAAAGGCGAGGGACCAGGTGGAGGTAATAAATGAGTACTACGCCTCTGTGTTCACTAGGGAGGGGTATGGGATATTTATAAAGCAAGGCACGATGGGGATAGAAATGGTAGTGTGTGGGACCAGGGGAGCAACAGCAATTGAGCATGAGGAAGGGAACGGTACCCCAGGGGTGTCACATCAGGATAAGGATAAAAAGGCCAGTAAGGTGGGGAGAGGACAGATGATGCTATCCCCACTGAACGGGTGTGGCAAGCCCTTAAGGCCCTAAAGAAAGATAAATCTCCTGGGCCAGATGGCATTCATCTGAGAGTACTATGGGAATTGGTGGACGTACTGGCTGCAGCCCTGGTGGAGCTCTTCAACAGGTCGCTTGAGACAGGGAGGGTACCTAGGGATTAGTGAGAGGCACAAAATGGTGCCAATCCATAAAGGGGGGGCGAGGGAAGTACCAGGTAACTATAGACCCATCAGTTTGACCTTGGTGGTGGGAAAATTAATGGAGTGTACAGTAAAGGAATGATTGGGGAGGTACTTGGAAGAGGTGGGAGGTCTGGATAGTCGGCAACATGGGTTTGTGCCAGGTAGATCATGTCAACCAACCTTGTGGAGTTCTACGAATGGGTAACATCGGAACTGGACAGGGGAAAGCCTGTGGATGTACTATTCCTGGACTTCAGCAAGGCGTTTGACTCTGTCCCCCATAATGGTCTGATGGAGAAACTGACAGGGTTGGGATTGGGTCCTTTGATGGTCAGATGGATAGGAAACTGGCTAGCTGACTGCACTCAGAGAGTAATGGTTGGTGAGGAGCTCTTGAACACTAGAAAGGTTAGTAGTGGGGTACCGCAGGGCTCGTCCTGGGTTCAATCCTGTTTAATGCATACATATCTGACATCAGGGATGGCATAGGGTGTGAAATAAGTCTCTTTGCTGATGATTTCAAGATGGGAGCAGTAGTTGAAGGGGAAGAGGGGAGGTTGGCCCTGCGAGGGGACCTGGACACCCTGGAAAGGTGGGCTTACACCTGGAAATCAAATTTCAATACCAACAAGTGCAAGGTGTTACATCTTGGGCGGGGAAACCCTAAACACAGGTGCACTCTGGGAAGGGAGGTGCCGGAGGCCTCAATAGGGGAAAAAGACCTAGGGGTCATGGTGGATGCACGTATGAATAACTCTGAGCAGTGCAGGAGAGCGACTAGCAAAGTAAACAGGATATTGGGATGCATTGTAAGGGGGATCACCTCTAGGAGCAGGGAAGTAATTCTGTGTGCAGTACTGGAGAACACACTTTAAGATGGACATACAACTACTGGAGATGGTACAGAGGAGAGCTACTAAGAAGATACAAGGACTAGGGGATTTGATGTATGAGAATAGACTTGAAGAGCTCAGTCTGTTTTCACTGGAGGAGAGGAGAGCCAGGGGGAACATGATTGAGCTCTTGAAGTACCTCAAGGGAATAAATAGGGTAAACACGGAGGGGATTTTTAGACTAAAGAAGGGTGGTATCACCAGAGGACATGGTTTGAAGGTGGAAGGATGAGGGGGGGGAAGAGGAGGAGGTTTTTCAAGAGAGGGGGTGGATCCTTGGAACCCGCTGCCTGGTGAGCTGGTTCAGATATCCATAGTGGAGGGCATCAAGAGAGGATGGAACAGATACAGAAAGTGGATGTATCAGATGATGGCCTGGCCCAGAGAGGTGGGGATAGATGACAGGGGTTTCTGGAACACAAGGGGGGTAGGACATCAGTACCCAACTAGGGATCTGAGGTTCGAGCTGACTTGATAGACCATAAGGTCTAATCTGCTGGCAATTAGTATGTTAGTATGTTAATACTGAATGCTGAATAATGTTTGACATTGCCTTCATCTTGCAGAATTTTTATGCTTTTTGTCTGAATCATACATTAGTTACCATGAAGGGGAGGTTGAGCAAGCATACCAAATTATCATTTCTTTGACAAGAATAATATATGCAATAGGTTGCGTGCACTCCACCCCACCCCCCAGTTTTGAATTACAAGCACAGGTCCAGACTCCCCTGTCTTAAGTACCACGGGGTAGTAGAGTGAGCATTCCAAATTATGTTGGATGGAAATAATAGACTGGAGGTTGTGGTCACTGTCCCCCACTTCTGTGAATAATTTTCTACCATTTCAGTGAATTATGTTATAGCGATAAGATGGAAACTATGCATGCCCTGCCTGTATTTAAGTAATGTATTGCTAGGCCAGTCTGGTGGTCTTGAGGGCTGAAGCACTGCTATAGCACCTGACCACACATTACACTGATGATCCAGTTTCTGTCGAGCCAGGTTTGCTACAGGCTGGGTGGGGAGGGATGGTGGGATCAGAACTGAGCAGGCTACAAGGCAGTTGTCCTCTCCTTGTTGGGTCCCTGGAGTTGTCCCCGTATTGGCTGACACCGAGTAGAGGCTGGGTTTCACAGCATGAATGGTTGGAGGCTGACACAGGGTCAGGGAATGTGGAAGGGGAAGAGGGCCAGATGCACATGCGCACCTCCATGCACACGAACCCTCTGTTGCGGATGACCTTGGGGCCAGGGAAAAAGTCGGAAGAAAAAGGTTGGCGTGGCTGGGTCATATGACACCAACCCCACCGCACTTCCATCACCTGCAGCACTTGCTGGATTGTGCTCCAGAGGGAAGATACCCTTCCCCCTCCTGACCCCACCATGGGAGGAAGATCTCTGGGAGTATGTCACTGACTGGTAAGCCAGGGAGATGGCAAACTAGGGAGGGGGAGGTAGAAGTGGCTAAATGGAGCATACCCTGACATAGCCAGGATAGAAACACCTATATAGAAAAACATCCTTGTACTGCCTTATTTATATTTTCCATTGGATGAATTGGTGCTTTTTCCTTTTATGATACTTACATTTTGTGTGCTCACAATCTAGCACTTATTTAGAAAATGTTCTACAATGTAATTTTATACATGGGTCACTTGTTATGTAATCACTAGTAGTATAAACAGTAGAACTGTTTAGCTGGCAGTATAGCCTAGAGGTTAGAGTAATGAGCTGTGAATAAGCTTAGTACACCCAGCAGACTAAACCTGGGTTTGATTTTCACACTCTACACTTGCACACTGTGTGACTGAGTAAGTCACTTAACTGCCCTGTGTTCCCAAGTCACCCATGAAAACAGGCACTGGTTACTAAATAAATAATCTGCTGTAAGACAGACAGTGCCCCCCAGAGTAATCCATTTTGAGTTGCAATACATAGGGGCTGTTTGCCAGTGTTCCTATGCTGCACTAAATAAATTTACACTTTGTTGCTTTTTGATCAAGCTTGGAGTGTGGTTGTTTTTGCTGTGGTCCTGATCTTGAGTTGCATAGCAGCAACTTTGAAGACAGGTGTGCGTTCCCTCCTCTGTGCATCAGCATTCTGTATATGCTGGAAGGGTCTGGCCTGACTAAATACTGTATGCTACACTACTTGTAACATAGAAACATAGATTCTTTCAGCAGATAAGGACCATACAGCCCACCTAGTCTGCCCATTTTCCTGTTTGATTTGGAAATCCCTGCTCTTATCTGGACTGCCTTTCCCCTGCTCTGCTGTACAGTAGGGTGTCTTTATGCTTATCCCATGCACTTTTGAATTCAGGTACTGTTTTCACTTTTACCACCTCCACTGGTAGGCTGTTTCACGGATCCACAACCCTCTTTGTGAAAAAATGCTTCCTAGCATTCCCGCTAAGCCTCACTCCCTCCAGCCTCATGTTATGCCCCCTTGTCCTTGTGCACTGTCATCTCTGATATAAGTTCCCTCCTGTACCCTGTTTATTCCTCTAAGGTATTTGAAAGCCTCTATCATATCCCCTCTCACCCATCTCTCTTCCATTGACTAGCTATTTAGTTCCTTGAGTCTTTTCTCACAAGGTTTGTGATGCAGTCCAAATATCATTCTTGTTGCTCTTCTCTAGACTGCTTCCATTCTGCACATGTCCTTCCTGAGATGTGGTCTCCAGAATTGGACAACGTATTCCAGATGAGGCCTCATCAGTAATCTATACAGTGGCATCACCACTTCATTCCTCCTACTGGTTATGCCCCTTCCTATGCACCCCAGCATTCTGTTTGCCTTTCCCACTGCTTTTTCGCATTGTTTGGCTGACTTCAGGTCATCAGACATGATAACCCCCAGGTCTGTCTCCTGACTTGTGGTGGCTAGAACCTGACCCCCCCCCCATATTCCCCTCTGGGGTTTCTGTGCCCCAGGTGCATAATCTTGCACTTCTTAGCATTGAAACCCAACTGCCAGACCCTTGATCATTCCTCAAGTAGTGTTAGGTCATTTCTCATTTTATCTAGCCCCTCCCGTGTATTGACTCTGTTACAGGTCTTGGTGTCAGCAGTGAACAAGCATACTTTCCCCTCAAGTCCCTCTGTAATGTCGCTTATGAAGACATTGAATAGAACTGGACCCAGCACTGATCCCTGTGGAGCCCCACTGGTCACCTCCCCATCTTCTGATTTTATGCCATTTACTACCACCCTCTGGGTCCTGCCTTTTAACCAGTTACCAACCCATTTTACCACTTTAGAGCCCACACCCAGATTCCCCAATTTGTTAAGCAGCCTTCTATGAGGAATGGTGTCGAAGTCCTTACTGAAATCGAGGTAGGACGCATCCATTGCCCCTCCCTGATAAACCACCCTGGTCACCCAGTCAAAGAAATCAATATGATTAGTCTGACAGGACCTACCCTCAGTAAATCCATGCTACCTTGGGTCTTTTGCACTGCTTGACTCCAAGAACTTCACTACCCTCTCCTTAAGCAGGGACTCCATCAGCTTCCCACCACTTAGGTCAGACTTGCAGGTCTGTAATTGCCTGCCACCTCCCTACTTCCAGTCTTGTGCAGTGGGACCACCTCTGCCCTCCTCCAGTCCCAGGTACCTCCCCCTGTCTCTAGTGACTGGTTGAATGGGGTTGTCAGTGGACGTGCTACAACTTCCCCGAGTTCCTTCAATGCTCTAGGGTGAATCCCATCTGGCCCCATTGCCTTGTATGTCTTTACTTTTCCTAGTTCCATCAAGACTCTATCCACAGTAAATGGGCTGGTGTCCACCTCTCCCCCTTTACATCTTTCCTCATGAGTCTTGGCCCTTCCCCTGCCTCTTCCTTGGTAAATACTGAGCAAAAATATTTGTTCAGTATCTCAGATTTTTCAAGGTCATCTTCCACCAACCCACCCTCTCTCTTCTTTAGCCTAACACTACCATTTCTGGTCTTCTTCCTCTTGCTAATATAATGGAAGAAGGTCTTGTCCCTCTTTTTAATAGCCTGTGCTATTCCTTCCTCCGTTCTTACCTTAGCCCCTCTGACAGTTTTCCGAGCTTCTCTCTGCTTTTCCAGATATTTCAGTTTGTCTTCTTTCTATGTTTCTTTGTATTTCCTGAATGCCTTACTTTTTTCTTGCACTTTCTCAGCTACTGATTTAGAGAACTGCAGTGGCCACTTCTTTCTTTTGCTTTTGCTAAGCAATGTGACACATTGACTTATCACTCCTGCAATGGATCTCTTGATCCTAAGCCACTGTTCTTCTACCCCTCCCACCATAGCTTCTGCTGCCAGGGCAATTCTGAGCTGCTCCCCCATCTCCATGAAATTGATCTTCTGGAAATCTAGGCTCTTAATCTTCGAATGGCATTCTTCTGCTAATGTGTTGACTCTAAACCACACACTTCTATGGTCACTGGTACCAAGGGGACTGTCCACCTCAACATCCATGATTCTGTCCCCATTTGTCAGCACTAAGTCCAGTACAGCCCCTTCCCTGGTGGGCTCAACCACCAGTTGCCTTAGATTTGACCCATACATGGCAGACATGAGGTCCCTGCTCCTTGACGTACTTGCAGTCTGGGTATTCCAGTCTGTATCTGGTATGTTGAAGTAACCCATTAGTAGTACTTCCCCTTTGGCTGCCATATTCTAGATGGCTTCCACTAATACTAGATCTATATCCTCCCCCTGTGCAGGAGGCCTGTAGACTACTCCAGCATGGATGGTTGTTTTATTCCCTGGCTCTAGAATGACCCACAATGTCTCTGCATCTTCCCTGGATCCCTGAGCCTCTGTAGCTTTAATCCTTTCCTTTGCATATATAGCAACCCTTCTCCCCTTTTCCTATCCCTAACCTTTCTAAAAAGTGTATACCCTGGTATGGCTGCATCCTAGTCATGGTTCCCCATGTACCAGCACCCTGAGGTAATGTGAGGAAGTATTTTTTCATGGAGAGGATTGTGGATGCATGGAACAGACTTCCTGAGGAGGTTATGGAGTCAAGAATAGTGGGGGAATTCAAGAATGCATGGGACAGATATAAGGCAGTTCTAGTTGGGGAGGTAGGATGAAGTAGGCTGTTGGTTAACTAGGATCTGCAGCTTATCCATCAGGTAGGAAAATGGGCAGACTAGGTGGGCCAAGCGGTCCTTATCTGCCATCAAATTCTTTGTTTCTACCATGTCTCTGTAATAGCCACAATGTCCAGGTGTGTGTCTGCCATCAGTGCCATTAGGTCTGGGATTTTGTTTCCCAGGCTGCAGGTATTTGTGCATATGACCTTCCACTCTATGTACCCCCTTAATATTTGATGTTTATTGGTCTTTGCCCTGTGCTGCATTAGTGATGTACCGTCTGTTCTCTCCTTCATTGTAATCATGGTAGTTTTACGGTTAGATATTGTGCTAGTTAATCTAGAGCTGCTCCACTGTCTCCAACTTCAAGAACGGAGTTAAATCTGACAACTGTAAAAACAGACCCTAACTATAGTCAATAGCTTGGGCACCAGAGTCATCAATATGAGCAGGATACTACTGTATAAAGAGAGTGCGGTTCCAAAGGTAAATGTGCTCCAATGGGTGGGGGATTTTATAGGGGAAAAGAAAGAAAAGGAAAGAAGAAAGGTGATGCATAACCATAGTTATTTGAACATACTTTAGTACACTTCAAAGGTTACATTTTAGCAGTTGTCATTACAGGGATCTCCTAAAAGGGATACACCATGTAGCCATTTAGATTAGTGTACATACTGCTCCGTAAGAAAACTTATTGGTAAGTACATTTAGTTTACATAGGATAATTATTTATTCCCACCATTAAATCAAAGATTTACATTAAGATAAAAAGAGGATAGAGTAGAGGTCTAGATCGAAGGAGTATAATCCCAGCCTGGATTCAGCATTCAACAGAAATAATTCCTGGACACAGTGTACCGGAAATGTATGGCAATTCAAAAAACACTCTAAAGAAAGGAAACACAAAATATCATAGTTAGTCTCTCAACCATATTTTTATACTTTAAGGTGTCCATTGGTACAATATTACCCCCTTTGTCAGCTTTTTTAATTATTTCCCTGTTGGTTTCCAAGCTCTTTCAGGGCTAATAACTCTGAGGCACTCAATTTAGAAACACTAGCTCCCACCCAAAAAAGTTAAAATCTTACTCCCTTCCCCCCTCTTCCAACTGCTACAATGGTTTTCTTTTACATTGTTTTCTATATGTAACTTAAATAAGTATTTAAAGACATGACATGCTTCCATTGAAATCGTTTTTCTACATTATTTCTTTAAATAGTTTAAATTGGTATTTAATCAATTAATGTGTCACTATAATGTCATTGTTTTTCTTGTATAAATTGCACTTTGAATCATGTTTGGTATACATCCCCTTGAAGGCTTGTAGCCGAGGCGCTAGGGGCTCACACTGGTGGAATATTAAATGCAATTAATTTGTTGTTGAATTTTGTGGTGTTGTGGTTAATTTGGAATGCATTTGCCTTTGGAACTATACAAATGTAGGGCTAACTGCCTGTTTAATGTGAACTGCCTCTAACTCAAGAGCACAGGATTTAAACTTGGAACTTTTGCTATAAAGAAGGGCAACATCTTTTATTTTTGCTTCAGATGAGGCCATACCTTTCCAGCTGTGTTACTGGCATAGTGAGCTGAAAGAGACAAAGTAATAAAAAACTGATTAGAAAGAAGAAAATATGAGAAACACAGAAACGATATACAGAGAGAAAAGATGAAAGACCATTCCAGTATTGTCTGTTCTTACTACCACATCAGCCTACTGTTCTTTTGGACCCCATGTTGTCCTTTTCAGATAATTTGTGACAGACTGTTTTTTCCCAAACTCAGCCTCTGTCATGAGTGCTAGCTTTCTCACTACTCTGGTAGCTGCCACCACTCAGCTTAGACAGTCTTTTGTGGAGTCTTCGGGTTCGTGTCTCTTCAAAGCCACTGTTCACCCAGTACAGTGCTCCTTGATCGAGGTCACACAACCACCCCTCTGTGTGACAGCTGAGAACAACTTCTTTGGAAATAGTATATGGAAATTGTAACATTCATCTCAAGGGGTGGAGAAACAGTTATTTTCAGTTACAGATGGGTTAGCTGTACCTCAAAGGATTCAGTCATAGACCATGAAATATAAAAATAATATTTGTAATATTTCAGGATAACTACATAGAATTTATAGGACATTACCACAAACTATAGGAGACAGTAATGCTAAAGAAAGGAAAAAATGTTTGTTTACATCTAGAAGTCACACAGATAAAAAGTTTAACACTCTCTCTCTGTCTCTCTCTCTCTCTCTCTCTCTCTGTCTCCCTCTCTCTCTCTCTCTCTCTCTCTCTCCCTCTCCAGGGTTTAGCTTATCACTTTCTTCCCTCTCCCCCACCTGACTGATTCTCAGACCTCTTATGAGAGCTAAAACAGTCCTGCAGCATATTACTGTAATGTCACAGATTCAAAAATCATTTTTTTAAATATATGTTTTTATTTCATATATCCTTATTACATATTCCAAGCATCATAGAGCAAATTATTATAGTCATTACTATATTCCTGATAAATGTCACAGCTTAATGAACTGCAGTACATATTCAGGCAACGTTAGGTATAAATAAATATAGGTCAAATGCTCTCTGTTTACTCGCTTATTGTGTATCCTCCATCATAATTGTTTCCCCATCACAATAATCCTAGATATGCAACCTTCAATAAGTATATCATAATAAAGAGTCACTAATAATACATTCTTGCACATATAACAACTTAATAATAAAGGTTTAATTCCCATTTGCAATGTATATTAATAGTCTTATGTTCTATGTTCCAAATTATAATATATCATCAACTAGATCAGTACCTCCTTTCTATCTCAAAATATACAGTCACGGAACCCTTATCATAATGGAAGAATCAATATTCTTTTGTGTGTATTCATATTCTCAAAGTAATTTATATTCTCATCAATGGAGATAGGCAGGGACTTTGGTTTACCAGGATTGAGAAAGAGCAAATTCCATTTTGCACATTGCAAAAAACGTACTGTCACAACAGGTGTCTGCTAAGCAAAAATCCGGTTTTACCAGTGTTTGGTTCTGTGTCCTTTATTTAACAATTTTTAACTACTAACCTGTATTTTAGCAGTTTTGACCTCCACTATCGCACGTTCTTTCATCCTTGTACCAATTTAAAGTTATTTTAGGTACAAGATGTGACGGCAGCAACAGCACAACAGCCCCCATCCTTGAGGTGTGATGGAAGGAGTACTATGGACCCCATCCTTCAGGTGCGATGGCAGAGCCAACAGCACTACAGACCCATCCCTCTGGTGTGATGGCAGCAGCAACAGCACTGTGACCCCCCTTCCCTCAGGTGTGATAGAAGCAGCAGCACTGTGTTCCCAATCCATTAGGTGTGATGGCAGCAGTACTATGTTTTGCATTCCTCAAATGTGATGGCAATATCAACAATATAGGCCCCATCCCTCGGGTGTGACAGCAGCAGTACTACATTTCCCATCCCTCAGGTGTGACGGCAGCAGTACTACATTCCCCATCCCTCAGGTGTGATGGCAGCAGTACTACATTTCCCATCCCTCAGGTGTCATTGCAGTAGTACTACATTCCCCATCTCTCAGGTGTGACAGCAGCAGTACTACATATCCCATCCCTCAGGTGATGGCAGCAGTACTACATTTCCCATCCCTCATGTGTGATGGCAGCAGTACTACATTCCCCATCCCTCAGATGTGATGGCAGCAGTACTACATTTCGCATCCCTCAGGTGATGGCAGAAGAACTACATTTTCCATCCCTCAGGTGTGATGACAGCAGTACTACTTTCCCAATTCCTCAGGTGTGATGGCAGTATCAGCACTATGGCCCCCATCCCTCAGGTGTGATGGCAGTATCAGCACAATGGGCCCCATCCCTCAGGTGTGATGACAGCAGTACTACATTCCCCATCCCTCAGGTGTGATGGCAGTATCAGCACTATGGCCCCAATCCCTCAGGTGTGATGGCAGCAGTACTACATTTCCCATCCCTCTGGTGTGATGGCAGTATCAGCAAAATGGGCTCCATCCCTCAGGTGTGATGACAGCAGTACTACATTCACCATCCCTCAGGTGTGATGGCAGTATCAGCACTATGGCCCCATCCCTCAGGTGTTATGACAGCAGTACTACATTCCCCATCCCCCAGGTGTGATGGCAGCTGGACTACAGTCCCCATCCCTCAAGTGTGATGACAGCAGTACTAAATTCCCCATTCCTCAGGTGTGATGGCAGTATCAGCACTGTGGCCCACATCCTTCAAGTGTGATGGCAGCAGCACTACATTCCTCATCCCTCAGCTGTGATGGCAGTATCAGCACTATGGACCCCATCCCTCAGGTGTGATGACAGCAGTACTACATTCCCCATCCCTCAGGTGTGATGGCAGCAGGACTACAGTCCCCATCCCTCAAGTGTGATGACAGCAGTACTAAATTCCCCATCCCTCAGGTGTGATGGCAGTATCAGCACTGTGGCCCACATCCTTCAAGTGTGATGGCAGCAGTACTATGTTCCCCATCCCTCAGGTATGATGGCAGTATCAGCACCATGGCCCCCATCCCTCAGGTGTGATGGCAGCAGTACTACATTCCCCATCCCTCAGGTGAAATGGCAGCAGTACTACATTCCCCATCCCTCAGGTGAGATGGCAGCAGTACTACATTTTCCATCCCTCAGGTGTCATAGCAGAATCAGCACAATGGCCCCCATCACTCAGGTGTGATGGCAGCAGTACTACATTTCGCATCACTCAGGTGATGGCAGAAGAATTAATTTTCTATCCCTCAGGTGTGATGACAGCAGTACTACATTCCCAATCCCTCAAGTGTGATGGCAGCATCAGCACTATGGCCCCTATCCCTCAGGTGTGATGGCAGCAGTACTACATTCCCCATCCCTCAGGTGTGATTGCAGTATCAGCACAATGGGGCCTATCCCTCAGGTGTGATGACAGCAGTACTAGATTCCCCATCCCTCAGGTGTGATGGCAGTATCAGCACTATGGCCCCAATCCCTCAGGTGTGATGGCAGCAGTACTACATTTCCCATCTCTCAGGTGTGATGGCAGTATCAGCAAAATGGGCCCCATCCCTCAGGTGTGATGACAGCAGTACTACATTCCCCATCCCTCAGGTGTGATGGCAGTATCAGCACTATGGCCCCATCCCTCAGGTATTATGACAGCAGAACTCCATTCCCCATCCTTCAGTTGTGATGGCAGTATCAGCACTATGGCCAAAATCCCTCAGGTGTGATGACAGCAGTACTACATTCCGCATCCCTCAGGTGTGCTGGCAGCAGTACTACATTCCCCATCCCTCAGGTGTGATGACAGCAGTACTACATTCCCCATCTCTCAGGTGTGATGGCAGCAGTACTAAATTCCCCATCCCTCAGGCGTAATGGCAGTATCAGCACTGTGACCCCCATCATTCAAGTGTGATGGCAGCAGTACTATGTTCCCCATCCCTCAGGTATGATGGCAGTATCAGCACTATGGCCCCCATCCCTCAGGTGTGATGGCAGCAGTACTACATTCCCTATCCCTCAGCTGTGATGGCGGCAGTACTACAGTCACCATCGCTCAGTTGTGATGACAGCAGTACTACATTCCCTATCCCTCAGCTGTGATGGTAGTATCAGTACTATGGCCCCCATCCCTCAGGTGTGATGGCAGCAGTACTGCATTCCCCATCCCTCAGTTGTGATGGCAGTATCAGCACTATGGCCCCCATCCCTCAGGTGTGATGAGAGCAGTACTACATTCCCCATCCCTCAAGTGTGATGACAGCAGTACTATATCACCTATCCCTCAGGTGTAATGGCAGTATCAGCACTGTGGCCCCCATCCTTCAGGTGTGATGGCAGCAGTACTATGTTCCCATCCCTCAGGTGTGATGGCAGTATCAGCACTATGGCCTCCATCCCTCAGGTGTGATGGCAGCAGTACTGCATTCCCCATCCCTCAGGTGTGATCGCAGCAGTACTACATTTCCCATCCCTCAGGTGTGATGGCAGCAGTACTACATTCCCCATCCCTCAGGTGTGATGGCAGCAGTACTACATTCCCCATCCCTCAAGTGTGACGGCAGCAGTACTACATTCCCCATCCCTCAGGTGTCATGGCAGCAGTACTGCATTCCCCATCCATCAGGTGTGATGGCAGTATCAGCAATATGGCTCCCATCCCTCAGGTGTAATGGCAGCAGTACTACATTCCCCATCCCTCAGGTGTGATGGCAGGAGTATTACATTCTTCAACCCTCAGGTGTGATGGCAGCAATGCTACTTTCCCATCCCTCAGGTATGACTGCAGCAGTACTAAAATTCCCATCCCTCAGGTGTAATGACAGCAGTACTACATTTCCCACCCCTCAGGTGTGATGACAGCAGTACTACATTCCCCATCCCTCAGGTGTGACGACAGCAGTACTACATTCCCCATCCCTCAGGTGTGATGACAGCAGTGCTACATTCCCCATCCCTCAGGTGTGATGGCAGCAGTACTACATTCCGAATCCCTCACGGGTGATGGCAGCAGTACTACATTCTCCATCCCTCAGGTGTGATGGCAGTATCAGCAATTTGGCTCCCATCCCTCAGGTGTGATGGCAGCAGTACTACATTCCCCATCCCTCAGGTGTGATGGCAGGAGTATTACATTCCCAAACCCTCAGGTGTGATGGCAGCAGTGCTACTTTCCCATCCCTCAGGTGTGACTGCAGCAGTACTACAATTCCCATCCCTCAGGTGTAATGACAGCAGTACTACATTTCCCACCCCTCAGGTGTGATGACAGCAGTACTACATTCCCCATCCCTCAGGTGTGATGACAGCAGTACTACATTCCTCATCCCTCAGGTGTGATGACAACAGTGCTGCATTCCCCATCCCTCAGGTATGATGGCAGCAGTACTACATTCCGAATCCCTCACAGGTGATGGCAGCAGTACTACATTCTCTATCCCTCAGGTGTGATGGCAGTTTCAGCACTATGGCCCCAATCCCTCAGATGTGATGGCAGCAGTACTACATTCCCCATCCCTCAGGTGTGATGGCAGCAATACTACATTCCCCATCCCTCACGTGTGAAGGCATTATCAGCACAATGGCCCTCATCCCTCAGGTTCAATTGTAGCAGTACTACATTTCCCATCCCTTAGGTGTGACAGCAGCAGTACTACATTCCAAATCCCTCATGGGTGATGGCAGCAGTACTACATTCCCCATCCCTCAGTTGTAATGGCAGCAGTACTACATTCCCAATCTCTCAGGTGTGATGGCAGTATCAGCACTATGGCCCCCGATTTCGTGTGTGATGGCAGCGGTATTACATTTCCTATCCCTCAGTTGTGACAGCAGCAGTACTACATCCCTCAGGTGTGTTGGCAGTAGTTCTACATTCACCATCACTCAGGTGTGATGGCAGCAGTACTACATTCCCCATCCCTCAGGTGTGATGGCAGTATCAACACTATGGCCCCCATCACTCAGGTGTGATGGCAGCAGTACTAGTTTCCCCATCCCTCAGGTGTGATGGCAGCAGTACTACATTCCCCATCTCTCAGGTGTGATGGCAGTATCAACACTATGGCCCCGTTGCCTCAGGTGTGATGGCAGCAGTACTACATTTCCTATCATTCAGGTGTGACAGCTGCAGTACTACATTCCCCATCCCTCTGGTGTGATGGTAGTATCAGCACTATGGCCCCATCTCTCAGGTGTGATGGCAGCAGTACTGCATTCCCCATCCCTCAGGTGTGATGGCAGCAGTTCTACATTACCCATCCACCAGTGGTTATAGCAGAAGCACTACAGCCCCTGTCTCTCTGGTGTGATTACAGTAGCAACAATGCAGTCCACATCACTCAGGGGTGATGGCAGTAGTGACAGCACTATGATCCCCTTTTACAACACCCACACTCCACATGCATAAGTTACAAATGACTTAGTCTCTTTGCTTCTTAGAACTCAGATGTGATTTTATCTGAACCACCACTACTAAGGTGAATCACGTTTGTTTTTTCCTATTATTTAACTGCCTGAACTGGATTTCTGCATGTGACACCACTGACCAGGGTTGGGAACAGATTTGGGTGTTGGAGGGCTGGATTGAGGGGGGGGGTGAAGGCTTGAATGTCCAATGACCACTCATCTTCTCCTGGGATGGAGGGTGTATTCACAGCTCAGCATTTGCTGGCCCCTGGTGGAGGCTGTAGGCACGGCAACACATTGGTCATCACTGCGGGAGGGAGCGTGATGGACTTCAGTTTGTGCCTTGGCATCATATGGCCTGTCATGCTCCCTCAAAAATTGGGAAACACCTGCTGGCCACCTGGAGGATTGTTGCTGGTCCCTCCGTAAACATGAATCTCTAGACACGTATCTGTTCTGACCCCTGCCATGCCTAGGTTATATACAGGAAGCTCTTTAGGCTGATTGTCCTCCCTGTAAGCCTCCTACAGTGGTAGGGGCCCACCCAATGAAGGGTTACTTCAGGTTACCTGGTAGCATGGCCATAAGAGGCAGTGGATGGTGGTTGGGACTTAGCTGCGGTGGTAGGGAGACTTGGCAGTCCTGAAGTAGTGGATGGCCAGGGGGTTGGAGGAGCAAATAAAAAAGTGCCTGAATTTGCTTCTTTGAAATAAAATGCATTCACCTGAAAAAAATCATAACTGATTAGTGGAGGACCTTCTAATGGAAAATCATGCATCTCACAATCATGTAGATGCCTTTTTTTTCTCTTGGTCTCCATGAAAAGGGTGTCTCTCAGTTTTCATGTCTGTGTTCAGATGTGAACCGAGCACCACTCTGCCTACCAGCATCATACATCCCCTGGGGTCTTACCTTCTGTGTGTCACTGAATGAGCTTTCAAATCCACTGGCCAAGCATAAGTACACTTAAACACTTAACATTTGCTTTTTATTAAAGCAGTCTGTCAGAAAAAACGTTTTGTTGTCACAGAGACTGAAACAGCAGGTGGGAGAGAAGGTACAAATGATTCCATTCACCTAAATTCGGTGTTAACTGTGAAGTCTTTTATGTAAGTGGTAAGGCAGTTTCTGCCTTGTGAACATATTTTCATTCAGACTAGTTTTCATTCAATCAACTGAGGATTTTGGATGGCCACGTTGATTATAAACTTAAATAAACTAGTTGGTAACAGTGATCCTGCACTTAGCAATCTACAACCTAGATGTTCACATGCAAAGAATACAATAAAAACCTGACTAAAGTCTAAAAACAAGCTTATAAAAAACATAAAATGTATTTGAACATTTATATTTACCTATACAAATTCATTGCAGCCCAAGTAAAATTCACATAAATTACATGGTACCCTGACTACTGTATGATGTAGTAAATATATATTGGTATTTTTTTATATATTTTTTGTAAACCAGGTAAGTCCACTAGGCAGAACTGCCTGTTTTCGGAGGTGACTCAGGAGCACTGTGGAGGTTAAGTGACTTGCTTGGAGTCACACAGTATGCAAGTGGAGATTGTGGGAATCAAACACAAGTCTTCTAGATGGACTTAGTTCAATCACTGTTTGTTACTCTAACCACTAGGCTATACTGCCAGCCATAACACCCATATCTAATGTTTAATATATGATTTCAATAATAGTTCACAGTACCTACACTGCAAATTATGAACACTAAACACTTTACATTTTACTAAAACTGAATTATTTGCCTCTCCACCTGCTTATGTTTTCTTACATCAAAGTGAGTGTATAGTTGACAGAGCACTGTAAATAGCCTGTGGTAGCACTACTGCTTGCAATGCCAGGGACTTGGGATCGAAAGTGAATTTGGGTTGCTAGAGGTCTGGCCAGGGCAGTAGGACTGAACACCTGGGGAGATGCTCTCCTCCTCTGGGAACGGTGGCCTGCATGTCTTGCTGCTTTACTGCCACCTGGGTGATCATGAATGGTGGTGCAATGGGGCTGTGGAGTAATTGGGAAGAGAGGAAGAAAGCCAGGATCTGGAGCAGCGGCATGTCACCATGTCCCCTTCCTCCTTGGATCCCCTTGCGTGCTGGTGCCCTCAGGAATAAAGACCAGAAAACCAGTAACAATCACCCCTCATAGGCTGCTGGTAGATGGGACCCAGCTGCCCCAGACTTCATAACCAGGTTCCATGAGGGACCCACTGGGCTGTCCGACACACATTTAAAGACTATGGAGGGGTGACCTGGGGTCCCTTCCCTTCCCACCTGGCGGGGTACAACCCAGAAAGGATAGAAGCAGGCTCACATGAGCTCCTGAGCATTACCTGGGGGTGAAGCTAGGGGATACCCAGCCTAGGGATCTCTGAAAAGTGGAGACTGACGCTGTGAGAAGGGAGCATAGAAAGAGAAATTAAAAAAATGTAAAAAGATGCTGAAATCTTAGGGATTCTGTGCAGTGAGATGCAATTTCCTTGAGGCACCGGTACAAGAATTCAAAATCCACAAACCAAGCAGGATTCCATGATTGTTACCGGTGTTACCAGCAAAATTGGAAAACCAGGGTCCCTGGAGATAGGCTGTCCTGAATCTCTTTCCATGTTGCTCCATATATGTCATATTTTTGGTCATCCAATGCACATATTAATTTCTGAAATAACATTGTTTCTTTTTAAAATATTCCACCACCTGTTTGTTTCAAAAGGAGGTAGGCTCTTGGTTTTCAAGTTTTCCAATAGCAGTCTTTTTACTGCCATAGTTGCTAATGCAAATATTTTAATATTTGGTTGTCAGTTGACCCCCTCCCCCCGGAAAGTATCCATACAAATACTCAGAATTTAGGTGCTTGAATGGCAACTCCATCCTACTTTCTTTGCTCTGGTGCCTCTGTCCCTGCATTCTTTGCTCCTTCTTAGGGTCCAGATGCCTGATCTGACCCCCAATACCATCACCATCATCTAGTAAACCTCCTTCCAGCTCCTAGGCCTGGACACTATGATCTGGCCCTTAGTAATTCTATATTCCTCCACCCCCCTTTTACTCCATGTCTTGGTGCTGCTGACTCCAGCTAGTGGTGGTGGCCGAAGTGAGGAAAATTTGCTTTGTTGAGTAATCCACAAAATTCTGCCCATTCTGTGGAGCGAAATGCAAAATTTCACCTGGTGGAATGGTGAAATTATACCTAGTGGAATGGCGAAATTTTGTCTTCTGTGATGAAATTCCACCTTCCGCAGTGAAATTTCATTCTGGAAGGCAAAATTTTGCCTGGGCAAAATTGCACCTAATATGGAAAATGTTGCAAATTACTCCACTTAGTGAAACTGGCCACTTCGCCATGACTTTGCCGGCAGAAATTAAATTTGCTGCATCTCTCACTCCAGCCCATGATGCCCTGCTCTCCTCCTAACACTGCCTGCCCCCTTATTCGACTCTTGCTCCCCCTCTCCCTCTTCCCTTCTCCCTTCACACCTGCAGGCTACTTGCTGCCCACCCAGGCCCTCTCGGCCCACCACCTGCTGCTCTCCCAAGCAGCATTCATCCTCCTTGGCACCACCTACCTCTCCTGCCAAATGAGCTGCCATCCTTCTGCAGCCCCTGGGCTATCTTATGCTACTCCCTCCTTGTCCACCAACCCTGCATGTATAGTGTTGGTGTGTAGGACAATAATCTTATCAAAAGAGGGAGAGCTGCCCTTATGCACAGCATTATAAACCGCTCTAGGACCCCCAAAAGGATCCCAGCTTAACCCCTCCCATTAACCAGTCACCTGCACTGGGCCCGCCTGCATCACACAACACATGGTGACCTCATTCCTGACATCACCAGGCTCCTCCATCCTTCCAGCTGCCCCCCTCCTTTTACATAGCTAAAAACATTTCCTCAGGGGGGCCACCTGACAATTCAGATTGCCTTTTAGTGGCAACCCCATTTGTCAGTTGAACTCCCCCCCCTTGGAAATGATCCACACAAATACTCAGAATTTGGGTGCTTGAATGGCAACAATTTTGTTGTTCTGACCCCCCCCCATACCATCACCACCATCTTGTAAACATCCTTCAATCTCCTAGGCCCGGACACTATGATCCGACTCCTAGTACTTCTGTATTCCACCTTCCCCACTCCCCATTTTACTCCATATCTGGGTTCTGCTGACCCCAGCCAATGTTGCCCTGCTCTCCTTCCACACTGCCAGCTCCCCCTTTGCCTGCCTCTTGCTCCGCCTCCCCCTTCCCTTCCACTGACCCATCTCCAGCTCTAATGTTAGATGGTGCCCTCCCCCCGAGGGATAGAACCTCAGTCTTTACTTTTCACACTTCTTCACTAGTTCCACCAATGGCATTAGTAAAAAGGACATTCCTACCTCTGACAGGTGCACTTTATCTGACCTGAAGAGCCCCAGAGACTCAAAGGAAATCTCCCTGTACGGGATGTACATCCCCTTCCCCATCTCCACCAACAGACTTGCTACCCTCCAGTTTAGCTACTTTCTCACTTTCTCCATGGACCTGACATCCCTGGCATGCCTCTACATCCTCCTTGAAGGGACCTCTGATCACCCAGTCTCCACCCAGGGCCACCATACCAGCACCCTCACTAGATCGACTTTAATTGCTTGAAATAGTACCCCTCCATTGAATCTCACACTAATCATTCCCTTCCAAAATTATTATATCTGGCCTACTCCATATTACCCTTAACTCTTCTAATACTGGCATTAGCTGAGCCCTCCTTATGCCCTGGACCCCTTTCCAATGCAGCTTCGTTCATTCCAGCTCAAGCTTTGACCACTTCCCAACAGTCATGGTAGCTATGTATCTCTCAACCAGATAAATAAATGAGTGCCCCATAATCCAAATATTCCTCCTCTGCACACCTGTCAGGGTACAAAAGAAATAAAAACAGGTTACATCATTTTCTAACATATCTCTTGTAGCAGTTTGACTGCCATCTCCCGACCATTTTTATTTCTTCCTCCACCCCCCCCCAGGATGCCACTGCAGAAGCCACCCCAATCCAGAAGGAGTATGGTGTGAACTGCTCGGGATCTTCTCCCAAAAACTTCATGCCATTCTTGAGTACCCCACTAACCTGGTATCTGGTCACCAGTGTACTATCCCAGTGCTAGAACCATGCCCCTTTCAATTGTTCATGGCTTATGACATACTCTTCCATGGCCTGTGCTGCACAAATCTTCCCCCACCCAACCTGGTTATAACCACCTCTGTACCTTTCCCAAACAGACCCATCTTAGACCTGGGCAACTGGACCACCAAACTATGTGGCCCCAGCACTACATCCTGAGCCTACAAACCCCCAACCACATCCTTTTTCTTACCTGCCACCATCTCGCCTACCCTAAAGGCTGCCCTGGCCATTAGTGCAAAAATCACCCAAAATAAACAGGCTTCTTTAGCTGTTGTGCATATCTGCTGCAGTGTCCCCATGAACCACACTAGCATTCCCCCGGTGATGGGCCTTTTTCTGTCCATCTGGCCCCCCTTCCCCGTCTACCATCCTAGCAGCATGTGCTGGACTGTCCTGCCCTTCACAGGGTTGGGCTATGTCCTGTAGTTGCATGCCCACCCAATTTAAGCCAACAAGACCCCCATCATGGTGTGTACCATCCCTTCTTCCCATTTCTTGATCATGTACTGCATTACCTTTTCTTCTTTAGTGGGCATACTTACCTCTAATCCCTCCCATTTCCTGAACTCCCAGAAAGCCATCCATGCTCTTTCATATGCCTTCATCCTGTTAATTGACCAAGAGATCCAGTACAACAATCAGGCTCTCTCAACCCAATCTCCCATAAATGGTCCAGTACCTTGGTTCTCTGGATGGCTGCTCAAGGGGTCAAGGCCAAGAACCTGTCCAAATGAAGATGAGAGAGACTATCTGTGATTTTGTTCTTAAACCATCTATGTGCCTTGCTTTGAAGGACAAATTGATATGCAACTCAAGCAATACCAACTGCCTTAAAATTCTGTTCACTCTGTCTGTAGACCCCAGCTGCCTATTGATGACCTTCACCACCCCTTTATTGTCACACCAAAACAAAATGCATTTATCCCACATCTTGTCACCCCATACCACTAATGCCACCCAAATGGGGAAGATCTCTAAAATTGTGATGCTCCGCAAAAGATCTGCCTCTTCCCAGGCCCTAGGCCATGCCTCCGATATCCAGGACCTTCTAAAATATGCTCCAATGCCCAGGGACCTGGCTGCATACATGTAGAACTATATATCTGTGTTGTACACCCACTCTTGCTGCCAGAATGTTACCCAATTACACTCTTATAAAAAAGACACCCACGCTTCCAAATCCTGCCATATGCCCTTGCTGATGTCCACCCAGTGGTGCAGAAGCTTTGCCTTCCCCTTGGCTCACACCAGCCATTGCGTGAATGCCCGCCCTGGGCTTATCACCTTGCATGCCAAATTGAGGTACCCCAACAATTGCTGTACTAATACCAGCATCACCCATCTCCTACCTTGTACTTGCTCCAGCAGCCCACTGAGCCAGGCCAGCTTATCCTTGGACAGTCAGAAACATTCTCATTCAGTATCAAACTCTATGCCTAAGAATTCCAGTTTTTGAGTTGGCCCCTTGGTCATTTCCTCAACCAACGGTATCCCTATCTTCCCACACAGCTCCCTAAAGCCCCTTAACATGAGTTCCAGCTCCTACTGCCCCCTGCCAATAAGCAGGAAATAACCTAGGTAATGCACAACCCTGATGTCCCCATATTGTCCCCTGAACACCCATTGGACCCATGAATTAAATGCTTCAAAAGTAAAACAGACCATGGAGCACCTCATGGGTATCGCTTAGTCAAAATAAAACCTGCACTTGAACTGAAAACCCAATATATCCCAATCATCAGGCCTAACTGGTAGCAGCCAAAAGGCTGACTCGATGTTTGTTTTGGACAACCAGGAACCTTCCACTGCTTTTATCAAAGATTACTGCTTGGTCCAGTGAGGTGTATGACACCAGCCGCAGGTCCACAGGAATGACATCATTCACAGAGCTCTTGTCTGGATACAATAAATGATGGATGAGCCGGAATGCCCCCTGCTGTTTTTTTGGCTACCACTTCCAGTGGGGATACCCAAAATTCTACACAGGGAGGGACTTCAAATGGGCCATCCACCCTCCTGGCCTGCCCTTCTGTTTCAATCTTCCTCAGCACCACTTCCTTCCTTCCCTTTACTGACCCCAAGTTATTAGCCCTCATCCTCAATCTAACCCCACTAAATCCCAATGCAAAACACTCTTTAAACCCCTTCCACAGCAGCACCCTGCTCTTCCTGTTCAGGTAATCCCACATCCAGGCATCCACCCCTCCACAATAGGTGTCTTTGCCAGAGCAAAGATGCACCTTAGTCCCACTCCAGAACACTCAGTTCCACCGGTAGTTGGAGTTTTAGCCCCCTCTGGCATGTGCCTCTTATCCCTCCCATGGTATCCAGTGATAAGGGTGCTCGCTACTGAGTGCACAACAAAAAGGGGTAACTCAGTAGCGGTGCCTTATCACATGGTTACTGGATGAGGTGAGCAACTGCAGGTATAGTGATGTTCTGTCGCTATATGTAGACGCACGTGTGGGGGGGGAGCGAGTCCAGCAGAACGGGAGGGAGGATTTGTGTGGCATGTTCTGGCAATGGGCTATTGAGCTATTGAGCTGCCCCATGGTGTGGTGGGTGGGTCACAAGCTTCAACTGTGAGGGTGCCAGGTTCAGGTTCGGGTCCAGGCGCATACGTTTTGTTGCACTTGGCTCAAATTGTTTTTTTTTTTTTTAATCTGCACCCCTACCCCCCGGAATGCACCCTCTTAGAGTTGAGAATCCTTTATTAGAGGATTACAGGGGGAGAAAATGTAAGTCCCTGGCACCTTTTTGCCATGCACGAAGGTGTACATCGGCAAAATTGATTTTTGCCGATGTACATTCGCTGTAACAGTGATCACCTTTGTGTGATCGCCATTATCACAAAGAACCCCTTCCCATTGAGGGCTGCATCCCCACTGTAACCCCCCTCGAAAGTGCTGCCCCAGATATTGCTCCCCTTGTTAGACACCCCATTCCATGCCAGCACTGCAACTGGATACCGTGTGTTGCCCCTAGAATCCTGAACACATGTGCTTGAACTTACAATTCGCCCACAGTCATGACACCTTGTTGAACCCCCAGCAGGTCTTTGCTGCCATGGTAATGGCATTCTTCCTACTGGACTCCACCCCTTCCACTTGCCGGCCCAGACAAGGTCCTGTCCTACAGCTCCGAATGGGTACAATCCCACCGCAATCCCCTTTAGCTGCCATCCTCCAGTGAAATGCCTCATTGTACTTCTGCCATCCATAGCCCATTATGGCCTTGTATTCATCCCGTATTATTGCTGTGTAAGACAATAGAAGGATCCCCAGCTCTGGCTGCTTCTCCAGTACAATAGCACTGTAGATGAGAATCCCCGCCTGCCACGTATCAATGTTCTTCCCCTTATACTTTGCTTCCTCATCCTTGTGCCCTACCACGGCCAGAGTCTCTGCCATTTCCAATTTCCCAACAGATTCTCTCTGTTCATACTTTCTGGCTGTTTCCTCATCTACAAAGCCAAAAATATCCACATATTCCCCCTTTCCATGGGTGCTAGGCACCATTGGAGCAGAGTGGCTATGCAAGCATATCTAGGGCACGTAGACACTCTGCACCCATTGTGCCCACACACGGCATGCAGGAAGGGGGGCACACAGACACACTGCACCTGATCCCCCTCATCCCCAGACAGTTCTGTGCAGGTGGCATTACTGGGGCATGCCAGCCCAGCACTATGTAGGATGCATGAACCTGTTAGTGCCTGACCATAGGGGTGCATAGGGTGGTGCAGGTTATGCCAAGGAAGACCCTGCCATAACTAACTGTGTGCCCCCACAGGCACTGCCAGTGAGCAGCTGGGGGACCAGGAAGGGGAGCACTGTGATGCCCCCAACCGCTGGGCTGAAAGGGGCGGCCAGGGGTGGCTGTTTGGGTGAGTGCCCTTGACTGTGCTTCCAGCAGCAATGGGATCAGTAGGTTCTGTGCAGGTCCAGGTGTGTGCAAGCGGCATGCACAGCTTGGACCCATGCCACCCAGCACAAGGGATCCACTGTGTGTCCCAGGGAGGCATCTTATTGGAGGCCCACCAGGGACAACGACTCCTCCTCTGGCCACCCTGCAATGACCTGCACACTGGGGGAGAACAAGGCCTCAGACAGGTTGCTGGTGCTCGTGCATACCACTGGTATGCATCTGCCCATGGGTGCATAGGGGCGTATATGGGGTACACGCATTTGCTGTGTACCCCATCTCCATTCATGCATAGTACCCATATCTTCTCCTTAATGGAGACTGGCACATGATCCCCATGGGTAAAACCTGATGGCCCACAGCCAGCCCGGTGGCGCTGAGAGTTGAGGTACTGGATGCCACACCTCATGCCATGTCGGTGTCCCAGGGTTTGGGAATGAGCCTGGGCGGCTAGGGGTCAGTGGGGAGGGGAGAGAGGATCAAGCATTCGGAGGACTGCTCTTCTCTCTCAGGGGGGGTGTCCAGTCTTCTACCTGGCATCATAGCGGCCCCCGGTGGTGACCGGAAGCACTGCAATGCACAGGGCACTTTAGAGGGAAGGCAGAACTGCAGCAGGTGCAGCTGGCACCATTGCATGACCGAGCTTTGACGGGGAAGGTGGGAGGAGGCAAGGGGTGGGATGCAACTAAGAAAACCCCGCTCCTGGAGATAGGCGATGGCACCACCTCTCAGCCACACTTCACTGGCTGTACTCATATAGCCCCTGGGCTGAGCCCAGTCTGGCCCGAATTGACAGATAGAGCATCCTGGGAGGATAGGGTGGCCCAACCTCAGAGGGCTCAGAGTCAAGGGTATAGCTGGGCTGGTGCTAGGGGCTGAGTTTCAGGCCCAGAGGTAAAAATGAGGTGGTGGATGCCTGAGAGAGTTTTCTGGGGTCAAGTGGAGCATTACAAAAAAGCAAAAAAAAAAAACTGATGGCCCATCATACCCCTTCTTGCCCCCTTTCCCATTTTCCTCTGCCCCTGTATGTGCCTTGCTCCTCCCTTTCAGCTCTTTCAAGATCTTTTCCATCTTCTCAAGCCCTTTCTGTCCCATATCCCAAACAATACTCCCTAAATAGTCCTTAAAATTGCCTTCATCAGAAAAACTCAGCCTTCCCTTAGCCAAACCTGTATCCGGCTCTGATGGTTCTGGTCAGGGCTTTGATTGGGGCACAGGCACTGGATCCAGGGCAGGCACCATTGCCTTTTTCTACCCCTACCCCTACCCCTGTCTCTCTCACATCCGGTTCCTACTTCTTCTCCTTCCTGGATCTGAGCTGCTTCATTGAGCTCATTCATTTTTCCCATCAGCTTTACTGCCTCCTCCCTCAACTGGTCGCTGGACAAGGGGGCTGGTTTCTTTGTCAGTGCCATTCCTGCTGAAGTACATATCAAATAAAATGATATTAATTCCCTTCCCCATTGTCCATTTCCACTTTCACTTTATATAGCATGACTTCTTCTTTTTCTTTTGCTTTATATCAATCCCCAAGTGGCAGTAGTTACAAATGGGAGCACTTCAACATACTTTGATATAGAAATGAAGGCAATGTAAGGATGCCCATTATCACACAGCCTCTTTGAAAGCATTAATTAAGACATAGTTATGTGATCAAAATGGTGGAAGGCATAACCATAAAAGGTGAAAACTCATCTGTACAGCCTCCACAAATGATAATCTATTTTCTGTTTCAGAACCCTTACCCACTATACAAAAGACCATGAATAGAATTAATCAATTCAGTAACATTTTAAGCTATAAAATAAACAAAGAAGTCTACTTAGCCTATAAGACACGTATACCAACAAGCATTTGTCAATGCTGAATGTTTGCTTGCTGGCATTGGCAGTGGTAGTGTAAAAGTTGCAGAGCTGCGTAATAGGAATGGCAGTGAAGTATTGAACTGAAGCCAACCCCATCACCACCCTGCAGAGAGTGACAGGCGTTGGGGTGTGCCTTTGGGTCATCAGGCATAACGGCAATGCAATTTCAGTACACCCCACCATGCAGACACTGGCAAGTGTCACAGTGTTCCTTGGGGTCTTTGGTCCTTATGCACACCCTATTCCATTAGGAAATACAGAGAGATGGGTGCGATATAGGAGAATGGGGTGAACTTTGGGCCAAAGAGTCCAAGGCATACCTCAATGCTTCTCACTGGCTGCAGGGTGTGGAATGGTATGAGCATTACAGACAAGAATCCCAAGTCACACCCCTGATGCCTGTCATTCTCTACAGGGTTGGGCGTTATGGTTTAAAACCCTAATACCTCAGGCATTCATTGGTATTTTCACTCCAAATGTTCAACATGGTTTTTGTGACCCCACCTCATGAACAGGGAATATCAGTTTCTTAGCGAGCTGCTTATGACAGTGATTACGGCATTTAGCACCACAGGTGCAAAAACATTCAAACAGGATGTAAAAATGACAGCTGTACTGATCATGGGAGGTGTAAAAATGGCAATGTTGCAAATCTGCAGTAAAATATTTAAAAAATGGTGAAGTGCTGGTACACTATCGAAACTGTACAATGCACTCCTATTATACTTAGGTTGAGGTTTTCTTTACAGCAGATTGTCAAATCAGGCATTTTGGTGCCTCCGATCATGAACAGTGTCACTGTGATTTTCTTTATCTGTCCCAAACAATGATTTCCCACAGCGACCACGCATCTCGCGCTGAAAGTGTGAAAACACACTTGCCATGTTGTGAAAATGACAGCTGTACTGTAAATAAGGCAGTGTGGAAAAATGCCACTGGTGAAAATCTGGACTTAAAATATTACAAAGTCATGAACTTACAAGGGTGCGTGGAAACTGCATAATGCTCTCGTAACACAGTCATTTTATGGACTTTTGTCACCAAATTTTCAACATAGCCATTTAAGACCTCTGCTCATGAAGTGTAACTGTGATTTTCTTAATCTGTCCCAAACATTGCTTTCTCACCTAACAGCACCATTATGCTTCATGTCTGAAAACACATTATTAGGCATATGAAAATGGCAGCTGTACTGTTCATAAGGAAGTGTAATAAAATGGCAATGTTGAAAATCTGGATGAAAATATTGAAAATTTGCGAACCCACGAGCGTGCGAGGAACTGCGCAGCGCATGATCGTAGAAACAGTCGTTTTTGAATTTTCCACCAAATTTTCAAAATAGGCTTCTTGACAGCCCACTTATGAACACTGGCAGTGTCGTTTCATTAATCGACCTGAAAGGTGATTTTTGCGAGTGACTGCGAAATCACCCTTTGGGCCTGAATAACGCCCATGACAGTGACATCGTTCATGAGAAGGGGTCCCAAACCCCATGTTGAAAATTTGGTGCAAAATTCCAAAAATGCCTGAGATATGCAACAAAATTGAAACCCCTATCTAGCCATTATACAGCTTACGGCGTTTCCTCAGTTTGCGGTCGGCTTTGAAGAGTGCAGGCGTGTTCCCGTCCACGAAGATCATCGTGCTGAGGTCCAGAGGTAAGTATGTGAGGGGTGGTGTGGGAGGCAGGAGTGCGGTGGGTGCGGGTTGTGGGAGGGGGCTTGGGAGACTCACGGGACCGCTTTTTCTTTACAGGTGTTAGTTTTGTTTACAATGACGACGCGGGATGTTTGCCACTCTGGGGTGGGCTCCCAGCATGGCACAAGGATGGTTGTGAGGGTGTTCAGCCGACGGGGGATTGGGCACCCCTGTCAGCCAAAGCATCGATTGCCATGCTGGGGTGGGCTCCCAGCGTGGCACCCAGTACTCGGGGGGGGGAGGACAGTGGAGCCGACTGGGGATTGGGCACCCCCTGTCGGCTATATCATTAGTTGCCACGCTGGGGTAGACACCCAGCATGGCATTTGGAAAGCTTTGGGGGGGCAGGGGGAGCGCAGCACAGCCGACGGAGATAGCGCACCCGTCAGCTATACAGTGTGTGCATGCGTGCGGGGGTGCGCACATGCCTGCGTGGCCATGGGGGGGGAGCAGCGCATGAGCAGGCGATGTCTTATCGCTGCTCACTCAAGCGTAGTTCCCCCTTTGAACTGTATGCCACTACATTTTGGAGCTTGTCATAGACAGCTCCAGCATGCATTGGCTTACAGGGGCCGCGCCTGCCAACACACTGACTGAATTGGAAGAGGGGGTGACACACCTCCAAAATCTCGGATGATGGCACTATGTTTCTTGCACATGCGTGCAAGCAAACATAAAAATGAGGGACTTCTGTAGGTCAAAGAGGAAAAACTGTATCTGAGAGTCAAGATAAAATTAAAAAGAAAAACTTACAGAGACCTTGCAAAAGATAACTTGAAAGAATGTAAAGGAAAACATAGAGATACTGAGAGATAGCACAAGTGGAGTGACTCCAGGCCATGGCTTACTTCATGCCCCCTATGCCCCTAGCAACCCATTCAGGCTTGCGGCTTACTGCAAGAACATTTCCCCAACTGGACCTGATTACTTTCTCCTAGTACCCTCAATTTTATTTTCTGTAATATTGATTTACGTATATATATATATATATATATATACACACATATGTATTTTTTGTTAAATATATGGTGTAATTGGAAGAGGCATCACAACTTATCGGGGATCCCCTGCCTTCCGCGTCATGGCCCAGACTCATAGCCTCACCGTACTAACTCCACACAGCATGCCACCACACCACAAGACTACATACAGGGCCCCCCAGACTCTCTGAGCCCCTCCATCCTTGTGGAACTCCCTCCGTCCATGCATTTTTTTCTTTCCCCTAGACCACTGAGGCCTTCCCTGGTCACCCTTTTGGCCGCTGCTATTAGCAGCCCCTCTGCTGTACTGCAACCTATGTCCTGCAGCCAAGTCTCACAGCCACCACTGATGTCTTCTGCCATGTCTGACTAACTCAGCCAGTTCCAGGCTGAGAATGGCCGGTAACGATCCTTACAGATGGACGGGCAAAAGCAAGCCAATCCAGCCACACGATATATGCTTGGCCCACCTAATTGCCATCCAGCACTCCAAGTAAATGAGATGCTGGACTTCAGATGCCAGGCCACCTCGCCCCTCCCCCTCCTAGCCCCCAGCCCCATCCACTAATCAAACAGTTAGCCACTCTGGAGATCTCCCCACATACTTCTCCACTGGGCTCATACAAAAGTCCACCACAAACACCAGTCTCTGCCACGTGGCCCCCCTCACCAGTACAATTCCCCAGCCTTCAAAGAGTGAATTTCTCACCATATCTAGAAACAAATGAATGTACCACAAGCAGCAAACGAAACAGCCCTTAACAAATTTGAATTCAAATGCCAAAGTGCAAAATGGGTAAGTAATAAAAACCCCGTTGGTCCTGCAGGCTTACCACATGATCCCCATTCGCAATCAATGGATCAAGCCTTTACCTAACCACATTTATTACCTGCATACCTAAATTAAAACAGAATTTACACTGGGCTGCATAAGGAATAAAATAAAATGGCCTACCAGCATAAATAAAACAGCCCTTAATGCAACCTAAACCCTCCTGTTATGAGGCCATTGAGGCCTGCAGGCTCCGCCATGTGGCTCCCCCTTGACACCTCCAGGCCTGACACAGTGTGCGGTAATAAATATCAGATGAGGCAAATTTACAGGTTTAAAACACACCATGGTGTGATATTTATTTTTCAATGGTTAGAAAAATAATACATGAAAACAAAAAAATTGCAAATAAAATCACATAATACAGTCCTGGATCTAAGCATTTTTTATAACCTTAGACAGTAACAGGTTTATAGCGTGAATTTATGAAAATACCTTAAGGATTTCTTATAACTGTATTAACATTATTATAGATTTATATGACTTCTAAATCTTTTTCCTTTAAAAAGGCTCTACTAACTGTATTTATTCATATTTAACCCTTTGGCTTCTGGCAGAATTAGAACATATAGGACTTTTGGACTGATATCAGTCCATGGCCATGCAAAGGTTAAAATAGCCTCCATGCTTTCTGTACACAAAATGCACTTATGCACGTTACGCAATATCTCTCCAGGTGATTGGCATCATTCCAGGGCCTGGATGGATGGAAATGGAAAAAGAATTAAAAGAGAGCGCTAGTAGGAAGTTTAGTATGGACAGTAAAGAGCTATCCTAGGTGTCCAACCTAGGGTAGGGGATGGAAAAGCAAAGCAAAGAGAAAAGCATTAACTGTAGCTAGGAAATAATGAAATTGAAAAGTGGTCCATCAGTCACAGCCAAGGGTTTAGCCTAACTCTGTCACAAGGCCCAAGCCTGCAGCCCCCAGTGCATTTACACAACCCCACCAGATCATGAATTAAAACCCAACCTTCTGTAACCTACCCAACATAGCAAAATAAAGTAAATAAAATAAAAACAAATAATATCAAAAACCCTAAGGCTACTTACAGTCACCCTTCTTACGCCTCACAAACCAAGTTCTCCCGTACCTTACCTTAGAATGTATCAATGCCAACCTGAGTTGCCACATGAATTGCTAAGATCACTCGACAAGAATCTTAGCAAAAGAGGGACAGCTACCCTTGTGTGCAGCCTTATAAACTCCTCTAGGACCCAAAAAAGAACCCCAACTTAGCCCCTCCCATCCACCAGTCACCTTCTCTGGGCCCACCTGCATTATACAACACCTGGTGACTTTATTCCTGGCATCACCAGGCTCCCCCCAGCTGCCCCTCCTCCTTTTCCCCAGCTAAAAACATTTCCTCAAGGGGACATCTGACAACTCAGATTCCCTTTTATTGGAAATCCCATTTGTTCCTGTATTATTCTGATTGTATTTTTAACAATGACTACAGTAGGTCAGATTGCAATGGGATGGGTATCTGAATTATATCTTGTATTGTATCTCTAAGCCTGATCCACCATGCCTGGATCTGTTGACATTGACATAAATAATGAATAAAGGTACCTTTTTGGCCACATTTCAGCCAAAATAATTCATTGTATCCTATATTTATTTTAGCTAGTTTCATTGGAGTAATATACAGTATGCTCTTTCCATTATCTTCCTTTGTATAGCTTTATTCTTAGATGAAACATAGTATTTATTTGATAATGCCCTTAATAGTCTGCATTGTAGTTGGGTCAAACTAAAATGCTTCCTGGGTCCAATTTTTTAGTTGTATTTATTCAATTATCTATATTTCCAAAAAGAAGTATATTATAAATTCTTGCCAATATTTTTACATTTTTCTTCTTTATAATTTCCAATTGTTGTTTTTGGATAGTTGCTATGCTAGTTATAGAATTTTCAAACATTTGCTGAGTTATGATAAATTTCTTCTGAATTATATAATAGGTAAATCATTTTAAGTTATGTTTCATTATTTTAATTTTCATTTGTTCATATGTTGGGAATTTGTCATCGTCTAATAAATCATTCCAGGTAAGAATATTTTTATCCAGAAAAATTTAGTTTTTAATTATTCTATGTTTATCCCATAATCATTTGTGTGTCCATATATTCAAATATAACCATGGCTGGTGTACTTTATTTATGTTTGCAAAACATAGATATATAGACAGTGTCGGCAGATAAGGGCCTATGGCCCACCCAGTCTGCCCATTTGAGCTTGTAAGTTCAGTTTGTTTTCCTAGAAGTCTATTTCCCCTTACCCCTGACCTCTAGAATTCCTTTATGTCTATCCCATGCATTCTTAAATCCCGTGATTGTTTCAGCCCCCACCACTTCCTCTGGCAGGGTGTTCCACTTGTCCACCACCCGTTCTGTGAAGAAGTTCTTCCTCATGTTTCCTCTGAATCGTCCTCCCTCCAACTTCATCCCATGCCCTCTAGTCCTGGAACATCTTTTTGCTTAAAAATAGTGTATTCCTGCACCCTGTTCCTCCCTGTGAGGTACTTGTATGTCTCTATCATATCCCTCTCCCTCCTTTCCTCCAGGGAGTACATGTTCATTTCTTCAACCTGTCTTCATAGGACTTGTGATGCAATCCATGCACCATCTTTGTTGCCTCCTCTGAACCTTCTCTACCCTGTCTATGTCCTTACGTAGGTATGGTCTCCAGAACTGTACACTGTACTCCAGGTGGAGCCTCACTAGTGTCTTGTATAGCGGAATTATGACCTCCTTTTCCTGCTGGTGATGCCCCTGCCTATACATCCCAGCATCCTATTTGCTTTACCTGCTGCCTTGTCACACTGTTTCTCTACCTTGAGGTCATCAGAGATGATAACCCCAAGAACCCTTTTCCTGCTTGGTGCATGCTATATCCTCACCCCCAACTGATATATTGTGCCAGGGTTTTGTGCCCCATATGCATTATCTTGCACTTCTTTGCATTGAATTTCAACTGCCAAACCCTGACCATTCTTCAAGTTTCTGCAGGTCCTTCTCATTCTGTCTACACCTCTGGTGTGTCTACTCTGTTACAGAGCTTTGTGTCATCAGCGAACAGTGAAATTCTGCCTTCTAGGTCCTGTGCAATGTCACTGATGAAGATGTTGAATAGAACCGGTCCCAACACTGGTCCACCATGAGGTACCCCACTGGTCACTTCTTCCCTCTGTGGAGTGACAGCCATTTACCACCACCCTCTGTGTCCTGCCACCCAGCCAGTTACCTACCCACCACACTACTGTCCTGCCCACACCCATATTCCCCAGTTTGTGTAATAGTCTTCTATGTGGCACAGTGCCAAAGGCCTTGCTGAAGTCCAGATAGGCCATGTCCACTGCCCTCCCCAATCCACCTCCGTAGTCACCCAGTCAAAAAATTCAACGAGGTTGGTCTGACATGACCTCCCCCTGGTGAAACCATGCTGCCTTGGGTCCTGTAGTCCATTGACAACCAGATGTTCCACCAATCTCTCCTTCAGTAGTGCTTCCATGATCTTCCCACTCACCGAGGTGAGGCTGACCGGTCTGTAGTTCCCTGCTTCCTCTTGTTCCTGCTTTTACAAGGGGACTGCATCTGCTGTCCTCTCAGTCTTTGGGTACTTCCCCTGTTTCCAGTGATCGGCTAAACAGGATAGCCAGAGGTTCAGCCACCACCTCTTAGTTCTTTATGACCCTGGGGTGCACCCCATCTGGCCCCATTGCTTTATCAACTCTTATTACTTCCAGTTCCTTCAAGACCCTTTCGTAAAGGGACTTGTGTCCACTTCTGCACCATTCTCACCCCTTGTACTCCTTCAGACCCATTACCTCCTCCTCTTCCTCAGTAAAGACTGAGCAGAAATACCTGTTCAATATGTCAGCTTTACTGTTGTCATCCTCCACGCCGCCCCATCCTCCCCTTCAGTCTCACTATCCCTCCTTTGTCTTTCTTTTTTCCTTATGTACCTGTAAAGGTTTTGTCCCCTCTACCCATTGATTTTGCAATGTGTTCTTCTGTCTGAGCTTTGACTTCCTTACTGACCTCCTGCCTCCCTTTGCTTCTCCTGGTACTTCTCCCTATCCCTTCTGCCTGTGTCTTTTTGTATTGCCTGAATGCAATCTTTTGGCTTTCACTTTTTTGCTACCTCTTTGAAACCATAATGGTCTCCTCCTCCTCCTTTTCCTTTTGCTAACCTGCTTAATGCATAATTCTGTTGTTCTTTTAATCCCCATTTTAAATACTGCCCACTGTTCCTCAACCCCTGATTCCTGTCCCATTCCCCTTAATGCTTCTTTCAAGTATCTCCCCCATTTTCCCAAAGTCTGCCCCCCTAAAATCCAGGATACGTGTTTTTGTGTGGTTTGGTTCTGCTCTTTCTGTGATTTCAAACCACAATGACTGGTGGTCACTGTTCCCCAGGTGCTCCCCCACTGTTACCCCCATCACACTGTCCCTGTTTGTGAGCACAAGGTCCAGTATTGCCTTCTGCCGAGTTGGTTCCATGACCAGTTGCTTGAGGCAGGCACCCTGAAGGGAGTCCAGGATAAATCTGCTCCTAGTTGATGCTGCTGCTGGGATGATCCAGTCCACGTCTGGAATATTGAATCCTTTTTTTTATCAGTGAGAACCATGTAGAAAAATACTTTCCCTTTACATTAATATGGAGAAAGTCCAAAAATTATGTCCTTAACACTTGTCTCACACCCATTTTTTTCCCTCCAATACTTCTTGGAACAATCTTATATCATCATCTTGAAAGAGAGCTCATTGATAATTAGACTATATATTTGTGGATCAGGACAGCTTAACCCTCCTAACTCCCTTGGTGTAATTATCAAATGCCGGGCTATTCGGGGTGGAACTAGGTCAAAAGCATGTTTCAATAACAGCATGTTAAAAAGCCATGTGGTGAAAACAGAGGGAGAATTAACAGCTCTAAGAAACAATAGCAGGGTATAGACAGCACTGCAATTGTTGGTGGGTGAATGTTGGGGGTCAAGTTGAACAATAGTAGCTGGTGACACACAACACTAGGAAGGAAGACACATTTGGGTGGGAGACAGAAATTTGGGTGGCTAAACAAAACAAATATTGACACTGCACAATGTATGTAACTGGTGGGGGATGAATTATGTTGGATAATTTTAGGCGGGGAGCTTCGCTCACTGCAACACCAATACTATAAATAAACATCCTCCATAACTGCACCAATTTCCTCACAATACAAAAATTACTATGGAGGAATAGCTGGCAAAAAAAGTAGTAATTTAAGAGTTCAATGCAGGGCTCTAACCATGGTCAGACATAACACAGGAATTCACAGCTTCTTCCTTTAACTGCTATTCCATGATGTAAGCATGCTGAACCTGCAGTCACTCATTTACTTATCCTGCTTGGCACAAGTGAAAACAGTTATAGGTATAGTACGTTATTCACTTGTAGCTGTTTTCACTAATGCTGTTTTCTCTGCACTATATTTACTGCTCTCTTGTTGAAACATGCTTTTGACTGGCTACCTGTGTGGATTTGCTCCCTCACCATAGAAATTTAATAAACTTCCTTCCTCATTCCGAAAACCAGTCTTGCGAAGGTGTACCCAGTATGTCCAAAATAGCAAAAAAATGAGGGATTATCATTATTTTCAGTGTGTCTAATGTTCCTCACAATGACAAGGACAGTTTCCTCCAATTATTCAACATTTGTGTAATTTTTTTCATTTGGCATAATTAAAATGTATTTTAATAATTTTATTTTGGTCTGTCATTAAAATAATTTCCAAACATTTGATGAAATTCTCAATTCTAAACTCTCCTTCATACTCAATAATGGGTTATGTTTTTTCTTTAGAAATGTTAATTATTACAGATTTGCTATTGTTTAATTTGTATCCCAGTATTGTAGAATATACTGTAGGTATATTTCTTTCAAAAATAGTTCCAGGGAAGTACAGTATGTATGTTTTTTATGACTAATAGAAGGTCATCTGCAAATACACTTAGTTTAAAGTGTTCATTGGGAAGTTAACTCCTTCAGGTTTTGGATTATTTCTAATCAGCTGTAATAAGGGTTCTATACATAAAATAAAAATAGTGGGGTATAGTGGACACCCTTGCCTTATTCCATTGAACATATTGAAGTTTTGGGTAAGGTATGAATTTGCTTGAAATGTAACTATTGCCCCCTTATGTAAGTGTCATATTCATAAAATTAACTCTTTGGGTATTTTCCAGGTTTCTAATATTTCAAATATATATTCTCTGTTAATTAATTAAATCAAATGCTTTATTGGTGTCTAGGGCAAGTGCATACAATATATCATTCTTGAACTCATCTTTCATGTTTATGATTTCAATGATGGCTTGTATTTTCCTTGTTGCCTGAGCCATTATTTTGCCTTTTACAAGGCCATATTGGTCACCATGAATATGAGTAGGTATATACAGTTGGATCCTATTACTTATTATTTTAGCAAGTACAGTACAGGCCGCATAAGTGGGATGGCTTGGTCATATCATCCCGCTTATGCAACTGTCCTGTAAAAATGAAGTTTGGGTTTTTCACAAGCGACTGTGTGTTACAGACCACAGCTTATGTAGTGCTGTATGTGCTTATCTGTTTCTTTTTACTTTGTTTAGTTGACTAAGTATATGGTAAGCTGTGCATTGTGTAGGACTATTGTTGTTTTGTGCAGCTTGTGACTGTGCAAAATACATTTTTGTTCCTTTTTTATTTGCTTGTGATTGTCCTAAAGATTTGACAGTACTGTACTGTGCTGTCACAGCATGGTGTAGACTCATTCTTCAGGAGAAACCTCCTCCAGTGAGAAGTCTTTCCCCAGCAGCAGATCTGTGGACTATGACGCCAGATAGCAGGAAGACATTGGAGTGTCAACAGGGATATTTGTGCTAGAATTAGAGCATGAAGCAGAGGGTGCGCTGAAGAAGTCTGTTATCTTCTTCTGCTGCTTCTCCTTTTGTTTATGTACCAGCATTTGTTGTATTGCTTTGAACAGTGCAGCCCACAACGTGTTTTGTCTGCACTACTGAAACCATGTCATTGCAGACCACAATCCACCCAGCGCCTTGTTTGTGCTGACTTGGGGCTGTTCATCTTTTGTGTCATCTTCGTTCTTCATGTTCACATCCACAGATTTGGAAATGGTGCTGACAACACCTGTGTCAGATAGTTCACCAACTGTGGGCTCCATGGCATCCATCTCCAAAAAGGCATTGAAGGTGTCAGCTATCATGAAATCTAGGATCGCCACATCCTCCAGCCCAGTGACAGCTATGTCTCCCTCAGGTGTGCTACCGAATCCAGCCTTCTTAAAACAATGTTCTATTGTTGCTGGTGTAACAGCTTGTCATGCCCTCTGCAGCATGTAAATTACATCCAGCAGATTGACTTTTCTTGCAATTTCTGCTGCATGGGCTGATTCTCCCTCATCAATGGTGTTAATGATTTTATCCACAGCATAAAACCTGTAATGGACTTTAACATTTTTTATGATGCCCATGTCCATGGGCTGTAAGATGCTGGTCATGTTTAGCAGAAAAAAAACTAGCTTTATTAATTTCAAATGTTTTGTCATGTCGTGAGGATGTGCAGAGCAATTGTCTGAAAGCAGTACAATCTTCCTTTTTCTTTGACGTAGCTCGGCATCCCATGTCATCAACCAATCCTAAAAAATGTATCCAGTCATCCAGGTGTTGGATGAGCTGGTGTACATTACAGACAGTGTCTTAAGGTGTTTGGGAAAAGACACCGAGGGTGTTTACTTTTGCTGATCACAAGCAGCTGCTTTTTTTCGGTCCCAGTCTGATTAGCACAGCATAAGACTGAGATCCGGTCTTTAGCTTTCTTACCGTCGATCAGCTCAGTATGCTACAAAGCAAGCCCATGATCAGGGTATCTGCAGAAAAATAACCCTGTTTTGTCTGCATTCCATATATCAGCAGGTTGGTAGCCAGCAACTATCCCAGGGAGAACATCGGCTGCCAGGTGTTAGCAGCACTGGTGTCGGCATCTTGTTTTTCACTGTGTTCCCATTTGAATACGATTTGATGCCTTTTCTTCCACCTGCACAGCTAATCATCAGTTGCATTGAAGGAGTCATGGCCCATTTGATTAGCCAAGTTGCCTGCTTTCACTTTCAACATTGGCCTCAATATCTTAGCACCCTTTGTTAGTGGTGGTGAGAACCAGAAGAACAGGGCACCAGTGATGTCTGTATCCTTGCCCTCTCTCTTCCTCTTGCAGGTTGGATTAGAGTTTGCATGCCATTCTGTGAGAATAGACTCACTGTTTTTACTTATGCTGCCCACTTGACTTTTAGAAATTTTGAACTCTGCAGACACAGATGACAAAGAATGAGTCTAGTAGCTGACAGCCTCTATGACATGAACCCTTTCAGCAAAGGTTAGCTCATTTCATGGGAGAACAGACATGGCAGGCAGCAGCAACAAAGGTAAGCTCAGAACCACAACAAACAGATGTGCTTCAGATTCATAGCCTAAAAGATCTTGCTAGCTCTGCAGCTGATTACAGCCAATTAACATGATACTGTAATCACTTAAGGTGTTAGGTAATTGCCTATCAGGTGTCTCTCTAAAGCAGCATATGCAATTACTGATGTCCCATTTAAGCAAAGTATGGACACTATAGTTTCATTCAGCTAAATCCATTCCCACATGATATTCCTGCTTAAGTGATTGCCCCACTTAAGTGCATTCCATTTAGCTGGCTTGTACTGTACTTTATAATCATAGTTTAATAGAGCAGTAGGTTTGTAGCTATCTGGACTATCTATTGGTTTCCCTTCTTTATGGATAAGTAAGACTTTTAATTCCTGCATAGATTTTGGTAAGTTTGCTTTGTTTTTTATTAGTTCTTTTGTTATCTTTTCAATCCAGAGTGTCAACTCCTTAGCAAAAGCTTGATATACATGTAACTCATTTGGTAATTTCTCTAACCTGGTGATTTTCTTCTAGGCAGCATTTTAAGAGTGTCTGTGATTTCCTTTTGGGCAATGGGTGAGAAATTAATATACATTGGTTCCAAATTAGCTTTACTTCTTAATTTTTTAAGTTTCTGATGGTCAATATGTAATAATTTCTGGTAAACAATTTTATAATACGGTAGAAATATTTCAGTCATTTCCATGTTGGAGGTTCTATGATTTCCCTTGGTATCTTTTTAAGAGGTAATAATAATTTTATTTATTTATTTATTTATTTATGACTTTGATAACCGGATAGGTGCACTGATCCCAGGGACTGTTTTCAGGCATGACCCAGGCCATTTACAAAATGGCACAGATAACAAACAACAGAAAAAACATAAAAGACAAAACAGTAAAAAACTGTGATACAGGTTACAATAACACAAGATAGGATACATAAGTCAAATCAAACAAGATTGGATAACATAAGTCAGTTATTATATAATACATATATATATATATATATATATATATATATATATATATATATATTCATTCTTTTTCAATATGTCATAAACTTGCTGGAGTTATGCTGGGATAACATCCCACCTTGGGTGTTGGACTCCCTCAGCCGTTGGCCTTGGTCCCAACCACCTGAGGTGGGATGTCATCCCAGCATAACTCTCACCTTGTTGGGCATTATTACTTTATTAAATGACTTATAAGTGACAAGCAACCTATGTTGACCATCTTACCAAAACTATTACCAGTGAGGGGGTTTCCCATCTCCATAAACTGTTTGCATAACTTTAATGTTTGACATTATTGTGTGCTTTCAATCCACACTGTTTTGTCACAAAAACACACATTTTTTGACAGACAGAGTAACATTCTGAGGCAAAATCAGGGACATTCATGAAAATAAAGGACAACTCTGGGATATGCCTGGGTATTACTGTTTCAGATGTCCTGAAAATGTTAAAGCCAAGTACAATCAGAGTTGGGAGGGCCAGTTGTATACTGAGGTGCATAGGATGGGGTATCACCTGCAGAAGGCATGAGGTAGTGATGTTGTTATACAAAACCATGGTCTGGGCTCACGTCGAGTACTGTTTGCAGTTCTGGAGGCCACACCTTTGAAAGGACATGAACAGGCTGGAGGTGGGCTGGAAAAGACAACTAAGATGGTACAGGGCTTGCACCACAAGTCTTATGAGGAGTTAATATGTACTCATTTGAGGTGAGGAGAGGGTGAGGGGACATGATAGAAATGTTCAATTACCTTAGGTGCATAACGAATGAGCAGGGGGTTGAAATCTTCAAATACAGGAGGAGTAAAAGACCTAGGGACCATGACATGAAATTGGAAGGTGGCAGATAAAGAGGGAATGTGAGAAAGTTTTTCTTCACATACAGGGTGGTGGATGAATGGAATGGTCTGCTACAGGAGGTGGTTGGAGTGAACACTGTGGTTCGATTTAAACATTCATGCTGGCAAGGTAGCTGTGATTCATATGCTTTTCCTACCAAAAGTAGCATACCTGCTCAATAACCTTCCTATCACACTGTCCATTAAAGTGTTTCACTCCCTCGACAAATTGATCTCACTTCTTCTCTGGGAAGGCAAGAAACCATGTTGGAGCCATGACAAATTGCAGGCCCATTGGTCAAAGGGGGGGGCCTGGGACTCCCTTGGCTGCAAGGCTATCATTGGTCCTACCTGTTCATACTAAGGTTCATACTAAGGTTAGAAGAAAGAGCTAGTAGGCCAAAGCCCATAATGCTCCTATGCTAGGCCATAGAGTAGAATGTTAAGTCATGCCCAGACATAATTAGCGAGTCATGACGATGTTTAAAAATCTCTTTAGTATTACTTGTTACTACATCAGATGGAAGTCTATTCCAAGGCCCAATAGTTCTTACAGAAAAGAAAAACTTACGATTATTGTGTTTAAAAGATTTACCAGTCAACTGGAGGACATGACCTCTAGTATTATGTATTGATGACTTAAAAGAAAATCCTAACTCAGTCATGATATAGGGGTCATGAATAATGTCATGTAGGAGGAGAAGGTCACCTCTAATGCATCTGATTGTAAGAGGCATTAGTTTCAATGTATCCAACCTAAACTCATAAGATGAGGATTTGAGACCAGATATTTTTTTAGTGTGTTTTCGCTGAACCCTTTCAAGAGAGTGACTATCTGATTTTTTTTAAAAGGACACCACAACTGTGAAGCATATTCAAGATGGGGATGGACATAGGACCTGAATGGGGTAACAACACCTCCTGATCTTGAGATCTAATATTACGCAAAATAGACCAAATAATTTTATTAGATGTACTAATAACTGAATGCATATGCTTGGAATATGTTAAGTCATCTGAAATGTTTATACCCAAATCCTTCTCATCATTAGTGGCACACAATGGTAAATCATCCTGAATATACTGGAAATTTAAATTATTTGAACCCAGATGCATTACTTTGCATTTTGTGGAGTTTAACTTCATGCCCCATTTATTAACCCAGGTACTAATAATATCAAGATCATGCTGAATACAAGATATTTGGTCTAAATTAGAACATGGTCCTCCGATCTTCACATCATCTGCATTTTTAATTGTAAATGAAAGGCAGAAATTAGTTAAATCAGATATAAAAGTCTGAAAAAGACAGGGGCCAAGAACCGAGCCTTGTGGAATACCGCTTAAAACTTTACTAGAGTTAGAAAATGCCCCATTAATCATCACATTTTGAGTTCTGTTTGAAAGCCAATTATGAATCCATGTAATTATATGACTATTAATACCAAGACCTGTGAGTTTTTGAATTAGAGCCCAGTGTAGCATGGTGTCAAAAGCTTTACTGAAATCAATAAAGACAATGTCACAGGCTAACCGGTTATCCAAACAAGAACTAAAATGTTCATAAAAGCAGAGCAAATTTGTCAGACAGCTTCTACCCTTCTTAAAGTCATGTTGTTCCAAATCAGATGCATCAATAATAGGGCAATATCCTTTAGTAGACTTTCTAACACCTTACATATGGATGAAGTCAAACTAATCGGCCGATAATTTTCCCATAGATGTTTTGATCCCTTCTTATGTATTGGTACCACAAACGCCTCTTTCCATTCACAAGGGATAACATTTTATTGTAAAAAAGGTTGAATAAAAGTTGGAGTGGAAAGGCAATATGTTTAGATAATAGGTAAAGTAAATGCCCTGCTATATTGTCTGGGCCTGAACAATATTTATCTTTTAGGAAGTGTAGTTTTTTAAGAATAGACTCAAAGGTGACTGTGATAAAAGTATCTGATGGTGAAATCATAGGTACAGGTGATTGAACTTCTGATGCAGAGAACACTTTACAAAACTCATTATTAAATACATCAGCCATGGCTTTTGGCTCATGGATAAGTATGTTTTCTGTTGTAAGAGGCCCCATCACACTTGGACTTTTCTTAAGGAAGTTTATATAAGAGTAAAATTGTTTGGAATTAGACTTACTAGCTGTTGTTGCCAATTTCATTTCCCATCTAGATTTGGCCCTACGGATGACTAATTTATACTTCCTACTTGATTTTAAATAGGATTCCCAATTAGAAGTTGTCCTATTCTTTAGGTAGTTATGATGTTTTTAATTTTTTATATTTATTAAACGTTTTATGTTTTTATTCATCCATCTAGGAGTCTGTTTCCCATTATAATTCTTATTTTTTGATGGAATATAAGTATTACGAAGAGTCAAAATAAGTGATTTGAAAAGTACCCAGCTTTGATATAAGGACTGGTTATCAAAAAAAAGATAACCAGTTTATTTTTTCAAGGTATAGATTGATACTGTGAAGATCATCTTTGTCGTACAGGTATATAATCGAAGAATTAGCATTAAAGACAATATGTCTTTGCAAGTTAAATAAAATAGAATTATGATCACTGCTGGCAATTGGCGATGAAATATGCACATCCCTAATATCTAAGGCAGTACTACTCAGAACAAGATCTAATATATTATTACCTCAGGTTGCAGAAGTTATCCATTGCTGTAAGTACAATTCTGAACAAGTGGACAAAAATTTATTACTAATACTGCTAGATGTTGTGAATGACTGCCAATTTATATCTGGGAGATTGAAATCCCCTGTAATAATAACATAACCCATTTGAGTAGCTATTTCAAATTCAGAAAGAATGGTGTTCATAATTAAACTAGATGAATTTGGGGGAACATAACATGTCCCAATGATAATAACATTCTGTTTGGATAGGAAAATTTTAAGCCAAAGACTCTCAGTTTGGAGATTATGAATTTTTATAGAACTAGAAATATTGACTGAGTTGATTTTATTGTTAATAAATGAGGCAACACCTCCACCCTTTCTTTTACTTTGATTTAGATAATAAGAGATATATCCAGGGAGTTGCTTGATCCAGTGGGAGTTATAATCACCCCATGTTTCACAAACCATAATAATATCAAAATCCTTATTTGAAATCACAGTTTGTAACTCATCGAATTTATGTGTCAAACTTCTCCCATTAAAACTAAGAAACTGTAATTGTTTACTGGAGACTTTATAAGAGTGAGATGAAGAGGTATGTACATTAGCATTCCCCCTCCCCCCATTATTTAGTTTAAATTTATGTTAATTGTAGATAGGAATTGTTGACTCAGTATTGCATTCCCTAGTTTGTTAAGATGCAAGCCGTCAGGACAGTAAAGCTCAGATCTATCAGAGAACTCTTCCCAATGGGTCATGCACTGAATATTCTGTCGTAAAACACCATTGCCTAAGCCAGTTGTTAATCATTTTAATTTTATGATTAAGAAACTGGGAGTACCGTGGTATGGGTAGAATCTTCAAAAAAATAATATCACACCCGAGATAAATCATTTTTATTAGTCATAGAAACATAGGCTAATTTGATATTCTGAACAGAGTCCCTGTAGATGTTGTTGGCTCCAACATGGATAATACACAGTGGATTTATGTCTTGAGAGCTAATAATATTATTGACCATATATGTTAGATCTGAGATCTTAGCACCACTGAAACTAGAACAAGTTCTATTATGTTTGTCAGGCTCGCATAAAACCCTATCCAGATGTTTAACTAAGGAATCACACAGAACAAATATTTGTCTGGTATGTGAATCATCAGTATTAGGAACACACATAGAGGGTGCCTCTTCACCAGTTTGAATAGTAGCAAAATCAATCAAAGGAATATCAGTCGTGGAATTAGGTGGTGGAGTTGAAGAATTTGGCATATCAACCATGACTTGGGAAGTGTTTTTAGAATTGAATCCTTCATTAGGGGACTCAATAGAAATACAATTAGAATCAACAGGGACAGTGGACAATGGGTCAAAGCTATTATGTAGTGGAATGTTAAAATACTCAGCTTTTCTCCTTCTTTTTTTAGTAGCTTTAGACCCTTACACATTATACCAAGTTGTATCTTCTACGCTGTTTACCAAACTGTGCTCATCTTCTCTAACTCTTTTTTTAGAGACATCAGATGGATAAATCACTGAACTACTCATAGTAGCGTGATTATTCTCACTAGATATTATTTTGTCTGGAGGGACGCTGTAAGTAGAGGTAGAGAAAGTCTCATTTAAAGGGATATTTGTTACATGTAAAGCATCTTGAACTGTTATAGGTTCGGAATCATTTCTTGATTCAAATGCCAATATCCGTTTATGGTATAAGCTATTCTCACATTGTAATACAATGTTGTCAGTACATTTTGCACATTGAAAGGGGAGATTTTCAGCAATGTCAGCTGATAGGCTAAACATATAGCAAGATGTGTATTGTATACCTGTTTCCCCTTTAGTAGTGGTTACAAACACATTAATATTGCTTGGTAGATTTAAGGAGGATGCCATTACCACTCGTTAGAGGTGAAACAACAGAACCACATAATGTAATAGTACTCACAAGTATAAGTGAAGGTGACAACATGGCCGTAATTATTCCCCCTAACACCGCCTAACACGCTTAACACGTGCTGAATGCGCGTGTCTTAGCGTACGTCTTCGCTCACTGAGTCACGCACACCCTGCTCCCTTGCTCACCCTGCTCGCATGAGAGGTGCAATAAATGGAGAGGAGTGACCTGGAAGTACTCAAACAAGGTCACAGAGCCCCTCGAGATTTAATGTTTTTAATGCCCTTTTAAAACTCCACGAAAACCACTCATGCGTGGAGCTGGTGGAGTATAAGTGTATGCTAGTCCCCAAATTAAAAATAAAAAGTTCCTTTTTGAACTGTAGTTCTCGAGTCTAGTCAAAATAACTACAGTCCCTCTTCCTGCTTCCTGACAAAATGTCAGCAGGGCTCAGTCACACACTCGTAGTATGCACAAACACAAACACAGAACAGAATCACAGTATTTTTTAAAATAGCTTGTAGTTTTAAAGCAAAGAGCCTGCAGAGAGATCCACACACTGCTTAGGTTTAAAATGGCAGAACAGAACAAACAAACCTGGAGGTTTAAATAGGATGTCGTGAGCGGAGTACTCAAACAAGGTCACAGAGCCCCTCGAGATTTAATGTTTTAATGCCTTTAAAACTCCACAAAAACCACTCATGCATAGAGCTGGTGGAGTATAAGTGTATGCTAGTCCCCCAATTAAAAATAAAAAGTTCCTTTTTGAACTGTAGTTCTCGAGTCTAGTCAAAAGAACTACAGTCCCTCTTCCTGCTTCCTGACAAAACGTCAGCAGGGCTCAGTCACACACTCGTAGTATGCACAAACACAAACACAGAACAGAATCACAGTATTTTTTAAAATAGCTTGTAGTTTTAAAGCAAAGAGCCTGCAGAGAGATCCACACACTGCTTAGGTTTAAAAATGGCAGAACAGAACAAACAAACCTGGAGGTTTAAATAGGATGTCGTGAGCCGGAAGTACTCAAACAAGGTCACAGAGCCCCTCGAGATTTAATGTTTTTAATGCCTTTTAAAACTCCACAAAAACCACTCATGCATAGAGCTGGTGGAGTATAAGTGTATGCTAGTCCCCCAATTAAAAATAAAAAGTTCCTTTTTGAACTGTAGTTCTCGAGTCTAGTCAAAAGAACTACAGTCCCTCTTCCTGCTTCCTGACAAAACGTCAGCAGGGCTCAGTCACACACTCGTAGTATGCACAAACACAAACACAGAACAGAATCACAGTATTTTTTAAAACAGCTTGTAGTTTTAAAGCAAAGAGCCTGCAGAGAGATCCACACACTGCTTAGGTTTAAAAATGGCAGGCCACCAAATGGTTCATCCCCTCCTCATCTTCACCCCCCATTGGGTACAGCTGGAAACCCAAATTCTACAGGGCAGCTCCCCCATCCTTCTGCTAACGGATGCCTCCCTACCCATCAATAAGATAACCCCAGTAATGGTCGGGACCAGGAAAGCAAGGTTCAGTCTCATGGCTGCAGCTGGTACAATGAAAGCATCTCAGCTTCCCCCAGCCTGGTACATTAGCCTCAGGAATAACCGATATCTGGTCGTTGATAGGAAACCCCTTTACTGGCCGATGTGGGAGAGAAGTAGGGTTTGCATTGTCCAGGACCTATTCATGCTTGGCTCCTCTGAACTCATGTATTTTGACCAGTTAAAAGCCCATTGCTCTCTCTAGGCCAAGGACTTCTGGAGATACTTGTAGCTTCATAGTGCAGTGCAAACCCTTAAGTCGACATATCCCACTGATCCCAAATGGCACTGGCTATCTACCCTGCACCTAAAACCCTCCTCTCAGGGCTTAGCCAGGCAGTGTTACCATACTTGGTGGGATGCACAGCCTGATTACATGGAACCCTAAAGAACTGCTTGGAGTAATGACTTAACACACCCCATTACACCAGTAACATGGTCCCAAAGCCTGTAACTGGTGCATTCACCTTACAAAGATGTCAGGAGCTGACTAATCCAGCTTAAGATTCTCCTCCACTGGCATCACACCCCAGCCACTCTTTACTCGTGGAGTATTCTTCCACATGTGGAGTGCTGGAGGTGTCAGCAAAGTCCAGCCCGCATTCTTCATGTCCTCTGGCGATGCCCTAGCCTCATCTCTTTGTGGTCAGCAGTAGCAATGGATTGTTATAGTGTTCTGGGGCAACCTATTGACCTCTCTGACCCCATGCTTCTTCTGGGGGATCCCTCCTTCCTATGTCAGTTATCACTGGCATAGAGAGAGTGGATTTTAGTGGATCTGTTAGAGGCCAAAAGGCTCTTGCTAATGAAATGATACAGGTATCACCTCCCACTATCTCCTCATGGCATTCTGCTCTGGCCAGACTACTAACATACTATTTGCCAGCAGATTAGGCCTTACGGTCTATCGAGTCTGCTTGAACCTTAGATCCTTAGTTGGGTGCCGAGACCCTCCCATCCCTTGTGCTCCAGAAACCCGTATCATCCATCCCCACCCCCCTGGGACAGGCCATCATCTGATACATCCACTTTCTGTGTCTGTCCCACCCTCTCTTGAAGCCCTCCACTGTGGATCTCTGAACCAGCTCACCAGGCAGTGCATTCCAAGGGTCCACCACCTCTCAGTGAAAAACGTCCTCCTCTTTTCCCCCTCACCCTTCCACATTCCTACTTCAAACTATGCCCTCTGGTGATACCTCCTGCTTTAGTCTAAAGATCCCTCCATGTTTACCCTATTTATTCCCTTGAGGTACTTGAAGACGCCAATCATGTCCCCTGTCTCTCCTCTCCTCCAATGAAAACAGGCAGAGCTCCTTAAGTCTGTCCTCATACGCAAATCCCTAGCCCTCGTATCATCTTTTGTTGCCCTCCTCTGTACCCTCTCCAGGAGCTGTATATCCTCTTCATGGTCTCCAGTACTGTACACAGTACTCAAAGTGTGGTCTAACCAGTCCATTGTACAGCGGCAGAATCACTTCCTTGCTCCTAGAGGTGATCCCCTTACGATGCATCCCAACATCCTGTTTGCCTTGCTAGCCACTCTCCTGCACTGCTCAGAGTTATTCATACATGCATCCACCATGACCCCTCGGTCTTTTTCCCCTATTGAGGCCTCCAGCGCCTCCCCTCCCAGGGTGTACCTGTGTTTAGGGTTTCCCTGACCAAGATGCAACACCTTGCACTTCATGATATTGAAATTTAATTTCCATGTGTGAGCCCAGCTTTCCAGGGTGTCCAGGTCCCCTTGCAGGGCCAACCTCCCCTCTTCTCCCTAGCTATCTTCGAAAGGCTCACCTATGCTAATAGAGAACAGCTCCCCCTATACTACTGAAAATGGGAGTCATACCTCATCTCCTCACTCTGTAGGGTCCCACTTTCCCCTCCATGTAATCCCCCCATTCAGAATTTTACCCCCTAGGATTAAAAATCATGGGTGTCTCCATCTTAGGTGTACCCTGCGAAGGTCATCCTTGGCCCATTCGGGCTTATAGATCTCACCTATGGTCCTATTTCTCCTCACCTCTACATTTCTAGTCACTATGTCTCTTTATCTCTTCTATCTATTGCCAGTTGAGAGATTTAGATTATTACCTATGCTATTTGCTGTGTATCATCCCCCCATCCTTCTCCATATAGGGGCTCCTGTATTATTGTGTTGCTGACTATGGGTTTGAGGCTCAGAATGTAAAAGGACTGTGCATGACTGTAAGTTCAATATCAGTAGATATGTATTCATCATTCTTTCAATGCTTCAGGGTGGCTGTTACTTGGACTATCTGCATCAAGTGTTTGTGTCCTGACCAAATTGTGTATGTTTGTTCCTTCTTCTGGAATACAACAATAAAAAAAGTATTCTATGATAAAAAAAAAGTACATGCAAAACGCATAGGGGAACCGCAAAGGTTAACTGCGGGGAGGTTCAAAACCTGTAACCAAGTACTGGACTTACAGGCAGATGGGATGGGCCTCACAGTCCCTATCTGCTGATGAGTGTGATATTTCCATGCTTCTAAGACAATAAATTATGCACTGTAATGTGTGTCATGCAACTTGAATCTGCTGCAGTGCTTGTCATGCAATAATCCACATGTGGGACCAAGTGTCTTGAGTCAAGTAGATCAATGTGTCTCCACTGACAAGAGAAGTAATTTTTGTCCCATCTTTCTTTGTTGATGCATTGAAGTTGTGTTCAGTTATCATTGTCTAATGCTTATTACTGACCAAAAATAAATGAATATTTCTAGCACTGTTGAGGTAGGTATTGCAGGCACCATCTATACTGTGTGATGAAACACTACATTGTCCATATCTGTGCTGCAAGTGCTGGCAAGTTATTTCATGCATATGATAACATTTTTTTTCCTCTGTGTTGCTCCATGATTAATAGTCAATAAAGTTATTTTGTGTGGTATTGGGATGGTGTGTGATGTCACTGGATTATGACAGGATCATTGTGGGGAATGCCTCAGTTGATGACAGCATAATCACCTTCATCAATCTCATTCTGACTGATACTGAAGCCCATTTAAGGGCTATTTTCACCTGCTATCTTTTGTACTTTGTCTGCTGTTGGATTCTGTCTCAGAGAACAGCACCATCCCACAGAGAACTGGGTCATAACTAGACATAGCCGAGTTCAACAACACTGACAATGCTGATGACTGGAGTAAATAGCTAGGATCATTAACATCAGACTTCCACTCACACTGGCACACATATCAATGGGCCTTACAAGCAAATGACCTTTATCATTGAAAGCTCGGAGCCAGGAAAACGAGATGGAAAAGTTGCAGGCACTAATGGCAAAGGGGAGGTGGACCTGACTGCTGTCACAAACACAATACCATGACTGGCACCAAGCCATCCCAGGTTTCAAGCTATGCTTGAGGAATGGGGAAGAGGGAAAAGATGGTTGTGTGTTTTATCTACGTTAGGGAAAGGATAAGGTGTACTAGGGAGGAGGGGGAGAAAGGCATGGCATAGGCTATATGGCTGTGTCTCTACAACCAGAGTGGTACAAAGGTTATACTAGGGATAGTTTATAGGCCTCCAATACAGAATGAGGAGCTTGATAGAGAGTTGGAGGAGCAGATAAAGAGGCTTAGCAGAAAATGGAGCACTTTGCTGGTGGGGGACATTAATCTACCAGGAGTAGATTGGAGCATTCTAGCTACCTCATGTGCCAGGAAGCAGATCCTACTGGAAGCATTCCAGGACAGCTTTGTGACACAGAAGGTAGCAGAACAAACCAGGGAGTGGAACATTCAGGACCTGGTGCTGGTGGATGGGGAGCCAGTCATGGATGTTGTACTCGAGGAACCCCTGGCATGAAGCGGCCACTGCACAGTGAAGTCCTCAATCAATCTAGGTTAGCCGCTACATGGACTAAGGCCATAATTTCAAAAGGGCAGACTTTGTCAGGATGGGCAGTATACTGGAATGGCACATAGATTGCATCTGCTGGTAAATGCACACCCCACAAAACTGTGAGAATTAACAAGAAGGGCATCGCTGAGGTTACAAGCACATGTTTCAAGAGCCACAGCAAGAAATCCAGGACCAAGATGCTTATCTGGATACACTATGTGTTAGATGACTGGGTGAGGGAAAAGAGACTTGCATTATAATCTACACAAGATCCAAAAGGAAAGAGAACAGGGAGGTATACATGAGGAAATCCTAGCAAGTAAGTAGCAAGGTAAGGGCAGCCAAGGCATAAGGAGAACTGAGGCTGGCCAAGGAGATCAAATAAAGAGAGAGATGGGCCTTTACCTAAGGGTAAGGGCATGATGTGGGTAGCAGAAGTGGAGATGATGCATGGGGATTTCACAGAAGGATGGGTGTTCGAGGGTTTTATGTCCCTGAAGATTGATTAGGCACATGGGCATTAAGGAACTCATCATGTAGCACTCACAGATTTGGCAGTAGTCCAGGTGAGGCAGTTAGTGGACCTGTTTAATCCCTCTCTGGAAACAGGTTGCATACCCAGGAATTGGAGGGTGGTGCTTGAGGGGACACGCCATAAGAGTGGGCCCAATGACTAACCAGGAAACTATAGACAAGTCAACATAACCTTAATTGTGGGACAGCTAAGTGAGTCTATCCTCATTGAAAGGCTGGTACAACTTCTGGAGTATAATGATCACCAGGATGGCAGACAGCATGGGGTTGTCTCTGGCAGATCCATCCAAATGAACCAGGTATACTTTTTAAATTGTGCGATGAGTGCACTTTACAAGTGTCGAACAGTATACGTCCCTTAACAGGGCTTCATCAAGGCATTTTATTTAGCACTGCACTGTAGGCTAACCACCAAATGAAGCAACATGGGAGTGGAAAGGAAACTGGTTAGAAGGGTCAAGAGTTGGTTGGGGAATAGACAAGTGAAGGTAGTGGTGGGTGGTGTGGTATCTGAGCCAAGGGCGTAACAAGTGGGGTCCCACAGGGCTCAGTGATGTGACCAATGCTGTGTAATGTTTTCTGTGTTGATATCACAGAATGGATAAAGAGTAAGATCATTCTCTTTTGCCTATGTCACAAAAATATGAGCAGAGGCAGTTGGTGGGGAAGGTGGTAAAATATGCCAATAGGATTTTGCAAAATATTAGTCATGGTCCAACACATGTAAACTTTGGGTTCAATGCCAAAAAGTGAACAGTCATGAACTTGTGACCAGGAACCCTGGAAATAGTTACTGTTTGGAAGGATTGCAGTTATTCAATTCAAAGGAGGACAAGGATCCAGGTTTACTAGTGACAGGGGAAATGAACCACTCAACACAGTGCAGGAAGGCAGTGGCCAAGGCCAATGGAATGAGTGGGTGCATTACAAGGGCGATTACCTCCGGGAGATGGGTAGTCATTTAACCCCTGTAGGGATCTCTGGTGAGGCTGTGCTTAGAGTACTACCCATATTTGTTCTCCTTCTTTTGATTTGGGAGCGCCAAGTTCATCATTTGTCACTGCTTAGCATTGCATCTAAAAAGACACAATCTCATCCAAGGGTCAAGCATGTGTATGTCTTGTTACAATTTTACTCCTCCCAACCCCCCCATGGTGTGTCAGCCATTTTGCAGACCTTAGCGTCATCTGCACAGAAAAGCATAACTTCACTTACGGCACCTATGCAGGGTTGATCAGGAAGACATTAAAGCAGCAATGCCCTTACATGGATCCCTGAGGCACAACAATGATTTTCTGCACCTGTTTAGCACCTGGTCATCAACAACTCTGCTGCCAACACTGCTACTGTATTGAGCAACTGCCTATGTGGAATGGTGTCAAAGTCCTGGATGAAATCAAGTTATGCACCATACACCACCCCTCCACATCTACCACCCAGCTCATCCAGTCCAGTAAACTTATCAATATTTTTGCAAATACATTCCAATTGTAAATCCATTCTGCCTTGGGCACTGAACTTGGCTGGCTACAAGAAATTTCACAATCCTTACTGTCAGTAGTGTCACTATTTATTTGCCCACCACTGAGATCTGTCGAACTGACCAGTAGTTGCCAACCTCCTCCCTGTATCAACTTTTGCATAGCAGACTATATTTGCCCACCTGCGGGCAAATCTGAACAACTCCAGCCTCCATCAAATTGTTAAATAGAGATGTTAGTGTGGTTGTTAGCTTCTCTCTAAGGTCTGCCTGTAAGCTACAAACTTGAATGTGACCTCTGGCCTAATCATGTTAGTAGTCTTACATCACTCCCTCCAAGCACAATTTTCCCTTGTCCCTATCTGTGGCATGTTTAACACCCCCCACACTGTGTCTGATCCCACCACTGCCTCTGATAACTACTTCCAGTGTCCACAACACAACCTGTGAAATAAGATTTTCTCACCTTTCCTCTTAATGTACATATCCTCCAATTTCATGTCATGCCCCCTTGTTCTTCTACGCTTTTCATATAACTTCTGGTGCAGACCCTGCACCATTTTAGTTCCCTCCACTGGACTACCTCCACCCTTTCTATGTTCTTGTGGAGATGGGGTCTCTAGAACTGCACACAGTACTCCAGATGGGGTCTCACCAATGGTCTGTATGGAGGGATAACAACTTCCTGCTTTCTACTGGTGATGCCTCTCCCTATGCATGTCAGTATCCCCCCCAGCCCCTCCTTACAGCCCTCTTACACTGCCAACCTACATTCAGGTCATTTGATATGACTTCCCCCATGTCCCTTTCAATTTTTGTTGCCGTTAATACCCCACATTGTGTACTTTTCCCTCAGATTTTGTTTCCCAGGTGCATTACTTTGCACTTCTTTGCATTGAATCTAAGCTGCAATACTTTTGACCATTCCTCCAACCTTGCCAGGTCCTTTCTCATCCTTTCCATCCCCCTATGTGGATCAACCCTGTTCCAGACATTTGTGTCATCTGTAAAGAGGCATACTTTTTCCTTCCAGTACCTCCACAATGTCACTCTGAAGATATTAAAGAGTACCAGTCCCAATGCTGAACCCTGCTGCACCCCGCTAGTAACCACCCTCTCTTCAGAGTGTACTCTATTTACTATTACCCACTGCATCGTGTTGTGCAACCAATTCTTTACCCAGATGATCAGCCTGGAACCCACTCACAGGCTGGCTAACTTGTTTATTAATAGTTTGTGTGGTATTGTATCAAATGCCTTGCAACGGTCTAGGTAGGCCATGTCCACAGCTCCTCCCAGTTCTACTACTTTGGTCCCCTAGTCAAAGAAATCTATCAGATTTGTCTGACACAAACTTTCTGCTGTGATTCCATGCTGCCTTGGGTCCTGTGCCCTCTGGCATCCAGCTACTCAACAATTATTTCTTTCAACAGTGATTCCATCATTTTCCCTACCACTGGGGTCAAACAAACAGATTTGTAGTATCCTGCCTCTGCTTTGGTCCCACATTTATGAAGTGGAATCACATCTGCCCTCTCCAGTCCTCAGGTACTACACCATCCTCCCATGATTTGTTAAAAATGGTAGTTAGTGGTACCACTAGTTCTCCCCTTAGTTCTTTTAGAATTCTGTGGTGAATACTGTCAGGCCATATTGCTTTGTCCACATTCAGTTTTAGGAGTTCTATCAGAACCCATTCTTTTGTGAATGGACTGGTATTGACACCCCTATCCTGTGTGCTTCCATTATTTGGTTTAAGTAACTCCCCCTCTTCTTCTTTTGTGAATACTGAGCAGAAGTATTTGTTCGGTATCTCTGCTTTTTCATTGTCAGCCTCTGCCCAACCCCTCCCCTTTATTAAGCCTCACTGTCCCTTCCAGGTCTTTCTTCACTCCCTGATGTACCTATAAAAGGTTTTATTCCCCTTCTTAACCAAGTTGGCTATTTTTTTTTGGTTTGGACCTTTGCTATTCTGACTGCCTTCCCTTCTTCCTTCTGCTTTAACTGATACAGTTCTCTTTCTTGCTCCTTCTGTGTTTCCTTATACTTCCTGAATGTTATCTTTTTCTCCCTAACCTTCCCCACCACCTCTTTTGAGAACCATTATTGCTTTTACCTTCATTTTGATTTATTTATTTGCTTCACACAAAGGCTTATTGCCTCTGTGATAGCAGTTTTGATTTTTACCCATTGGTCCTCCACCCCTTCTTCTTTCCCATTTGCTAGTGCTTTTCTAAGGCACTCTGACATTTTGCTGAAGTCAGCCTTCCTAGATTCCATTATCATTTCCTTTCTTGACTTGACTGTATGGCTGTGTTTATCACGAACCACACTGTTTAAACAATGAAGACTACAACATGGCTGCCAACTAACTTACAGATTGCTTTAGGGACGGGGGGTATAGACATAGTAGTCTAGCCACTGCTAGAGAAAAGAGTGACATGATCACTAGACAATACTTGTAAATATCACAATTGCAACAAAATACACAAGAAGAGAGAATCACAGTTTCATTCAACTACTCTGACCAATTTTATCTTATTAAAAATTCCATTTTAAAACCCTGAGAAGTATCACAATCAAGTAAACAGAGTGAACAAACATTTAAAGAGAAACCGCTTATAATAGCTAAAAAAACAAAATCCCTAAATGACAGATTGTGCCATTTGGTGTATCAGAACCCCATACAAAAGTACAAAATCCTTGAATGTAGAACAAAAATAATAGGAAACTGTCCCTGAAGAAATTGCCAAAACTGTAACAGCACGAGAAAAACTAAAATAGTTTATAATCCACACAGAGATAAGCAAATTGAAATTAAACAGTTCATTAGTTGCCAAACAGAACAAGTGATCTATGCCCTTAAATGTCCATGTGACCTGCACAACATAGGGCAGACATCTAGGTCTTTAAAATGAAGACTTAATGAACATCACAGTGACATTAGAAGAGGAGATCTGAATTCAGTAGTTTCTAGACATTTTACAGAACACAAACAGAACCCGTCTACATTTAGATTTGTAGGGTTAGAAAATGTAGAAACCCCATTACTGGGAGGTATTATTCAAAATAGCCTTCTTAAAAGAGAAGACTATTGGAAAGAGAGATTTGGCACTCTGAATAAACGCTATGGCCTTAACAAGGAAATAGTATGGTCCGAGTTTGTTGAATGAACTTTGACCTTTTTTACTTTTGACACTATAACAATTTGATTGTCTGTCATAGTGTGCTGGTAAGGGCTGACCACCTTAATTGAACCATTCCCCAGTTCATAGCCTAGTGGCCACCTCTATATGCCCTAGTGGCTTTGGTGGGTCGGGACATGGCACCATCATTCTAGGTTTGGCGCCTATGTCCCAATTCAGCCTTCTGATGTATTTTGAACCTTCATGCAGAAAATAGTTTAGAATATCTAGAAGTTGATTTAAATGTCAAAAATAGGACTTTTTGAACTGAGTCCAAAAATTTCCTTTCCGAAGGAAAGAAGATTTAGACCAGGACATAACCATTTAATCATAGAAAAATGGGAGATTGAAGGAAAAAAATTTACTTTGCATGTTTATAAAGTTTAAAAATATAGGACAAAGATTCCTGACTTTACCACACAAGACTTTAGAAGTGGTGAATTTTTCCCTTTAGGAAAATCTTAGAAAACTCTAACTACAGAGAATCATTCCCACTGCCCATGACTTGAAGAAATTGAGCATTCTCCTCATATTCAGAAGGTCACATATCTTCATTCCGAGTTAGCCAATGGAATTTCACTTCCTGGTAGGAAGGAGCGAGGCTGCAACTTTAAAACTCAGTGTTCTACAGCAATGATAGCTATAGAGATATGAGAGATGCCAGGGGAGCATTCTAACAAAGAGCCAAGTGAGTATTGCTCCACAACTTTTACAGGAATGCTAAAAATAAGTAAAAGACTATAATAAACACTGAACAGAAGTTAGAATTGAAGAAATGTACTGTCATGGTTAGTTTGTACAAAAAGGTAAAGAATGATACAAACAAAAAAGAATTTTGATTATTGAGTTTTAAAAAATCATTAATAATGCAAGTGAAATTAAAATAATGAAAATCAGGCCAACAGGTTGAGGGGAGTATGGAAAAGTCTACTAAGCCCTGAACAAGCAGGGTTTGTGGCGGGGCGTACTTCAGCGGATCATTTTAGGAAATTGTTCTACCTGATTTCTGCATCCAGGGACCCTGAAAGCGGCCTTGGTGTCCCTGGATGCAGAAAAAGCATTTGATAAGGTGGAGTGGAAATACCTGTTTGAGGTCCTCTCATAATTTGGCATACTGCAAGCCTTTATTGATCAAATTTGGGTTTTGTATCGCTGTCCGTCAGCACGATTGCAATGCAATAATCACATTTCTGATGTCTTTACACTTCATCGAGGTACCCGACAGGGTTGTCCTCTTTCCCCCTATTTATTTAATCTATACATAGAACCCTTAGCTAGAGTTCTCAATTTGGAACAGGGGATAAGAGGTATCCGATTGGAACACCTGGAATTTAAATTATCCCTGTTTGCTGATGATTTGCTTTTTCATATTTCGAGCAGTAGACAGTCCCTCCCCCACACCCTCCAAATTATTTCCCAGTTTAGTGAATTTTCAGGCTATAAACTAAATAAAAATAAAACTATGGTATATTTCTTATCCCCTCTCCTTATGAGAGACCTAATTGAAAATATGGGCCTCCAATGGGAGAAAGGATACCCAACTTACTGGGGTATCAAAATCTCTAAAGACATTTCTACTCTTAGGGATCTCAATTTAGTCCCACTGTTAAAATCAACTAAAGAAGATCTGGCGAGATGGAACAATCTACCGTTATTCTTCTGGGGTAGGCCTAATGTCCTCAAAATGTCAATTTTGCCCAGATTTTATACCCCCTTAGTAATCTTAACATTTACCTCTCTGAATCATTTTTTTATTGCTTCAGAGGAGTTTCGCGGATTTCCTTTGGAAGGGGAAGGCTTCCCGTAGGGCCTACAGAAAACTTACCCTTCCTAGGGCATTGGGGGGGCTTCAATTACCTGAATACTATATTTATTATCTGGAAATTCATGCTAATGGATTTTTACATTGGTTTACGTCTATGGCCAGTATATTGGAGAGCCCTCCATGGCTGCTCTAAGACATCCAACAGGCCTGTTCTTGTAATATGGCCCTGGGGGCTTTGTTGTTTAATCCATGGTCAAATATTCCATTAAAACTCAGGAATTCTCCCCTTGGGTGGGATGTGAGAGCTTTACAACAATTATGCTCTCTGCTTCAAATCTTCACTAAAAAAGACCTGAAGCAACCCTTGCTTAATACCCCAAACTTAAAAATAGACAAGAAAACAATTAAAACCTTTTTTGGAGGATCCCACAAGGAGTTATGCCTTGCTGACTTTGTTTCGGGTAACTCAATCCTATCTATTTCTATCCTGCAAACAAAGTTTAAGATGCCTCTAAAACAATCGGTTTCAGTTATTTCAAACACATCAGTGTATTAAACATTTTCTGGGTAAACCTCCATGGTCGGGGGTAGTATTAAATAATCTCTGGTTAATATCTAAGGGTCGGAAAGCGACAGCTAAATTGTACAAGAGAATCATAAGCCATGTTGTGTTAAAGGTTTTCCCCATAGCCTATTATTGGAAAACAATTACAATAAGGACTTCCCGGATAAAATATGGGAAAAGATCTGGACAGATAACTATCTTTTAATTAAACAAGACTGATTAAGAAACATTCAGTTCAATATTCTCCATAATTTATATTTTACGCCCGCTAAATTATTCCGGATAGGGAGGCTGGCTTCAGCAGAATGTAAAGAATGTGGCTATGAGTTTGCTACATTACATCATAAACTATGGTCATGCCCTAGAATAGTTACATTCTGGAAGCTGGTCTAAAAGAGGGTGGTGTCCTATCTTAAAATTACCTCACACTTTAATGAGGACACTTGTCTGTTAGGTATGTATTCAGCGATACCTACCGATTCTCAAAAAGTACAGTTAACACTGGTGGCTACGGTCACTAAGCTAGTAATACTTAGACACTGGAAGGTGGATTGGGAACCTTCATTTAGAGAATGGTGGGCAGAATTTCTTACAGTTCTAAATGCAGAAAGATATGTAGCCTGGTTCTCCCACTCTGGCGAGAAGTTCCAGGAATGCTGGGGTGAACTTTTTTTAATTCTTAAGGACAAATTTGGTTACTGAACCATCACCCAGCAGTCCCTTTCCCCTTCCTCTCCACTAAGGCCAACGATTCCTCTGGTATATGATTACTTTAGATGTTTACTGTGCAAGATGACCTTTTGTCTAGGGATAGATATATTTTTAGGCTTTTATAGGGGGGCATAATAACTTTCAATGTGTTCCTTTTAACTAATTTTTTTATATATAGTTTTTTTTTTTACCTTACTTTCCTTGTTCCCTCCCTTTTACTACATTTCGTGCTGGATTGGTTAAGGGCTGTGCCATAAACCTCTACTTGTACTACTCATAGGACCCTTACATGGGCCTATATGGTTTATACAATATCAGTTATAGATCCATTTAGGTTATGGTAAAGGGGCTGGTGCTGGTTGGGTGGGTTTTTTTTCTCCTTCTTTCCTGTAGGGTGGGAAGGGCTTGTTTTGTTTATATTTGTTTTTTTTTTTATTCTTTTCTTTCTGTTTTTCAGGTTGTTTTATTTCACTGTAATATGAACAAGCCTGTGATTGCCTAGCCAAGATAGAATGTTGTTTTGTGATTTTTTTTATTTCATGAGCTATGTTAACCTGTGTTTCTAAAAAATAAAGTTATTTGCCAAAAAAAATAAATAATGAAAATATGTACATTTCAAGGAGAACACTAAAAGCAATATGCTTTTGTCTTTGTCCCTTAGACTCTGTACATAAAAGAAAACAGAAACAAGTGTGTTTCAGAAATAAACCAATAATAAAGGTGCAAACCTTTAAGAAATTCTTGTGGGACAAATGAACATTGGGCAGGTAGCAATGTGACTATTTGCACTGAGAAAATAGAACAAGGTTACCATCAGTATGATAAATTTAAACAGTATATTCTCTTATGCTTATTTACAGACAAGACAACCAAATGAATGAGTGGTTCCCACAACGGGTTCTAAATATTAAAAGCAAAACAGAACATTTACCAAGGCATACTACCATTAGATTCAAAAGGAACACCCATAGAAGATTAAGCATTTCCAAAAGAAATAAAATATGAACACGATTATGAATTATTTTTTTCTGTTTGCAGTCCAGAATAAAAACAGCACTCAAGGAAGCAGATACAGCAAAGTTGTATAACAAGTTTTTATTGCCCAGGTGGCATATGAGTTTATAAAACTTTGTTTTTACTTTTTACTTTATGGTTGGTCAATTCATTATAACTTTTAAAAAAGTTTTTGTACTTTGAGATTCAATTATAATGTAACATAAACCCTACTAGTAATTCATCCTTCCAGCAGAAATGGAAGTTTATAGACTTTTTGATTTTGGTTTAGATGCACTTATAATTTATATACAAAGAATTGATATATAGTATGACTAAGTTACCATAAAAAAATTGATATGATAGGCTAGTAAATCTTACTTTAAGGATACTAATATTAATTACCTAATGTTTTATTACCTTTAGTAACCTGATGAAGCAGAAAGTGAATTCTGGGAAACATGATTATTATACTGAATTATACAATGGCAAGAAAGAATCCTGGCTTCTGATTGGTCAGTTGTCCACCACAGCAGGGATGTTATCCTGACATGACATCCCAGTTGTAGTGCCAGCCAGCTTATTTATTTATTTATTTATTTATTTATTTATTTATTTATTTATTTATTTATTTCAGTTTAGGATTCATATCTTTGAGTCAAGGACTCATTTTCAAAGGTTCCCAGTCAGTTAAATGAACAAATACAGACAACATAACACATAGCACAGCAGTGGATTACAAAATCAGGTTACAGAGGGTTGCACATTTTTTTTAAGTTTAACTAATACATAGGAGTCTAGGTTTCAATAGTACATAGGAGTCAAACATTGTAAGTTTCACTAGCACATAGGGGTCTAACATTGCAAGCAGCAGCACTAAGTGTGGGCATAGTACTGTTAGAAACAGGAAAGAGATAGAGGCCAGAGATTGAGTCTCTGCTGTGTAGTACAGGGGGCAAGTGGGGTGGGGCGTAGACAGTTGCCAGAGTGGTAGACTGAGCTCACCAGTGGTGGCCAGGGATGAGAATGGGGGGGTGGGAAGCAGCACAAGGTAGGCATTGTCAGATGTTCACATATGTAGTTGATGGAGTGGGCAATCTGTGATGGGGGTTATTGTAGTGTAGACTATGCAAGGTAGGTATTTTGGGGATAGGGGAATTGTTGAAAAGAGCAGAGTGGGGAAAGAGTGCGGGGCGGTGGTTGGGTGGTTAGTTGAGTTAGTTAGGACTCAGAGGAACTTAGGGCAGGCAGACAGCACTAGCTGGCAAAAGCTGGAGTGTAGGTTAGGGCCAGTGGGAAGCTATACTAGATCCTGGACCCCATGGCATTGGCCATACAAATTGCCACCATAGAGAGATCTGTTTACTACTGTGTTAACAGTCATTGCTAAGAAGGGTAGAAAGTAAAATGTATGCCAAAACTTGGAACAGGAGCAGCACCCTATCTAGGGTTGGTGTTTAAGGGGATTTAAATGAAGTATGGGTACACATGTAGAAACAAAAAAAAAATAGGAAAGCTAAAACACCCTATCAGGGTTAAGTGTACATAAAAAGTTCACAGTAACATAGGAAGCTGTGTAGTGGCTGTGGCATGGCAGGTTTCAGAGATACCCAGATGGCAGTGCTGCCCCATTTGCACATACCTTTCTTGGTTGAGGGAGTATGTTGCTAGGCTCCAGCATGAGTTGGCTGAGATTTGAGCAATCTCTCCCCCCCGGGGCCACCAAGGCTGCCACCATTGCCTTAGATGATGCCAGTGAGGAGGAAGGCTGAACTGCAGTGGGCTCTGGAAATGTGGGGATGGTGGGCCAGAGGCACATTCCTCAACTGGTACCTCTATGCAATTCCTGCATTGCTCTGGCAAGGCAGAACTGCCAAGAAGAGGTACCCCTAGTAGAGGCCAATGAGGATGTGAGGGTTTTCTGTAGTGGAGACCCCATGGAGGGTGGAAGAGGACTCCAGAGAATGAGGAGGAGGAGGCAACTTCTAGTGGAGGACTCAATTGTGAGAGTAATAGATTTTGAAATAGGAAAGGGAGGGGAGAAGGAGGTTAGCTGTCTGTGCAATGCCTCAGCCTAGAGGGATGGGAAACAGATCCTAAAGATTGCTACAGCAGCAGAATGGGAAACAGAGCTGGGTGTCATTGTCCACCTGAGGACTAATGACCTGGCTTGGGAAGGAGTCCAATTTGTTGCACTCCAACAGAATTCTGTTAGAGTGCAACAAATTGAAGTTCATGTTTTTCAGGCTAGCCGCCCCTGTTGCACCCCTCTGTATAACACTGGAGTGCACAAACTAACTTTGGATTCTTGCTAGGGATGAGGCTGGCATAGTGCGGGGGGAATTTAGGGAGTTGGTGAGTGGTTTTAGACAGGTAGCTCATTCAGTGGCTTTCACTGAGGTGCTGCCCATCTACGACAAGGGGAGGACAAGGATCTCCACAACAGGAGTTTTAATTCATGGTTGAAGGAATGCTGCAAAGAGGAGGGGTTCAGTTACACTGGGGACTGGGGACCGACTTGGGAGGATAAGGGTTCTATAGAGGAGTGATGGTCTGCATCCACCTGGGATGGGAACCACAGTCCTTGGTGGACTACTGCCAGCCATATCACAACACATCAAAACAGAGATCACTACACAGCAGCTGTCAAAGACCAGCCTGACAGAAAGAAGCAAAAGATAAAGCAGGCTCATATCAGTATTTCCTAAGCTAAATTTCCAATTCTACAAAATGGCAACAATAGAAAAATGGTTCTTTGAGGACAAAGAAAAAGCTGAACAAAATGCTGAACCCAGAAAGAAAAAAAAATGGAGGCATGTTCAAATCCACGACAACCAGCTCGATCAAATTGAATGTGACAGGAATGAAACTTCCACTTAGCAGCAAACTGTGTGGGCCGTTAATGTCTTAAATGACTGGATCACAGAAACAGGAACTGAACTTGGCTTATCAACAGTAAGTGAAAGTGCTTTCAATCAAATTTTATCTAAGTTTTATGTCTCAGTAAGAACCAGTAATGGAGACCAATATGGGATAAGTAGTTTCATTGGTTTGAAAGCAGGGCTCAATCGTTACCTAAATGAGCTCCCTCTGGCAAGAAACATTAACATAATCACCAACAAAGAATTTCACAGCTCAAATAATGTATTTACAGCTCAAATCAAAAGCCTGAGATGTGAGGGAAAAGACAAGGTCAACACTCCCCTCATGGAGACAGAACTGTCATTTCTCAGACAATCTGAGGCTCTCAACACGGAAACCCCCAAAGGACTTCTAAGCCGCATCTGGCTAGAGGTTCAGTTGCATTTTGCCAGAGGTGGGTGCAAGGGGCAAAGACAACTACAGTCTTCCAGTTTCGATTTCAAAAGAACAGAAATGGGGCTTGAGTACCCAACCCTCAACTTCAGCGAAAAAACTAAGAATCTCTACAATCCATTAGAAAAAGACCGGGATCGCTATAGGGGTACAATGTTTGCCATAGCAGGCCATCCTCAATGCCCAGTTGCTCTCTTAAAAAAGTACATTTCCAAACTGCCTAACAACAGCCTATGCCTTTTCCTGCATCCTCAATGAAAGCCGGCAAGTGACTGGGTCACAGAAAAACTTTGGTACACCTTAGAGCTGTGCGGCAAATAATACCTGTCTTCCATGCTGCCAGAAATGTGCCACACTGTAGGCCTGCCACATACATACATACATACACTAATCATTCCTTGCAGGCGACAGCCATCCAATTGTTGAGTAATAAGGGACTAGAGAGCAGTCAAATAATCTCCATAACTGGCCACAAGCAGGAATCTTCTTTAAAAAGCTACTGGGTCTCGACGCTGCAACAAAGATCGCAATGGAGCACTATACCATTGGAAACAGCAGTAGGAACCGGATCTGTGCCTCAAACCTGCGATGCCACTGCAAAAGTCACGGAGCTGGAACCAGAACCAATAACAGCTACCTCGGATCACACCATGGCAACAGTAAATGTCCCACCACCAAGAAACACCCATGAAGACTGCACCAAATGAGAAAGCAGCACCAGAGAAAACATAGAAGCAGGAAGCCCCTTCAACAACACCGCCCTGCAAAGTACAAGCAACGGCAACCAATTCTACATCCATGGCATCAGCATGTGTGTATTTAATATCTGCAAGACTTAAATAAAATATCAGTTTGTCCTTCATGTTGTTTTTAAATTGATTTTAAAGTGCTGACCTATTAGTAAATATTCAAAACATTTCTAAATCGATTTTAAACTGCTGACCAGTTGCTAAATCAGTTTCTTCAGGACTTTTAAGTGTTCATTGTTTCTCCACAATTGTAAAGTATTCAGAAAGTTTCTTAAGTTTCACAAACATTCTGCAAACCACACATGTTAAAAATATTTAACAACTGTTTATTTATTCCCATATTTACAGCCTATTAAAAAGTTGAAACAGAGAACTATTTTATCCAGTGGAAGAATATTGCACAATTGCATTCATAAAAAATACTTTAAACCCACTTTTTCTTATCTGTCTCTTCATTTAACACATTCAAGCCATTGCATAATAGGAATAATGCCTTCCAGGATGGGAGTTATGCTGGGAAAACATCCCTCCTCAGGTGATGGACGCCCTCGCCGTTGGCCTCAGACCCAACCACCTGAGGTGGGATGTTATCCCAGCATAAATCCCACCCTGTCGGGCGTTATTCCATTATTAAATGACTTATAAGCAACAAGCAACTTGGGTTGACCATCTTACTAAAACTACTACTGGTGAGGGGGTCTCCCATCTCCATAAACTGTTTGCATAACTTTAATGTTTGACATTATTGTGTGCTTTTAATCCACACTGTTTTGTCACAAAAACACACATTTTTTGATGGACAGAGTATCATTCTGAAGCAAAATCAGGGTCATTCATGAAAATAATGGACAGTTCTGGGATATGCCTAGGGATTACTGTTTCAGATGTCCTGAAAATGTCAAAGCCGAGTACAATGGGAGCTGGCAAGGCCAGTTGCATGCTGGGGTGCATAGAATGGGATATCACCTGCAGATGACATGAGGTAGTGATGCTGTTATACAAAACCATAGTCTGGGCTCACATCAAGTACTGTGTGCAGTTCTGGAGGCCTCACCTTCGAAAGAACATGCACAGGCTGGAGGTGGGCCAAAAAAGGATGACTAAGATGGTATAGGACTTGCACCACAAGACTTTTGAGGAGTCAATATATGTAGTCACTTGAGGCCAGGAGGGGGCCAGGGGACATGATAGAAATATTCAATTACCTTAGGTGCATAAACAATGAGCAAGGGGTTGAACTCTTCAAATACAGGAGGAGTACAAGACCTAGGGACCACGACATGAAATTGGAAGGTTGCAGATTAAGAGTGAAAGTGACAAAGTTTTTCTTCATGTACAGGGTGGTGGATGAATAGACTGGTCTGCCACAGGAGGTGGTTGGAGCGAGCACTGTAGTTCGATTTAAATGTACATGCAAAAGGCATAGGGGAAGCATAGAGGTTAACCATGGGGAAGTTCAAAAGCTGTAATCAAGTACTGGACTTCTGGGCAGACTGGATGGGCCTACCGGTCCTTATCTGCTGATAAGTGTGATATTTCCATGCTTCTAAGAGAATAAATAATGCACTGTAATGTGTGTCATGTAACTTGAATCTGCTGCAGTGCTTAGCATGCAATAATCCACTTGTGGGACCAAGTGTCTTAGGTCAAGTAGCTCAGTGTGTCACCTACTGATAAGACAAGCAATTTTTGTCCCATCTTTCTTTGATGATGCATTGAAGTTGTGTTCAGTGATCATTGTCTAATGCTTATTACAGTCCAAAAATAAATGAGCATTTCTAGCACTGTTGAGGTAGGTATTGCAGGCACCATCTATACTGTGTGATGAAACACTACATTGTCCATATCTGTGCTGCAAGTGCTGGCAAGTTATTTCATGCATATGGTAACATTTTTTTTTCTCTGTGTTGAGCCATGATTAATAGTCAATAAAGTTATTTTGTGTGGTATTGAGATGATGTGTGATGTCATTGGATTATGACAGGATCATTGTGGGGAATGCCTCAGCTGATGACAGTATAATCACCTTCATCATTCTCATTCTTACTGATACTGAAGCCCACTCAAGGGCTATTTTCACCTGCTATCTTTTGTACTTTGTCTGCTACTGGATTCTGTCTCAGAGAACAGCACCATCCCACAGAGAACTGGGTCATAATTAGACATAGCCAAGTTCAACAACACTGACAATGCTGATGAATGGAGTAAATAGCTAGGATCATTTGCATCAGACTTTCACTCACACTGGCACACATATGTAGTGGGGGGTGGCAGGAAGTAGGCTGTTGGTTAACTAGAATCTGCAGCTTATCCAGTAGGTAGGGAAATAGGCAGACTGGGTGGGTCAAGTGGTCCTTATCTGCTGTAAAAGTCTATGTTTCTATGTTTCTATATCTATGGACCTTACAAGCAAATGACCTTGATTATTGAAAGCTCGGAGCCAGGGAAATGAGATGGAAAAGTTGCAGACACTAATGGCAGAAGGGGAGGTGAGCCTGGCCACCATCACTAACACAATACCATGACTGGCACCAAGCCATCCCAGATTTCCAGATATGCTTGAGTAATGGGGAAGAGGGAGAAGGTGGCTGTGTGTCCATGTGAGTTAGGGAAGGGATAAGGTGTACTGGGGGGAGGGAGAGGAAGACATGGCTTAGGCTATATGGGTGTGTCTCTACAACCAGTGCGGTACAAAAGTTATACTATGGGCAGATTATAGGCCTCCAATACAAAATGAGCTTGATAGAGAGGTGAGGGAGCAGACAATGGAGCACTTTGCTGGTGGTGGACTTTAATCTACCAGGGGTAGATCGGAGCATTCTAGCTACCTCATGTGCCAGGAGCAGATCCTACTGGAAGCATTCCAAGACAACTTTGTGACCCAGAAGGTAGCAAAACAAACCAGGGAGTGGAACATTCAGGACCTGGTGCTGGTGGATGGTGGGCCAGTCATGGATGTTGTACTTGAGGAACCCTTGGCATGAAGCGGCTACCGCGCAGTGTGGTCCTCAATCAATCTAGGTTAGCCACTACATGGACTAGAGCCATGAATTTCAAAAGGGCAGACTTTGTCAGGATGGGCAGTATACTGGAGTGGCATATAGATAGCATCTGCTGGTACATGTACACCACACAAATCTGTGAAATTAACAAGCGGGGCATGGCTGAGGTTACAATCACATCTGTCAAGAGCCACAGCAAGAAATCCATGACCAAGGTACTTATCTGGATGAACTATGAGTTAGGAGACAGGGAGAGGGAAAAGAGAGCTGCATTATAATCTACATAACATCCAAAAGATAAGAGAACAGGGAGGAATACATGAGGAAATCCTAGCAAGTGAGTACAACAGTAAGGGCAGCAAAGGCGTCAGGAGAATTGAGGCTGGCCAAGGAGATCAAATAAAGTAAGGGGATGTGCCTTTATCTAAGGGTAAGGGCATGATGTGGGTAGCAGAAGTGGAGATGACACATGGGAAAATCACAGAGGGGTGGGTGTTGGAGGATTTTATGTCCTTGATTATTGATTAGGCACATGGGCATGAAGGAATTCATCCTGTAGCACTCACAGATTTGGCAGTAGTCCGGACGAGGCAGTTAACGGACGTGTTAAATCCCTCTGTGGAAACAGGATGCATACCCAGGGATTGGAGGATGGTGCATGAGGGGACACACCATAAGAGTTGGCCCAATGACTAACCAGGAAACTACAGACAAGTCAGCATAATCTTAATTGTGGGACAACTAATGGAGTCTATCCTTAATGAAAGGCTGGTAAAATTTCTGGAGTATAATGATCACCAGGACGGCAGACAGCACAGGGTTGTCTCTGGCAGATCCATCCAGATGAACAAGGTATACTTTTTAAATTGCATGATGAGTGCACTGGACAAGTGCCGTACGGTAAATATCCCTTACCAGGGCTTCAGCAAGGCATTTTATTTAGCATTGCATGGTATGCTAACCAGCAAATGGAGCGACATGGGAGAGGAAAGGAAGCTGGTTAGATGTGTCAGGAGTTGGTTGGGGGATAGACATCTGAAGGTAGTAGTGGGTGGTGTGGTATCTGAGCCAAGGGCAGTAACAAGTGGGGTCAGTGATGTGACCAGTGCTGTGTAATGTTTTCTGTGTTGACATTGCAGAATAGATAAACAGTAAGATCATTCTCTGCCTATGACACAAAAATCTGAGCAGAGGCAGATGGTAGGAGAGGTGGTAAAATATTCCCATTGGATTTTATAAAACTTTAGTAATGGTCTAATACATGAAAATGATGGGTACAATGCCAAAAAATGAACAGTCCTGCACTTGTGACCCAGGAACACTGAAAATAGTTACTGTTTGGAGGGATTGCAGTTATTCAGTTCAAAGGTGGACAATGATCTGGGTTTACTAGTGACAGGGGAAATGAACCACTCAGTACCATGCAGGAAGGCAGTGGCCAAGGCCAACAGAATAAGCGGGTGCATTATAAGGGCAATTACCTCCAGGAGAGGGGTAGTCATCCAGCGCTTGTAGGGATCCCTGATGAGGCTGCACTTAGAGTACTACCGCCCCCCACACCCATTTGTTCTTCTGTGGATTTGGGCACACCAAGTTCATCATTTATCACTACTTAGCATTGCACCTAAAAAGACACAATCTCATCCAAGCTTCATGCATGTGTATGTCTTGTCACAATTTTCCTCCCCCAATGGTGTGTCAGCTATTTTGCAGACCTTAGAGTCATCTGCACAGAAAAGCGTAACTTCACCTATGGCGCCTATGCAGGGTTGATCAGGAAGACATTAAAGCAGCACTGACCTTGCACAGATCCCTGTGGTTTTCTGCACCTGTCTAGCACCTGGTCTTCAATAATCCTGCTGCCAACACTACTACTGTATTGAGCAACTGCCTATGTGGAATGGTGTCAAAGTCCTGAATGAAATCACGTTATGCACCATACACCACCCTCCCACATCTTCCACCCAGGTCGCCCAGTCCAGTAAACTCATCAAATACCTTTACAAGTACATTCCAATTGTAAATCCATTCTGTCTTGGGCACTGAACTTGGCTGGCTACAAGAAATTTCACAATCCTTTCATGTCAGTAGTGCCATGATTTATTTTCGCACCACTGAGATCTGTAAACTGACCAGTAGTTGCCAACCTCCTCCCTGTACCTACTTTTGCATAGTGAGACTATATTTGCCCACCTGTGGGCAAACCTGGACAACTCCTATCGCCATTGAATTGTTAAATAAGGATGCTAGTGTGGTTGCTAGCTTTTCTCTAACTTCTGCCTGTAAGTCAAAACTTGAATGTGACCTCTGACCTGATCAGGTCAGTACCCTTACATCACTACCGCTAAGCACAATTTTTCCTTGTCCCTGTCTGTGACACGTTTAACACCCCCCACACTGTGTTTGATTCCAACACCACCTGTGGTAACTACTTCCAGTGTCCACAACACAACCTGCGAAGCATGATTTTCTCACATTTTCTCTTAATGTACATACCGTCCAATTTCATGTCATGCCCCCTTGTTCTACTACTCTGTCTACACTGCAGGAGGCTCCCCCATGCACCTAGTGTTGTCCATTGTGGTACTTGCCAGTTTCTATCATGTCCCCCAACTACTTTGTTATCTTCCAGTGAATACATAGTGTGGTCCTTAACTCTTATCATAAGTTTTGTTGTACAAGCCATGTACCATCTTGGTTGCCCTTGTCTAGGCCACCTCCACCCAGCGAATGTCCTTTCTTAGTTGTTGCCTCCAGAACTCCATGTAGTAGTTTAGGTGTGGCTTACCTGTATTTTAGGTTCTGTGTGATAATGGCGAAAGCCTAAAGGCGATTCCTATTATGCAGTCAGAGTGCCGAATATGTTTTCGGCACTACTGACACCACGGCGCACAGGACAAAGGTGCCAGGGACATAACTTTCACACCCCACACCCACACAGGGGGCTTCATTCCCTGCACCCCAATACTAAAGGATTCTCAGCTCCAGGTGGATGCATGTCGGGGGGGTGAAATCATGTAAAAATAAAGGTTCAGGCTAGGCGCAATTAAACCGCACCAGCGCCCAGACCTGAACCCGGAACCTCACCCACCCCAACCACAGGCCAACCCCCAATGCCCCAATGCAGCTCAGTAACCCACTGCAGCGCCACCCCTACAGTTCTTCTGCCCCTCCCAGCCCATGCTCACCATGCTCCCCCCCACGCACGTACATATAGTGACATCCTATCGCCCATTTTGTCCACCCCCTCATCCGGTCACCCTACCCTCCTATCACTGTGAGGGATTTCACCAAGGAGTCGCCATTACGGACGGGGCCCTTCCCCATGCACCATCCTCATGGGCTAATGTATTTTACACAAAGGTTATACAAGGGCATCACCCCTCCATTCTTCTGCTACTGATACCTGTGCCTATGCACACAAGCATGCCACAGTCTCTGATGTACAGTCTTTGTCACAGAATTGCAACAATCTTTAAGATTTGTTATACACGTCCTTCCTGCTGAGAATCCATGTTGCCTTGGATCCTGCTCTCCTTTGGATTCCAGGTGTTCCACTATCATTTCTTTCAGCAGAGTCTACATGATCTTTGACAACACTGACATGAGGCTGACTGACCTGCAATTCTCCGCATCATCCCTACTGCTGCACTTTTGAAGACGGACTAAATGTCCTCTCCTGCAGTTCTTTGTAATCACTCCTGTGTTGATAGACTCTGCGAGCAATGATGCCAGAGGCACTGGGATGGCCAATAATTTCCTTGGGTTCACTCCATCTGGTCCCATAGTTATATCAACCTTCTGTTGTGTGAGTTTCTCATGAACTATCTTGGCACCTCACAGCAACTCAGCAGCACCAGCGATCCTATAGATGAGCATTCTAGTCCATCCCAGCTGTGCCACTGGGTACCCATAGCACCCTCTTTTTCTACTGCATCATATCCCAAGTCTACCAGCCATAACAACACCCCCCCCCCAAAAGGAGTTGCTTCCTCTGCCTCTTTGGTCCTCTGTAGCCACTCATGGTGTCTCTGGCATGCAAACCACCCATTATCCACATAGAAACAGAAACATAGAAACATAGACTTCAATGGCAGATAAGGACTACTTGGCCCACCCAGTCTTCCCATTTCCTTACCTATTAGATAAGCTGCAGATCCTAGTTTTACCAACAGTGTACTTCCTCCCACCTCCCACTAGATTTGCCTTATGTCTGATCAATGCATTTGTAAATTTCTCCACTGGTTTTGATCATACAACCTCCTCAGGAAGGATGTTCCATGCATCCACCACCCTCTCCGTGAAAAAAATACTTCCTCTCATTGCACCTGAGCCAACCCCCCCCTCTATCTTCAATTTGTGCCCTCTTGTTCTTGCACATCCTTTTTCTGAAAGATGCTACCCTCTCATACTTTGCTGATTTCCCTGAGGCATGTGAAAGTTTCTATCATGTCCCCCCCCCCCTTCCTCGAGAGTATGCATATTAAGTTCTTTTAGTAGCTTTTCATATAACTTCTGGTGCAGACCCTGCACCATTTTAGTTGCCCTCCACTGGACTACCTCCACCCTTTCTATGTTCTGGTGGAGATGGGGTCTCCAGAACTGCACACAGTACTCCAGATGGGGTCTCACCAATGGTCTGAATGGAGGGATAACAACTTCCTGCTTTCTACTGGTGATGCCTCTCCCTATGCATGTCAGTATCCCCCCAGCCCCTCCTTACAGCCCTCTTACATTGCCAACCTACATTCAGGTCATTTGATATGACTCCCCCCAGGTCCCTTTCAATTTTTGTTGCCGTTAATACCCTCCATTGTGTACTTTTCCCTCGGATTTTGTTTCCCAGGTGCATTACTTTGCACTTCTTTGCATTGAATCTAAGCTGCAATACTTTTGACCATTCCTCCAACCTTGCCAGGTCATTTCTCATCCTTTCCACCCCCTATGTGGATCAACCCTGTTCCAGACATTTGTGTCATCTGTAAAGAGGCATACTTTTTCCTTCCAGTACCTCCACAATGTCACTCTGAAGATATTAAAGAGGACCAGTTCCAATACTGAACCATGTTGCACCCCGCTAGTAACCACCCTCTCTTCAGAGTGGACTCCGTTTACTATTACCCTCTGCGTCCTGTTGTGCAGCCAATTTTTAACCCAGGTGATCAGCCTGGAACCCACTCACGGGCTGACTATCTTTCTTCTTAATAGTTTTTGTGGTATTGTATCAACTGCCTTGCAACAGTCTAGGTAGGCCATGTCCACAGCACCTCCAGGTTCTACTATTTTGGTCACCTAGTCAAAGAAATCTATTAGATTTGTCTGATACAACCTTCCTGCTGTGATTCCATGCTGTCTTGGGTCCTGTGCCCTGCTGGTATCCAGGTACTCAACAATTATTTCTTTCAACAGCGATTCCATCATTTTCCCTACCACTGGGGTCAAACTAACAGGTTTGTAGTTTACTGCCTCTGCCTTGCTCCCATGTTTATGAAGTGGAATTACATCTGCCTTTCTCCAGTCCTCAGGCACCACACCATCCTCCCATGATTTGTTAAAAAGGGTAGTCAGTGGTGACACTAGTTCTCCCCTTAGTTCTTTTAGAATTCTGTGATGGATACCATCAGGCCATATTGCTTTGTCCACATTCAGTTTTAGGAGTTCTTTCAGGACCCATTCTTTTGTGAATGGACTGGTATTGATCCCCCCCTATCCTGTGTGCTTCCATTATTTGGTTTAGGTACCTCCCCCTCTTCTTCTTTTGTGAATACTGAGAAGAAGTATTCATTCTGTATCTCTGCTTTTTCAGTGTCACACTTTGCCCACCATCCTCCCATTTATTAAGCCTCACTGTCCCTTCCTGGTCTTTCTTCGCTCCCTGATGTACTTATAACATTTTTATTCCCCTTCTTAACTGAGTTGGCTATCTTTTCCTTGGTATTGATCTTTGTTATTCTGACTGCCTTCCCTTCTTCCTTCTGCTTTAACTGATACAGTTCTCTGTCTTGCTCCTTCTGTGTTTCCTTATACTTCCTGAATGTTAACTTTTTCTTGCTAACCTTCCCCACCACCTCTTTTGAGAACCATAATGGCTTTTGCCTTCATTTTGATTTATTTATTTGCTTCACACAAAGGCTTGTTGCCTCTGGGATGGCTGTTTTGATTTTTACCCATTGGTCCTCCACCCCTTCTTCTTGCCTGTTTGCTAGTGCTTTTCTGAGGCACTCTGACATTTTGCCTAAGTCAGCCCTCCTAAAGTCCATTACCCTCACCTTTTTGTGACTTGACTCTATGGCTGTGTTTATTGTGAGCCACACTGTTTGGTGGTCACTTGTTCCCAGATGGATACCTACTTCTAAATCCAGAATCTCCTCTCTGTCCCTGTTTAAGAGTACCAAATTTAAGATTCCTCTCTCCCCTGAGAGGGTTCCAACACTTGCTGTATGAGGAATGCCCCCTGTAGGGCATCCAGAATTACCCTGCTCATGGATGTGGCTGCAGCAAAAGTGTTCCAGTTAGCATACAAACATACAAAAATGCCAGCAGAAGCAGGCCGTATGGTCTATTGAGTCTGCTTGAAAGTGCAGCTAGCCCCACGTGTAGCTGCCCCATCCTTCCCACCCTTCTTCATCATTACTCCACCCCTCACCCTGTCCCAACCCCTCTTAAAGCCATCCACTGTTCTACAGGATATCACCTCCTCAGGCACAGTATTCTACCTGTCCAACACCCTTTCAGTGAAAAAAATGTCTCCTGATTTCCCTCCTGAATCTTCCCTCCTCCAGTCTTAATTGATGCCCTCTCGTATCCCTCCCTCCCTCTTCTAAACTGTAACATCCCTTCTGTATGAGCCTTATTTTATCCTCCTTTTTTTAAAGGTTTCAATCATATCCCCCCTATCGCTCCTATCCCCAAGGGAGTAAATGCTCAGCACACCCAATCTATCCTCGTAGGACTTTCCCTCCTATTCCAGGATCATTTTTGTTACCCTACATTGCACCCCTCCAATAATTTGACATCCTTTTTCAGGAATGTGGGCCAGTGCTCACATAGTACTCCAGGTGAGGACTGACCAGAGACATGTACAGGGGAAGGATCACCTCCCTATTTCTGGAGGAGATTCCCCTCAATATGCACCCTAGCATCCTGTTGGCTTTTGCTGCCACCTTTCTGCACTGAGCTGAATTGTTCATGCTGCCTGTTATAAGCACCCCAGATCCTTTTCCTCCTCAGTGCTTTCAAGCTCCACCCCCCCAGTTGATAGCCCCCAACCTAGTTTCTAGCTCCGAAGTGCGGTACCTTGCACTTCTTGGTGTTGAACCCCAGCTGCCATGTTTCCGACCACTCTTGTAGTTTGGTCAGGTCCTCCTGCAGCCCTTCCACCCTTCGATCTCATCTACCACTGCTCCCGTCTTTGTATTGTCAGTGAAAAGACTGATCCTACTCCAAATCCTGTGTGAGGTATCAGTTATGTGTAACCCTCTTGTTACCCGGGGTTACTAGAATCCCAATAAGACCTAGTGGTAGGCAGGGAAGGCAGCTTATGAAACTCCAGTTAAATGGATTTCACACTGTCTCACTCTGTTCTCAGTCTCAGCTGAGACTGAGGGATGACATCACCATAGAACTTTTGCAGCTGCATAAGCCACACTGGAATGTTGCAGTTGGAGGTTAGCATAGAATGTTGGGGATTTTGAATTCAGTCTGTGTGCAGTCTTGGTGAGAGACAGTAGTACAGCTGTCTGTGTGCAGGTTCTTAGAGCTTTAAGCTCAGTTTTAGAGCTACTGATTAGGAAGGCGTGTGTTTCCACCATAAGAGGAACACAGAAACTTGTAGTTGAAGTGGTGGAGACTGCTGTTACTGGTCCAAGTGCCCCATCCCTGAGGGGATGGGGGGCGAAGGTTTGCCTGTTTTCAAGGGGCAAACCTCCTGGTTCTGGCTAAGGAAAGAAGCTGCCTATTCAAGTTGTGCTGTGGCACTAAAAGCTCAGAGAGAGAAATTCCTGTGGAGGAATCACCTGTGGGGCATCTGCAACCAAAGGGTGAGTTCGCTCTGAAAGAGAGCTAAGTGTTTTTTCACCTTAACAGAAGGAAACTAAAGGGACTGTTACCGTGGGATCAGGAAAAGATAGCCAAGTACAGTTGTAAAGTGGGGATTAGACTGCTTAATCAGTGAGGGGTCTAGAGCAATGGGCTATGCCAGTTAAAAGTATGTTTAAGTCCAGCACAAAGAGAAAGCAAGACAAGTAGATGGAATGTGACATACATTTAGCAAGAATCTACATTGCCAAGCATTATAGTATGAGGTGTTTATTGTCCAGAAAAATGGCCGGGTATGAATTGTGGGAGCGAGAGGTGGGAGACCCCCCATCAGTAGTAACTAGGGTTGCAAGTTCTGTTCGACCAAAGCTAAAAAATGGTCAAACCCCTATGGTTCTCCATAGTCCGACTGTGGTAGAACTTCTAGTGAAAAAACATGAACTTAGCAAACTTTGGTTCACCCTGAAAAGTAAAAAAAATCACATATCACCAGTCCAGATGCTGGGCTTCAGTGCCACACATGCTCCTTCAGTTCTCTCCCTCCAGTGGCACACGTGATGTGCCTCAGACAGCAGAAGCATTTGTGCATGCACCAGTCCCTTGAAATGGAGAAAAAAAATGTGGAGAAAGGGAGGGTCAGGGTATGTCTGCAGGCTGCTACACATGGAAGGGGGATTGGTTTTGGTCAGATTGCCCTATGTGACTGTACATTTATGTCAGTCAGCTATTGGAGGGTGTTGCAGAGAGACCCACGTGGGTCATACTTCTTGAGCTGCTTGCTGCAGTGAGAGCAGCACATAGTGGAGAATTTGAGAGAGAGCAGCATCATTCTGTTCTCTGACTCTCTTGAGCATTTTTGCAGTGGAAAAAAAACTATATGTTTCGGGCCGGCGGTCTTTCCTTCAGTTTATGATATGATAGGCAGCAAGTTGGGGGGTTGAGGGGAGTTTTGGGACGGAAGAAAAATTTAACAAAGAAAAGCAAAAAACGAGCATAATAAGATGACGAATGACATGTTGGGCCTGGCAGACAGCTTTGGTGGAGTGGTGTGACTGTCTGAGGCCATTATTTTGTTGTCTTTTTGTATGAAACTGGGGGTAGCTCAGAGTTGACCTTTTCTGAGAGCTCCCTAATCCGATTCAAATACATCACACACAGAAATTATAATAGCAGCAGACTGTATCAATCAGCTGGTTGTTGTAACTTGTGTATTTGATTTTTTGTTTAATTTATAACTTCTGTGTATAGACTAGAGGAGTGTGTGTGTGTGTGTGCACATGACTTGAGCACAGTCACATTCAACTTTATAAACAAATCTCTTCTACTGGCTTACAGAACAAACTTGACTCGATGCAGCAAGCAGTGCTGTATTTACCTGTTAGGGAGAAAATATCCCTGTGCCTTACCACTTAAAATACTTGACTCGACGCAGAAAGCAGTGCTGTATTTACCTGTTAGGGGAAAATATCCCTGTGCCTTACCACTTAAAGTACTTGACTCGACGCAGAAAGCAGTGCTGTATTTACCTGTTAGGGAGAAAATATCCCTGTGCCTTACCACTTAAAGTACTTGACTCGACGCAGCAAGCAGTGCTGTATTTGCCTGTTAGGGAGAAAATATCCCTGTGCCTTACCACTTAAAGTACTTGACTCAACGCAGCAAGTAGTGCTTTATTTACCTGTTAGGGAGAAAATATCCCTGTGCCTTACCACTTAAAGTACTTGACTCGACGCAGAAAGCAGTGCTGTATTTGCCTGTTAGGGAGAAAATATCCCTGTGCCTTACCCCTTAAAGTACTTGACTTGACACAGCAAGCAGTGCTGTTATTTACCTGTTAGGGAGTAAATTTCCATGTGTCTTACTAAAAGTACTTGATTCGATGCAGCCATGAGTGGTTAAAAAAAATAGCAACACTTCTCAGGCAATCCAGGCAACAATAACAACAGCACAGAAAATTCTGAATGTTGCAGGAGTAACCCATCGTGGTACTCAGAGGATGAGCACAAGGGCCATAATAGTGCAGCAGTCAGCTTTAGTAAGCAGAGTGATGGATGATGATGAGGAGGAGAAGACCGATGAGAGTGAGGGGGAAATCAGTGGAATAGATCCTGAGTTTGTAGTAGATAAGGCAGCAGTCAGTATGTCAAGTAGTAGTAGCTCTGGGGAGTGGGAAGAAGAGGAGGAATACAGAGGCAGAAAAAGAACAAAAACAAGTTCTCAAAAAGATGGCTGTGGTGCTAAAAAACCATTAATGATAGTGGAGCATAACTTGGAGAGTCAGACACCCACACATGCAGAGGAACAACAGAGGACAGAAGATGGACAGGCTTCACGAGGGGAAGAAAAAGATGCAGTTCAACCAGTCAAAGAGGTTGTGCATCTTCAAACTTATATGCAGATGGGCATGGAAAGACCTCAAAGAGGTAGTGGAAATAGTAGTGGCTGTGGTTGTGGTGGCAGTGGTAGTAATGAACCTATCCTCCCTGTAAGCAGCAGTGCAACAAAATCTGTGAAATCCATTGTGTGGGATTTTTTCACAAAAGATAAATCATCTGGCAGCCATATGGTTTGCAAATTATGCAAAACAAAATTAAGTCGTGGTAAAGTGGGTACTCGACTGGGAACATCAACAATGACAAGACGTATGAACAAGTTTCACATTTATCAGTATCAAAAAGCACAAAAGAAGCACACAAACATTGTTGCACTTCTACACTCAGCTGAGCAGGATGAGGTAATGGATGTTTACCAAGGCGATGAAGTAACTAATGCGGAGGTGGAGGATGATGAAAGTCTTCCTTCCAATCAAAGCACAGCATCCTCTATTTCTCATTTCTTTACCCCGTGACTCCACCACCACAGACCAACCGGAGTCATATACCATCCATGGTCACAACATCCACCCCTCATGGTGGTAAAGGTCAAGCGAAGCAGCCCAGAAAATCAGGTGATAGCAGTAAGCATAGTGGGCATCAAATTTCTTTGAAAGACTGCTTTGAGCAGTCACAGAAATATAAGCCCAACAGACCTGAGGCAAGGCAATTGACAAAGGCAATTGGGGAGATGATAGCCACTGACCTGCTCTCATTCTCATTTGTGGCTAACCCAGGTTTTAAAGCACTCATGGAAATCGCTGTGCCAAAGTATCAGGTCCCCAGCCGGACCTATTTCTCCAGTGTTGCCATTCCAGATTTGTATGATGCTGTTTTGAAAAGTGTGTCTGATGCTCTGAAAGGTTGAGTGGGCAAAAAGGTTCATGTCACGACAGATATGTGTACCAGTGGTCAGACGACTGACTCTATGGCTGTGACTGGCCACTGGGTAAACTTTCTTCCCTCTGCCTCCTCCTCCTCCTCATCATCATCATCATCATCATGTGGTGGCACTGGTTACAGCAGCAGCAGCAAGAAGCAAGGGAATTTCACAGTTTGAAGGCAGGCAGCTTTATGTATTTATGGTTTTGAAAAAGATCACAAAGCGGAATATCTTCTGGAGGGCCTCGAAGAAAAGTTTGCTGAGTAGCTAACTCCAAAGTCTTTGCAACCAGGGTTTATAGTGTCTGACAATGCTTCAAATATTGTGAAAGCAGTAAGACTTGGTAAGTTAACATATGTACTATGCTTTGCACACACTATTAACTTGGTGGTAAAAGACTTCATCAGTGAGGACCAAAATGTGCAGAACTTGATTGCAGCTACCCGCACTGTGTGAACTCACTTCAGCCATTCTGTGAAAGCCTGAAAGTTGTTGTGGCAGATTCAGATTGAAAACAGCCTCCCTCTCCACCAGATGATACAGGAAGTTCCAACCTGGTGGAATTCCACTTACTATATGATGCAGAGAATGCTTTGTAGTGGAGGAATTACAGCTGGGGGTCGTCCAGGCTACATATTACCCCGGGACCTAGTTGTACATTACAATACAGATGACACAGACACAGTCGGAAGAGTAAAAGATACATTTACTTCATCGTGGTGTTATACAGCCGTTGATGTTACATTTTCTCTTCTCCTAAGACAAGCAAGCAAGCAAATAATATATATATATATATATATATATATATATATATATATACAGTATATATATATGTATATATATACACATCATCTCTCTCCCCTCCCTTCAGCATAAAATCACCCCTGTACCAATGAAATCATTCTGTTAGTAGTATCTAGGCAGAACTGGTCTAGACATGTTTGGGCATTCTTGGGTACTGCATTCCACACATTGGTTTCTGCTAGACCCATATAAGGACATGCAGGCTCATGCTGTTGTATGTTGCTATGGTGTGAGTGAAACTCATTGTTTCTCCTAGGTCAAGTTGACCCACTGTGTGCACATGAACAGTTAGGCAGTTGGAGCTAGTGGATGATGACATAGGTACACTTATATGGTTACATGCTTGAACGACAGAAAGCCATCCATCAGTATGCAGTCCAACATGGTATTGGGAAAAGAAATGTGAATATCAGCCCCAATCAGTGACGTCTGATGGAGAATCTTTGTTGTATCCTTAAACCCTTTGAGGAGACTACCCGAGTGGTGAGCTCTGATGGTGCCGGACTAAGTCAGATCCTACCCTTAATTTCACTCATCAGGATGAGACTGTAGCGTCTTGAGTCACAGTTCTTTGACAATGCTGCACCACTTGTTGGAAAAATGATACAAACCTTCCTGGATGATAAGCACATTGTAAATATGTGCAAAGCAGAACATTACATTTTGGCCACACTTCTGGACCCTCGGTTTAAGGATACAATTGAGACATTCTTTAAACCACATGACTTTAAAGACCTGGAACACCACCGTGAACTGTTAATTGAGAAAGTGTCAGCACCTATAGTTCAGAAAAGTAGTACATCATCAGTGTCCGTTTGGCAACATAAAAATTCTGACCAAAATCTGGTGGAGAGGGAGGGACCACAATCTGCTGTTGCTGCTGCTGCCACCACTACTGATGTTTTGGCTCATCAAACGCAAACCAGAACTGCTGCTACACGACAAGAGAACAAACCACTGTGGGACATGCTGTCAGACTTTGGTCTAATAAAGACATCTGGGAAGGCTCAGGTGGCAATAGTGGTACCAGAAGTCCCTGCTGCAAAAATGGTTAAGGATTATATGGAGGAGACTGTACGTATCGCTGCAGGTGTTGAAGCCTTGCTTTATTGGCAACAGAAAAAATTGATCTGGCCTTCTTTAACTGAGATCGCAATTGAATACCTCAGTTGCCCACCTGCCAGCACATAGTCAGAAATAATTTTTAGTGCTGCTGGGGCAATAGTGAATGACAAAAGAACATGTCTTTCCATGAAGAATGTAGAGAGGCTCACTTTTTTAAAAATGAACCTGCCTCAGTTCAAAAACTTATACTGTCCCAAATTTATGCAGGGTGACAGCACACAGATGGCATCATGCCATGCTGATGATGACGATGATAATGGTGAAGGATTCTGTTGCCACTAGTAGCCACTAGCCTTTCCAGTTGTCTTTCCTCCACGGTTGGGTCCTCCTGTCTCCTCCTCATCCTCGAGTTCCATTAATTTCAGAAACAAACATCCACTGCTGGTTCTCATGTGCCACTAAGGCCCAATCTGACTAGCACTAGAAACTGAAGGACCACTGCATATGGCAGTTCAACTAAAATAACCAGAAATGACTACACATTGTCACACAGCTCTGTCTTCATCCATTTGTTTTGTTGGATTTTTATTACAAAATACTCACTCAATGAATACTTATTACTGGCTGTTAAACAAAAACATTAATAAAATAAATACATAATAAATAACTGTTCTTCTGGTTCAATTCAAGCTGGGAATGTAATGGGAATTTAATTTAAAAAATGTTTTTTTTTGCTGTAAAATGTCAACTTTAAAATACATTCCAAATTTCAATGTTGCACCCAATGACATCCAATGTTTTGATCTGAAGGAACCATTCACCAGATAGAAACTGTTTTCATTATAACCTGTAAAATGAAAATAAAAAAAAAAGATTTTAAAAAATGCTGTTCACACATACTGCACTAACTGACTATCATGAAAAAAAAAAATCACTGATCTTACTCTAGCCACTGTACGAAACTTCAAACCTCTCCTTTAGGATTGTCTCCATGAGCTTCCCCACAATTGATGTGAAGCTCACTGGTCTGTATTTGCCTGGTTCACCCCTTGGACCACTGTTGTGAATGAGCACCACATGGGCCATTCTCCAGTCTTGTGTGAGGCATTCTGGCCCAGATATTCAAAAGGGTTGCGCCATGCGCAACAGGGTTGCGCATGCTCAAGTCCTACATTGCGCCATTCTGCGATATTCAGCAGGAGGCAGTTACGCCACTGACAACAGGTTGCGCAACAGCGCAATGCAAATGAATGCATGCTCAAAAGGAGGGGGAGGAACCATGCATAAACTGCGCAACCCGATATTCAGTCGGGTTGTGCAGAGTTGTGCATGCGCAACCCCCAACCTGTGCCTGCACAACTTTGAGCCAAAAAGGATCAAGTTGAGGGCCACCCACAGGTGAGCTGCTGTATTGCAGGGCGCAACACAGCAGCTGCCACCCGTGGCTGGCCCCCAACTCAGTCCCTGTGCCCCCCCACCAGCCCGATCGCGGGCAGAATGAAAAAACAACCCCCACATCTCCCAATGCCTGATCGCGGGCAGAAAGTAACATGAACCCCCCACCCACATCTCCCGATGCCCAATCGGGCAGAATGTGTTTCAACCCCCCACAAACAGCTCCGATGCCTGATCGTGGGCAGAATGTAAACACCCCCAATTGCCCGATCGCGGGCAGAGTGTAAGCCCCAACCGAATATCTCCTGGTGGTCAGTGGACGTAATGCCCGATCGCGGGCAGAATGTCAAGTTACAACCCCCAAACATCTCCCTGGTGTCTAGTGTCCACCCCACCCCACCCACCCACGAAGCCCTCCACCCCGCTCCCCGGCAGCCGGCGGGCGGCAGCATCCCACCGCCTGCCGCTTGCCGCCGCCGATTGACTGTCCAGCGGCGCGCATCGCTTATTGCGTAGCTACAGCCACGGGTGCGCAGTAGCCTATATCAGATATGACAGTCCAGATTTGTGAATGAACATCATTCACAAATCTGACTGTCATGTACAGTGGCTGCACGCCCATTGGCTGTAGCTTGCACCACTGGCGGCAGCCCTACCGACAGTCAGTCGGCGGGCGCGGGCGGCAGGCGGGTGGATGCTGCCGCCCGCCAGCTGCCGGGGAGCGGGTGGAGGGGCTTGTGGGTGGGTGGGTGGGGGGACACTAGACACCAGGGAGATGTTTGGGGTTGTAATTTGACATTCTGCCCGCGATCGGGCATTTCGTCCACTGACCACCAGGGAGATATTCGGTTGGGGGCTTTTACATTCTGCCCACGATCGGGCACTGGGGGGGATGTTTCACGCTCTGCCCCTGATCGGGCATTGGGAGATGTGGGGGGTTTCATGATACTTTCTGCCCGCATCAGGCATTGGGAGATGTGTGGGGTTTCATGATACTTTCTGCCCATGATCGGGCTTCGAGCTGCGGTGGGGGGAATGTATACACAGATACTGCCTCACGATCGGGTTGCAGGGTGCGCCGGTCTCGACGGGCTGCTGCCTGGCAGGGGCTGCCAGGCGCAAGTCCTCAGGGATCGGCGCACCTACATGCTAATGGCATGCAAATGGGGCCATACATAGATGCAAATGGCCCCCCTGCGCCTTGCATAAATTATGGCCCCATTTGCATGTCACCTTTTGAATATTGGAAATTTGTGCATGGCGCAATGGTACTTGCGTCACCACAAGTTTAGTGCTCAACTCTGGCAACTTGCGGTGGCACAAGTTCCACTGCGCCATGCACAGTGGCTGTGGCTGGGGGGTGATATTCAAAGGAGTTGCTCAATAGCGCAACTACTTTGAATATCACCCCGGCCACACCCCAGCGCAACTATTTTGAGCAGCGCAGGGGCTTGTGCCTCAGAATGGTGCAGTTTGAATATCTGGGCCTCTGTGTCCAGGGAGGTATTGAACAGGTCAGCCAGTAGCCCTGCCATGATCTTTGCTAGCTTTCCGAGTAGACTAGGCTGAATGCAATCTGGTTCTGGTCCATTGTCCACCCTTAGTGCCCTCAATCTTTCCAGAACCTTATCTTCTGTAAACTTTATGATAGTCACCCCCACTACCCACTCAACTCCCCCCCCTTGGGTTATCTGCCCTCCCCTTTCTCCTTCATGAACACAGAACAGAAGTATTTGTTTAATGCCTCGCCCTGGTTCACACCCTTCTCCACCAATCCTCTGTCCTTCCTAATCCACACAATCTGGTCTTTGTTCTTCCTTCTTTCCCTAATGTATCTAAAGAAGTTAATTTCTCCTTTCCCAATACTCTGTGCCAGTCTCAGTTCTCAATGAGCATTTATTGTTTGTGTGTGGATTTTGAATATTAATGTACAACACTGAGCCTGTGAAGTAAGAGAGTGAAAGTATGCTTTGGGGGAGGGGCGTATCTATGGTGTAGGTAGATTTAACTTGGAGAAATCGGGACTTCTTTATTTTTTAGTTATATTTTTGATGTATAACTGACTGTGTTAATGTACACACAATAATATTTTCAGTAATTGTTGAATTTTTTTTGCCGATTGTGTGTTGTGGGATCTGGTGCAGCAGTTCATAATTTCAGGTTGTTTAAAATATGTGGTATATTACTAAGGTTTTCAATTTGCTACGCATTACTTGTAGACAAATTGCGTATGTGTGTGTGTCTGTGCGGTGTGTGACATCAAATAATACACCTTTCATTGTGCCACAGTATAACTGCAGGTGCAGCAGTGTGAACCTGCTATCCACTGCAGCTGCATGATTTTGTGCTGCCATTGCAGTATCTTTTCTTGGTTTTGCACTGCTGTAATCTGCAGTCAGTGCTCTCCCACACTGGCAAAAGGTATTCTTTTCAAGACTGGATTGTTTGTGACTTAAGCACCACTGGTTAATTAAGGTGTTTTTGAACTTGTTGTGACTTTGCATCTCTATCTGTTGTTGAAGCCACAGTTTTCTTTTGGTTTCACATTTAGTGTCCCCCCACCCCAGGCTCCCACCCCGAGTGAACGTTCCAAAATCTAAATTTGTTTAGAATATTCTTGTTGATCCCCAAAATGCCCACAAAGAGACATGCAAACAAAGCTGCTTCTCGCCATGGCACTGCTGCAAGTGGTAAGATTGTCTGTAGGTGTGGTAATACACAGTTGCAGAAGTGCATTGCTGATGTGAGGAAAGGTATTTCTCCTTCAATGTTTTTGCAGTGCAATCACTAGCTTCACTAATAGTTGGAGGAGATGATGTTGTCTCTGCTGGTGGTGTTAGTACAGTTGCTGGTAGTGGTATGAGTATTGCTGCCTCAAGTTCCACTTCTGACCAGTTTACCATGTCCAAAAATGTAGTGGAATGTGAAGCAATATGAGTGAGTGGCAGTGTAGATGATGTCATACTCCACAGTAACATCCCAGTAACTGAGCATGAGGATTCTTATCATTATGTCAATGATAGCATACAATGTGACATTTCTTCCACTGCGGTTCAGATCATGCATTTGCCATGCAGTGATTCACAGTGTGGTGAAAAAATATCAGGTGATGGTGGTGGTGATGATGATGACTCTGATGATGATGATGCTGTTATGGTTGCAACATGCAGTCCACATGCCAGCATCCAAGCAGAATATGTGGATGTAGGCAATGTTGGTGAATATGATGATGATGTAAGTGACCCCAGTTGGGAACTGGAGAAAAATAAATTGAAGGTGCAAGTGTCTGGGTCTGTTTGCATTACCCCCCCCCCGGTAAAAATTTGTGATGTACCAGTTTCAGTTGATGGTGATGATGATGATGATGATGATGATGACCCAGTATTAATGATAGGTAGTTGTGATGGTTGTGGTAATATCTGTTTTATAGGGGCATCCAAATTTTTTTTCTAACCCCCCTTTTTCTGTATTTTTTGCCTTATTTTATTTTGTTTTATATGTTTAGATCAGTCTGTTGCAACAGCATGTCTCTTATTTTATTTTGTTAAGACATTAGGGCCCAGATTTTCAAACTGTGCCCAAAAAGTGTGCAATAGCAGGAGCAAGCACAAGTCCATTGCACCCATGTGCAAGAGGTGTGATATTCAAAAACTGAGCCAGCCAACCTGCGCCTACAGCTGACAACTGAATATTGCACCACCTGTGCCATAGCGCAACTAGGGAGGGGAAGCTGAGCAGATCTGATGTGCCATAGCGCAACAAGGGATGTTCAGCTGAGCAGTCCAGAGGTGCCATAGTGCAACCAGGGATGCCACCCAGCAGCAGGGCAGCAATGCACTGCACAACCAGGGAGGAAGGGTCCCACCACCCATGCCACAGATGGGCAGAGGAACACACAGCAGAACAGATATCATTCCCCTACACCCCATGCACTGCACAACTGGAGGAGGACTGGAATAACCACTGGTCCATGGAGACAAGCAACCAACCCACAGCCAGGCCATGTTGCCCTATCACACCCCCTGGCATGCTGTGACTGGCACACAAGGAGAGCTGACCACCCCGTACCACACCATCCCCCCAATGCACAGCACACACTGCACCGTGACCCCCAGACACCCTGCCCAGGAGCAGCGTCCACCACTGCAGGAAACCCCATGCATGCCACCACCCCCACTGTGACAATGCAACCCTGTGCAGCACAGAACCATGCAAGGCAGCCCCACCACAAGCACCCATCAGCGGGTGGCAGCACACAGCGATGCGACAATGGCATACACAGTGCCACCATGTACAGCCCCCCGAGGTACAGCTGAGAGACCGACCATGTGTCGGCACATGAGGTACCCCATTTGGGACAGGGCATGCCCCGGACACCACCAGGACACACCCCGACCCAGCACTGGCCACAACAGCCAGCGCAGACACCCACAGTGGTGTGTGGAAGCATGCATCACACCGGATGCCACACAGTGCATGGACAAACACCCACCCATACCCAAGGGCACAAGAACACAGGGATGCAGTAGTGGGGCAACCAAGCCCCCAGCATGGGCCCATGGAAACTGTGTACACACAGCCTGCAGTCCTCCATGGCACAGGAGTGCCAGCCACCCTGCACAGGCCCTGTGGACATGTACGCCACCATCATTTGCCTGGAGCAGAAGTCACAGACAGTGGTGCACATCCCCTACAACACACACAAGCCACAGCATGGAGGTGGGACAACAACTGCGGAGGCCACAGTGTCACCCGAGGCAGACATGCACCACACCAGTGACAGGAGGCAACCCAGCATTGTGACGGGTACAGTGGCTGCCCTGCATGGACAGCCACCACTGACATGCCAGCAGACCGTGCAGGTCACAGACATGCAAGGATGTCAACTGCACAGGCCATGGACGGGCTGACAGGTGCTCCATGGACACAGAGTATGCACCATGGACCACTGCACACAGTCATCCAGTGCACAGGGCACAACACACACACCACAGACACTGACTGATAGCTACCCCCACACCATAGTCACCTCCCCACAGACACACACACATACCCATGACTGCACCACCCCTGACGCTATGCACACCACTCCAGCTGAGCACCTATAGGCCACTGCAAATCAGAGACCACCACAGTATTCATATCAAAAGATTTGTATTCAAAAAACATATCAAAAGGAACTATTTACAAAACTATGTACAAAGTTGGGGGGGAGGGCCACAAACAAGGTGGGGGTGGGGGCCGGGGTGAACAAATGGGACAGGAAAGGAGGGTTGTGAGGGTGGGTCCAGGGTGGTAGGGGATATCAGGGGCAGAGGGATGATCAACGGGAGCCCCTCTCCCCGCTCTGGCTGCTCTGCCTCCGATGCCTTCTCCAGAACCCAAGCTGGTCAATCTGTTGCAGGATCTCCAAAGAAACCCAGGCCACATTGAGGATCTCCCGCAATGCCTCCCTTATCTCCTGCAGCTTGCAGACACCCAGGGCAAGGGAGCACAGTCAATAGGTGTGAATGCACAGGCCCATACAGCCCACCCACTGTGCATGGCATACAGCCATGGGACATGCCTCTGTGATGGTGTGTGACCACCCACAGTGATCACGTCCACAAGACCTGCCCACCCAGGTGCATACAGTCATGTGGACCGCTGCACACACCCACTGGCCAAGTCATGCACAGCACCACCATGGCTGTTTAGTGACATGGCTATGTGGTGCAAAGGCAGTGGCACAGCCATGTACCCGGTGTTCGCATGGACCACCATCAGCGCACTCCCAGACATGCAGTGCCACTGGACAGTGCTGACTGTAACAAGTTGAGTGAATGGCAGTGGTGTCAATGGATGGTGGCCATGCCCCACTACCCACCCTGTTAGACAGCATACAATAGTAATCATGGAGGTATGGCACTCACCATCATCCGGCTGGTCCCTCGGGCGCTGATGACCGTCACCCCTCCTAGCGGCCCTGTCGTCCTCCTGGTGCCACATCTCCCTGGCCAGATGCCTCTCCTCCAGCCCTGTGGTGCAAACATGGAGAGAGGAACACCAGTACAATCCTGTAGCAAAGTTTGCCTGCCCCATGTGTGTGCACTCCCACCCAGCCAGACCCACCCATCCCGCACCCTGATAACACCACCACAGCCAACACCAGACGGTCCCTCCCCCATGTTCCGGACACATACAACCGTGATACCCATATGGAAGATAAAAGTGTGTGGACGTAACACCTACCTGACCATGGCACTGTGCCCCTCCTGGCATGTGACCGCAGGCAGGCAAGCAGGTCAGGTTCCCTCCTCCGCAGGTCACCATACCTGTGGTGGCACTGCTTCACTGTCCACCCCCATCCTGTGGCCTCCTCCAGGGCATTGGCCACCTCCTCCCACACCTGGCTCATGGACCTGTGCAGGGGTGCCTCCCCAAACAGTGGGCCATAGAGTGGCTCTACAATGGCCACTAGGTTGGCCAGTTCAACTTGGGTCCACTGTGCAGCCCTCCTCCGCACCATTCCACTTGCTCAGTCAGCTCAAAATAGTGCTCTGCAGTGCAGCTTCACCATGTGCAGATGCTGCGTGGTACAGCTCTGCCATTCCCTATCGCACTGTCACCGAACAGCGCAATAGTGGTGCACCCATGCCTGATGCATGGCGCCTAGGGGGCAAAGGTCAGGCACAGGGTCAAGGGGCTCTGGCGCACGGACAGGCACAGCACCATTGGAACCCAATGTGTGTAGTGCAATTGGATGCCTGTGTGCTACCTCCAGTAGTGGCCTACCGCGCTGTTGCCCCAGTGCGCCTATGATGACCCAGTGCCACAGCGCCATATAGGTGAACATTGCTGTAGCGCCACTGGCACAATGATGGCCGTGCCCTGCATTGCTTCCAGTGCACAGCACGTCAGCAGCGTGGCAGGCACCTGCGTCAGTAACCTGGGCATGCGCAGTGAGGTGTGTACTGTGCATGTCACAGAACTGCGCCCTTGGCTCAGCACGTTCAACACAATTGCACAAATCACAACAGAATGATATTCAGTCGTCATATGCAAATCAGCTAATCAGCCATTCAATGGCGCAGCACTGCAATTTGCATCCACTTAAAGTTGCGCTTCACCTCATTTGCATGGGTTGTGCTATAAAAGTGCGACATTGGGCTACACTGGCCATAGTCGGTTACTGCAGTCTATTGGTGAGTTGCATGCTGTTTGGGAGTGTGGACTGTGGATTCTGGGACATGCATGGGTCTGCACAGTCACAGGTAACAACTTTCATTCTCACAGGCTAAATAATGACTGAGCGAGATGTGGGAGAGGAGGAACACAGTGGTGGGAGGAGGAGGAGGCCTAATTTCACCAAGGCCGAGACCGATGCCCTGTTTGAGGCCTACCTGGATCAGGAGCTGCTTCTCAGCGGACGGCAGGGAACACCACAGGCCTGTGCTGCTGCATGGGAGGAGGTGGCGCGTGCAGTGAACCTGCATGGCAGCCACCAGCGCTCCGTGCAGGAGTGCAAGAAGAAGATGGGCACAGACAGGAGGAGGATAAAGGAGAAGGTGGCTGCCATAAGGGCAGCATGAGCTGCGACAAGTGGGGGACAGCAGGAGGTGCTACACCTGACCCCACAGGAGGAAATGGTTGCTGTAAGCATGCAGCGTTGTGCCATTGAAGGTGTTCCGGGTGGTGGCTTCCAGACAGGTGGTAGCCCATCACTGCATGGTAGGTCATGGTCTGTCTATTGGGGGGGCAGCGTAGGGCACATGCAGTAATGTGACTTTGTTTTCCCTTACAGATCCTGAGCATCTGCATGGGTCAGCGGTGATGGGCCTGTCCACTGAGGACAGTCAGGTGGAGATAGAGGAGGGCCCATCCACCTCCACAGGTATACATGGCTCAGTGCGACAGTGGGCCAGCCTGGCTGTCCAGACTGATGTTGTTGGAACAGGTGCGGAGGAGACCCTGCCCATGGCCCAGCGTACCAGTATCCACGGATGCTAGCGTGCTGTGACTCAGGCTGGTGCCGGGTCTGTCACCGATGATGATGTCGCTAACAGCAGGGGCAGTGACACGTGTGTGCCATGGGATGGGCACACAGCAGGTAACATCGTGGCCATGGCTGTGGGTGGTGCTGCCATGGAGGCCTGCATGTCATCACAGTCCCGGCCTGTGCCTGTCAGCACCAGTGGGGCAGCACTGGTATGTGTACAGGACAGTGGGACTGTTGTGGCCACTGCAGCAGAACCAGTGAGCCCTGGTGAGTGGCAGCTGGAGGGGCAGCATCAGCAGTCGGCCAATGGGCTTGGGGGTACAGGGTCATGGGGCGGCGTCAGTGCACTGCCTGTGGACATGCCCAGACCTGGTCCTGGTGTGCAGCCCCCACCCTCAAGGGGTGCTGGGCATCAGGGTCACGCACACCCTGAGGGACAGGATGCCGAGGAGGCAGATGACCTCTTGGATGAGTACACCTGTATACTGCAAGCATCAGTCAACCAGCAGATGAGACTTGCAACATCGGTGGATGCACTGCGTGCAGCTCTGTAGCAGGCAGAGGAGCATCGCAGCAGAGACACCATTCTGATCCTGGCAGGATGGACCAGTTGTGAGAGGATGTGACCGCTGCCATTGACAGGCAGACACAGGCAGTCACTGCTGTCATGGCCACAATGGGCACACAGTCATGTGCCCATGCATCGCAGACACCACGCAGTGCACTGTCCACCCCCCATTCCTGGTGTTGTGCGACACCCTCCTTGTCGACACCTGGTTCAGTTGTGGGCATCCCGAGCATGCCTGGTGCAGGCATGTTTGGTGTGCTGCAGACCCCTGCGTGAGCACGGCTGCGTTCAAGCAGTGGAACCCCTGGGGGACCATCAGTGCCACCCCATGAGGCCAGTGGTCAGCCTGTCAGTGCTGGTGGGTCTCGGCGGGGCCGCCCACACATCCATGGTGGCTGGGGCACTGTGGCGCATGACTGACCTGTCTCCCAAAGTGGCTACTGTCTGGTGCTGCCCTGTGTGCATTGTGTCATTCAGCGGGCATTGCACGGGTGGGTACCCGGCCCTGCACAAGGACACACACAATCCATCTGCACACCCTCCCGGCTGCCATCCGCAGTTGCATGTGCATGATGATGCCTTTCATTGCCCTGTACACCAATATGCAATGGTGCTCAGTATCTGACACACGCACAAGGACAGACAATGGGAGTGGTGGTCTGTGGACATGTGTGCGGCTAGGGGTGGCATTCTGGCTCAGTGTGCCTCCTGCCCTTTGTGCATGTCTGGTGCATTATGCGTGTGTGTGTGTGTGTGTGTGTGTGTGTGTCCCTGTGGCATGTTAGACCTCACCCATCTCTGGTGGTGTGTGTGTGGTTCCATGCCCGGCCACTTCCCTTGATGGCATGCACCACTGGTGTGTGTCCATGCATTTTTGTGAGTTGTGCCTTAGCCACTGGTGGTTGCAGATGGCCCCACGACTGGGGGTCCCATCGCCCATGGGGGTGCTGCCCATCACCATTGTCACCGGCGTCCTAATCGTCCCCATCGCTGTCCCCCTCTTCAACCTGTATGGCTATCTCACATTCGTTGACCATGTCGTGCAGGATGCAACAGGCCAGGAATAGCCCGCAGGCCTTTGAGGGGCTATACTGTAGGGCACTGCTAGAGGTGTCCAGGCAATGGAAATGTGCCTTCAGCATCCCAAACACCCACTCGATGATATTACGTGTGGTGGCGTGTACCTCATTGTAGCATTGCTGTGATAGGGTTGCGGGCCACCGGTAGGGTGTGAGCAGCCAGGGACGAAGTGGGTATCCACTGTCACCTGAGCATAGAGGGTGGAGGTTAGTTTGTTGATCAGCATCACCCTGCCCTGGGCCATTTAGGCCACTACCCATGTCACCTCTGACCATGCCCCCCAGGCCCTATGATTGTCCATGTGATTTGCATACTCACCCACTAGCTGGCCAGTGAGGATATCCCCACTCTCGAATCTGTAGCACAGTGCCGACTGGTGCCAGATGAAGGCATCATGTGCTCCCCCAGGGTCTGTGGCACAGACATTGTTTGTGCACCCCCTGGCATCGCACACCTCCTGGCAGTTGATGCTGGCATAGCCCTTGTGATTTATATATGCAGCCCCTTCGGGGCCAGGTGGTGTGTGGATGGCCACATGGGTGCAGTCTATTGCCCCTAGCACGCCAGGCATATGTGCTACCCTGTAGAACTCCTGTATGTTTGCTGTGCACTCTGCTGGTGTGCTGGGGAAATGGATGTACTCTGCAGCATGTGGTAGCAGTGCGCTGAAGAATTGGGTGAGGTGGCATGATGTGGCCAACTGGGTTATGCCTGTGGTGTCCCCAGGTGGTCTCTGGAAGGTACCCATGGCGAGCAAGCACATGCAAGCTGTCATTTTTCAATTCCACTGACAGGGCATGGTTCCGTCGTGTGGGTGCCTGCATCACATCACTGCACAGCTCACAGAGCCACCTCAGAATTGCCTGATTCAGGCGGTACCGGCTCACAATCTCAGTATCACTGTACAGCTCAAAGCAGGTGTGGGCTCTGTACTGCCTGTTGGGGGCATACCACCGATGGGCCCTTCCACGGCCATGCCCCCCCTGCTGACCACCTTCTCACCCCCCCACATTATGGCCTCCATCTGTATGGTGGCACTGGCCATGTCCATGGCTTGTGTTCACCCCCCCGGCAGCTGTTTCTGTATTCCCCTCACTGTCCTGGCTGCTACTTCCCCTGCACCGGGAACATCTGCCTGTGCTGGCCTCACTGCTGTGTGGTGTACTTCCCCCTTCTGCACTGTGGCTCCCCACACCTTCCCTTGTGCCTGTTGATTCTGGGTGCCCTTTCCTGGCCTGCCCTGTGTGTCCCTGCTGCCCAGCTTTCCCCTGCTAGACTTTGCCCTCATGTGGCTTCCCTGTAGCGTTCTTGCACCTCTCCCTTGCTCCCTTTTATTTTGGTTCATTTCCACTATGGCGCAACTTCTGCTTGCTCCCCTATTGTGCATGGCGCATGTTGTTAAGTATCGCACTGCGCCATTTATGCATGGTTCCTCCCCCTTCAGTTGCGCATTCATTCATTATCATTGCGCTGTTGCTACAGCGTGATTTGAGGGGCGCAACTGCCTCCTGCTGAATATTGCAGAATGGCTCATTTTCGGACTTGCACAGGCGCAATCCTATTGCACATGGCTCAACTCTTTTGAATATCTGGGCCTATGTGTTTAGGTACACTGCCCTTTAAGGTATATGTGTAGAGTGGCCATCTATGCATACCTGTATATCGGTATATTGTACTAAAATGCACAATGTTTATGCGTTGCCCTGATAAAATTCATTTAGTTCCACCTTTCTTGCCCCCCAGCCTCTTTGGGAACTGTTTAAAATATAAAGTAGAAGCAGTGCTCATTTTGTTTTGTAACCCCCCAGCGAGAAGGATTTCTTGGGTTTGCTGTGCTGCTGAAGTGAGAAGCTAGAGATTTCTTCTGGAGACACTTTTACTGCTGGAGATAACTCCAGATACTTATGTTTTCTTTCTTCCCTTTCCACAGAAGGAAGCTATAATTACTTGCATACAAGTAGTGAAAGCTCTAAATAAAAACTGGTGGAAGCTCTAAAAAAAAACTGTTTAAAACTTTAAAAAAAAACTGTTGAAAGCCCTAAATCACAGAAGGAGGATTTAATCATTTTGTTTGATGAAAGCTGTAATGCTAGATTATAGAAGGTTGTTATAAAAAGTATAATAGTGTTATAAGCTCTATCTAGTAAAACTGAATCCTATGATTCCGAAACCTAAAACTGATATATCAAAAGGGTCTAAAAACACAGACATATAGGGCTGGATATTCAAACTGCGCCATTCTGAGGTGCAAGCCCTTGCGCTGCGCAAAATAGTTGCGCAGGGGTGTGGTCGGGGCGATATTCAAAGGAGTTGCGCTATTGAGCAACCTTTGAATATCACCCCCAGCCACAGCTACTTGCATGGCGCAGGGAACTTGGCACCGCAAGTTGTCAGAGTGGAGCATTTAACTTGCAGTGGCACAAGTACCATTGCGCCTTGCCCAAAATCACGATATTCAAAAGGTGACATGCAAATGGGGCCATAATTCATGCAAGGTGCAGGGGGGGGCATTTGCATCTGATTATGGACCCATTTGCATGCCATTAGCATGTAGGTGCGACGATCCCCGAGGACTTGTGCCTGGTGCCCTGCCAGACAGCAGCTGTCGGGGACCGACGCCCCCTGCAGCCCGATCATGGGCATAGTGCACTCCTTCCCCCCCACCAGCCCGATCACGGGCAGCAATGTGGCCCCCCCTCCTCCCGAACATCTCCCTGGTGGTCCAGTGGACCGAAATGCCTGATCGGGGCAGTGTAAATTGAACCCCCAAACATCTCCCTGGTGGCTAGTGTCCCCCCACCCCACCCACCCATGAAACCCCACTACCTCGCCCCCGCAGCCGGGCGGGTGGAGGCATCCCACCACACCATGCCCACCGACTGATTGCTCGGCTGCACGCCCATTGGTGCAGAGCAAGAGCCAATGGCTGCAGTCCATACCGTACATGACAGTCCAGATTTGTGAATGAACAAAAGAAATAATAAAAATGCAACAAATGGGGATTATAAAGCCATCTAAAAGCCCTTGGAGTTTTCCCATGGTGGCAGTAAATAAGAAAGAAGGAGGAGTACGTGTCTGTCTTGCAGTGCAGGAGTTTTTGCAGCACCCTGATATAAAAGAAATGCTGACAGTTGCACGCTGTATCTGTTCTCACTTTTCACGCTCTGCAAAGGCCCATGACCAACTTCAGCAGTTGCAGATCTGAAACAGCCTCTCTCAGCACCACTTGAAGCTGGAATTTGTCACCCAGTGGAACTCCACTTTATACATGTCAGAGAGGTTGTATGAATAATACAAAACCATCTCAGAATATCTTGTCATGTACACTAACCGTGACACTTACGGGGCCTCCATGTCTATGACAACTGAACAGTGGCACCTCATGGACTCTGTAATAATTTTGAGGCCTTATGAACATGCCACACAGACAGTGAGTAGTGAGTTTGCCTCCATTAGCCAATCAATTCCACTGCTGTGGGTGCTGAGGCAGACATTGGTGAATGTACAGCATGGCCTTGATGTTGCCAGAGACAGTGCTAGCAGTATGTTGCTGAAACACATGCTGACAGCATTCGACCAGAATCATCACATATAGCGCATTCAGCACAGTGACAACTTTGCCATAGCAACAATGCTGGACCCAAGATACAAATGTGGAATTGCCTCAGTATTGGAGGGCAGGCCTGAACAGTTAAAAAATGTCAGTGGGCAACTGGTGCGCTTGGTTCATGGGGCACAGAAGTCACATGCCAAGGTCAGCAAACCTGAGCAGCATAATCAGGCTGAAGGTGAACCTGGAGGAATATCAAGCATATCCTGTAAGGGGAAGGGGACTGCAGTTCGAAGTGGTCTGTCATCAAAAGTGGTTGGCGTTAGCCCACTTTGGAAAGCTTTGTCCCAAATGGGGATGTGTGACATAAATGATTCTAGAGAACAGGATGATGCATCAGCCACTGGACTTAATGCAGCACAGAGAATGTTTGAGTCATATCTGTCTGAAAACAGTCATCTGTCAATAACTGATGATCCTGTTTTGTACTGGTGTGGAAAAGCCAGTGAATGGTCAGAGCTGGCCGCAGTGGCACTGTAGTACCTGAAATGCCCACCCTCCAGTATAACTGTTGAGAGGGTATTCAGCTCAGCAGATGCAATAGTTCAGGATCATCATACAAACTTCTTTCCTGCAAATGTCAGTTTGCTAACATTCATAAAAATGAATGAGAGGCACATACCAGCTCAGACTGCAACCTCAGTATTCGTACCCCCGCCAAGTCATGGTTTTATTGATATAGAAATGGACCATCCTAGTGGCACTGGCAGTGGCAGCATGAAACGGCCTACAACTGATGTAGATGATGATACAATGGAGAAAGAATTTCCCAGTGGTCAGAATTCAGACATAGATAACTGTGAGGGCAGCTTTCTTTATGAGGATGATGATGAGGTTAATGTTGGCAGGTTTTAACTTAAGTGGTTAAAAGGCTGTCACATTTGTTGAGTGATACATGTTTTCTTTTTCATAAAGTTAAATGAGTGTCCCACTCAGAGTGACTCAGATTCCATATGTCAAGTCACATTTGTGGCACAGAGCACAATATATCGAGGCCCCTGAACCAACACCATAAGACTGCTGTTAGCCAGTGCCACTATAGAGAATGTCACTGTGTGCCTCCCTGGACCACCATCACCATAAGACTTCTGTTAGCCACTGCCACCAGAGGAAATGACTTTGTGTGCCCCCCAGGACCACCACCATAAGACTGCTGTTAGCCAGTGCCACTATAGGGAATGTCACTCTGTGCCCCACTGGACTTCCACCATGAAACCACTGTTTGCCACTGCCACCAGGGGGAATGACTGTGTGCCCCCTGTACCATCACCATAAGACTGTTGTTAGCCACTGCCACCAGAGAGAATGACTTTGTGTGCCTCCCCAGACCACCACCACCATAATACCACTGCTAGCCACTGCCACCACCATAGGGAATGTCACTGTATGCCCCCCTGGACCACCATCACCATAAGACTGCTGTTAGCCACTGTCACCAAAGGGAATGACTTTGTGTGCCCCCCTGGACCACCACCACCATAATACCACTGCTAGCCACTGCAACCACCATAGGGAATGTCACCATGTGCCCCCCATACCACCATCACCTTAAGACCACTGTTAGTCACTGCCACCAGAGGGAATGACTTTGTGTGCCCCCCCGGACCACTGCCATATAACTGCTGTTAGCCAAAGCCACTATAGGGAATGTCACTGTGTGCCCCACTGGACTACCACTATGAAACTGCTGTTAGCCACTGCCAGCCACCAGGGGGAATAATATTGTGTGCCTCCCTGGACCACCACCATCATAAAACCACTGTTCACCACTGCCACTACCACCAGATGCAGGAAGATGTGAGAGGGAATGTCATCATCTACCTCAGCTGTGACCACCACCACACACCACCAGTAGTGTGACACTGTTTTCCATTACATGTCTTGACTATTCCAAAGCAGAGGGAGTTGAACAAGAGACCCCATCCATGAGCCACAGGCATAAGGCTTCTTGGCTTCCTGTCCAAATGCTCTTTGGGTAACCATTGCCTCAGTGCTCACACTCAGAAGTACTTTGTCTTTTAAATTGTTTTTTGTTATAATTGGGTTCATCACAACATAACCCAGATAGACCATCTTTGGGTAGCTGGTTCATGCCACTGGGGTGTCAAACAGATGAGGCATACTGATGAGTCCTGGTAGGATGAAACACATGTCTGTGTCTTCTGTTGACACACTTTGCAAACTGCGTGGGAGGCCTTTTGGCATCATGCAGTTCTGCTTAAAGTTGAACAATCATAATATTCTGTGGTGATTTGCATATGCAGCCCATGATGCTTTGCATTGGGGGGCATGTGTGATTTTGTATTTCTTTGAAACTTGGCTTCCTGGCCAAATGCCCTTTGGGGTAACCATTGCCTCAGTGCTTGCACACAGAGGTTCTTTGTCCTATAAATTGAGTATGTGTACTAATGGTTTTCATGGTATTCAGCTTCCTTTAACTGTGTGTTTTGTTTTCTGTAGATTTTCTGAGCTGCAATGGTCAAACACATATGGTCAACTTATTTTGTTTTTCTACAGGTTAACAACAATGGGCTGTCCTTCGCTGAAGGTCTGTATTAATGGTACAGCAGCAGTACTGTCAACAGAAACCTATGGGATATCCATTTCCAATCCATATTGATAAGTATATCAATTTTATTTCATCTGTTCCTTTTTTTTTCATAAGAGTCCGAAAAATCCAACTGATGATTCATAAACTAGATGACATGTACATCACAAAAAAATATTTCTGCAACATATCATGCAATATATCCCAAATTTGAGGCTGCGGCCATGAAAGTGTTGAAAAAGTTTGACCCAGGTCATGTTACTTAACAAGATGTGGTTTTAAAATGTAACTTGAGTTGAGATGCAGGGACACTGATGCAGTGAATTTGTTACAGCCTGGTATTTAAATTGTTATCTGATGATTGCAGTGGGACAGCTTGCTATCTGTGTTAATCCAGATTCCCATGGTGGAACAGCCATGGCTTAAACATAATGTCTTACTGCTGCAATCAAGTTGTAATACGTCCTTCATTTCTCTTTTTAGGAAACTCCCAGATGATTTGTCGTGTCATAGTTGCCTTATCCAAAGAACTTCTTCAACATCATGCCCCCCTCCGGGGCTGGGGTAGACATGCAACAAGCATAAGTCATTTAATCGATGATGACCATGTCCATGACCATCATCACCAGACTAGAGAAGGCTGCAGATAAAATCTGAAAAGAAGTAACCAAATAATAAACCGTTAATGATATCTACTTACAAATATGCTCCCCGCCGAAAAAAAAATACTTATTTTCATTGGCTTGACAGTATTTCATTTCCAGTTCCAACACCAAAATTTCTCATTAAGCATGGGAATGTGCACACCAACAGTATGTGACCTGTGATACAAAACAATACAATGAGTACGTGTATATGTATATATATATATATATGTGTGTGTGTGTGTGTGTGTGTGTCAACCCCCACCAAGAAATATATATATTTTTATATATATATATATATATATATATATATAGGGATACATGATTATATGTAGATATAGAATATGCTCACTCTTGCAGAGTGAGCTATTGATACTCATGAGTGCCGAAGGCATGATTGAGAATATCCATAGCTCACAATGCAGGAGTGAGCATAATTTGCAATATCACATGGCATGTGTGCATTTTATACAAAGGGGGTGGGAGCTCTTTTTTATGTGATTTTTGTGCTTTGTGCTGGTTTTTGTTGTTAGTCTGAGTGAATAGCTATGAAGGGTTTTTGTATGAGGGTTGTTATTGGTGATTTTGTAGGTGTGTGAATGTTGATTGGTTATTGCTTGTGTGAACTTGGTGCGTGATTGCCTGTAGTATCTGAGAGGGCAGGGGTTTGTGTGGAAAGTCAGGAGAGAGGGTGAGTGAATCAGCCAAGTTGTTTTGTTTGTTTATGTGTTTGCGATGATTTGGCCATTTCTTTGCCTTTTGCAGGGAGTGAGTGTTCTGGTTAGGGTAGCGTATGTTTCAGTTTGTGATTGTGTGCTTCGCTTTCTGTCAGCATTGTGTGCAATATCCGCTGATAGCACTTGTAAACAGCTTTGCTTTATTAAGAGAGATCAGAGACACAATGTTCATGTCAGCGTTTCAGGCAGCAGTCTCAGGGCAAGTTCGAGAGAGAGCAGATGCAGTTTTGTGATGCATTTTATGCGAGTATCAGGAGATCTGGAAATTGGGTTGGAGAAAGTAGATTAGATAATGAGGTTTACAGGATGTCTATGGAGAGTAGTGGGCAGAGTGCATATATAACAGAAGCTGACGTCAGAGGGATATGTCTAAATGTAAAATATTTTAACTCCACTGACGTCAGCTTCAGATATCTCACCCCAGTGGAAATAACAGATTTTATTGTCACTGTGGAACTCCCACCCCCGTTGTATAAATATATATTATTTATATATATATATGTATATAGAGGACTTCAGGACTTCCTTGCTTAAACTGTGGATTCAAGATGGCTACCACGCTGGGTCTTCCACTATGTTAGCTTTGTTAAGCTTGTTTTTAGTATATTTTTTAGCTTATTTTATTATCGTAATATTGTTGTATTTTGTTTCGTTTGATTACTGCAACTCATCTGAGACTTTCGTGATAGTTATTTTAGTTAATTTTCATCTGCTAGAGTGATATTGGCATCCTGCTGTTATCCATTGACTATTGGTTTTGTTATCATGCTGCTTTTTGAACTTGCTATAACAAGCAGCTTTTTGAATACCTGCCTGCCAACGTTGGCTTTTGGAGCAGCTTTATTATTCTGCTGCTCTGAATTTGTTATAACAAGCAGTTCTGTGGATATCTACCACCTGCCTGACATCTATAATATACTGTCTGATGCTTTGGGATTCTCGTTTTGGATCTGGATTTGGATTTGGCAGCCTGTCCTTGCTTTTCGTCGGTTAGCTGCTTTTCATGCTCCTGGACATGGATTCTGGATTGGCTGGCTGTTTTGTGGCTATCGACTTCAGTTTCCTGGCTGATTACCACTGGAGCTTCATTGGATTTCTATTTTGGGAGGTGTTTGGAGCCAGACTTGGTGTGGAAATTGGGGTTTCCGAACTGGCTTATGACGAAATCTGGGTGCCCGGTTTTGGGGGATTCCCTGTGGGGGTTGAGACTACAAGTTGGAGGGCTGGTGGAGAATCTTCCTCCTTGGCTCCTCACAACCCCCTAGTTTGACTGGGTGGCTTTGGTGGGCTAAGTGGGGCGTCTCTTGATCTGGGCCCCCCCTTTTTCCTTTGTCCAGCATTTTTGGTACTATGCTCTCTGGATTTGACTGACAAGGGTTTGCTGTTTTATTTTTCATCGTCTTCAGGTACTGTAATTACTTTTATTTTTTGGAAAGCAGTGAGAGAGCTTTTCATCAATATCAGAGACTTATGTATAACTTAAATTGCAGTTGGTGGTAGTGAGAGTGCCACAATTTTTTCAACTTTTGTAGCTTGGATTTAATATATTTTGTTGTGGCAGTGAGAGTGCCACTTTTCTCACTTTGGATTTATTATTATTTGTTTTTAATTTTAAAATGAACTCAGCAACTCATGAAGACACTAGACATTGCGTCATTTGGACAGTAACATATGCTCAGACTGTTGTTGCAGTTATTAAAATTGTATTTCATTGTTATTTGGGGTTATATTTTGGGTTGGATTTTTATTTTATTTTGCTTTAATATGCAATAGCATTTGGTTTTTGTTTATTTCCTTCCTCTGTGAGAGAGAGTGAGGAGTGAATTTATTTATTTTCTTTTAAGTTATTTGATATTGATTGGTTTATTTTTGTTAATTTATTTTATTTTATTTTATTTTTGTTTATTTGTTTGTTTATTATGTGTTGGGGAGGTTTAGCGATGGTTGGGCACTATTACCTCACCAGGCTCAGGGAATTATGTCCCTTTGAATGCCCTCCTTTGTCATCTGACACCTATTTTAGGTGTCGTGAATTGGGCATTGTCAGGAAGCGTAGGCGAAGGTGGAGAGCTGGGCCTGTTGGGGGACAGGGTGGGGGTGGGCGGATTGGGGTTTTAGGGTTTAGGAGACATCCTGGGGTGAAATGGGGTCAGGAAAGGGGTTATTCATGTCTTGTCCCCATACCCAAGGGTTCTGATCTTAATGGACAGGTGCCGAGATTTTCCTAGACAGCTCATCCCACCTTGGCGGTGTTATGTAATGCCAGATCTATTAAAAACAAGACAGCTATTATAGCTGATCTTGTTGGATCAACTGATCTGGCTTGTATCACCGAGAACTGGCTGGATGAAAACCCAGGTCCTATATTGGCCTCGGCAGTTCCAGCTGGGTTTTCTGTGATACATCATCCAAGGTTGGATCGTAGGGGTGTGGCCATTATGTTTAAGACTGAGCTGGGCCTTGTGGATGTGCCACTGGGAAGTACCAGATCCTTTGAATATATCCTGGGAGAGGGTGTAGGCTGTGGGATTCTCCTCATTTATCGTCCTCCAGCTAATGGTGGAGAATTCCTGCAGGAGATAGCAGATTTCATCATCGACATGGTGTTGAGGTTTCCCAGACTGATAGTTCTGGGGGACTTCAATGCCTGGGTCAAAGATGAACTCTCGCATTTTGGTCAAAATCTCCTCCAGCTGATGATAATGCTGGGCCTAACACAGGTTGTTACCTCCTTGACCCATGTAAAAGGTCATTCATTGGATCTGATCTTCCTTTTGGGTATGGAGATCGCTGATCTGGGGGTGGAACCAGTCAGCTGGTCTGACCATCACACCATAAGGTTCAGTTTCAGGGTCCACCCCCAATAGGTCTGCCCCTACGTAGATGGTTCGGTACTGCCCTTTAAGGGGTATAAAACCCATTGACCTAACAGCAGTACTGGATCTATCAGGCTTGTCAAGTGAATGCATGAGTCCAGATGATCTCGTACTAGCCTATAACAAGGCTGTGGGAGATGCTCTGGACAAGATTGCTCCTGTTCGTGTTCAGCCTCTCACCCTCCGTCCAAGGAGCCCTTGGTTTGACAGCTCCTTGAAGGAGTTAAGGCGCATTGGCCGAAGGTTGGAGAGAGTCTGGCAGAAGTCCGGTAATGATGCTGACAGGTTTAGGTTGATGGCACATTATGATGGCTATCAATCAGAAATCACCTGTAAGAAGGCAGAGTTCCTGTCCAGGGAGATTTCTGCTGCATAAAACTGACCATCTCAGCTTTTCTGGACTGTGCACAGATTGTGCAATCCAATCTGCCTCCAGCCCAGAGAAGCTTTTTCTCAGCTAAGATGCAAGGAGTTCTCTCGGTTCTTTGCACATAAGGTTGCCAGCATCAGGTCTGGCATCGGTCCAACATCTCCAATAGGGGATTACTGTGGTCGATGGGAAGTGACATGTACTCAGTCTGTCTGGTCAGAGTTTCACCGGCTGGAGTTCAGTGACATTCTGAAGATCATCCAAACACTGCAACCAACCAGTTGTAGTTTGGATCCGGGCCCTACACCTCTCTTAGTAGGATGTGTGGAAGTTATCTGCCCAATCCTTGCTGACATTGTCTGGAAGCCTTTGGAGAGGGGGTCCTTCCTGACCCTCTCAGGGAGGCGGTCATTCGACCACTCCTTAAAAAACCCTCCTTAGATCCAGATTGTCTAGCTAACTACCGGCCTATCTCTAACCTGCCATTTGTTGGTTAGATTATTGGAAAGGCGGTTGCATTGTAACTGGATGATGATCTTATAACTCACAATGTCTATGATACTCTCCAGTCTGGTTTTAGGATGAAGCATAGCATGGAAACTACCCTTGTCTGGGTATTGAGTGATCTCCTAATGGCCAGAGAGCGAAAGGTATGTACCATTCTGGTCCTTCTCGATCTCTCTGCTGCATTTAACACTGTAGACCATGGTGTGCTATTGGATCGCCTGCGGGTTTATTGTGGGTTGTCTGGTACAGTCCTCAGATGGTTTCATTCTTACCTCACAGACAGGTTTCAGAGAGTTGTCACTGGAATTTATTCCTCTGGCGCTCAATCCCTGCCTTGTGGGGTACCGCAGAGTTCCATTTTAGCTCCCATGTTGTTTGCAGTGTATATGCTGCCATTGGGAGAAATCATCAGGCAATACAGTTTGGGTTTGCACTGCTATGCAGGTGATACCCAGCTGTATCTGTCTTTTCTGCCCAGCCAGGATGATGCACTCTCCGTGCTGAATAATGGCCTTGCTGAGATCAGCTTTGGATGAGTTCCAGCTGGCTGAGACTGAATCCGGATAAGATTGAGGTATTGGTAGTGGACCCAAGTCATCCTGGGGTGGGTTTGGGAGCTGGACAACCATCAGGCTTGTTACTTGGTGGTATGTCACTCCCTACCTCCGATCAGGTGCGAAATCTGGGCATTATTTTTGATGGTGGTTTGACCCTAAAATCTCAGGTGTCAGCTGTCATCAAATCCTCTTTTTACCATCTGAGGAATATCACCCGGGTGAAACACCTGGTTCCTCCGGGTGATCTTCCAACATTGGTCCATGCCTTTGTCGCTACCCATCTTGATTACTCCAACTCCCTTAACCTAGGGCTACCTGGAGTTGATATCCGCTGCCTGCAGCTGGTGCAGAACGCGGTGGCCAGGCTTTTGACTGGTATTCTTAGAACCAATCATATTACACCTGTGCTCCACGAACTGCACTGGCTGCCTGTTAAGTGGCCGATCACCTTTAAGGTTGGTTTACTAACCTTTAAAGCCCTACATGACCAGGGACCCGGTTACCTGAAAGATCTCCTGATTCCCTACTTCCCCCTCTGTCCTCTCCGCTCTGCCAATGAGGGATTGCTGGAGATTCCCAAGGTTCGATTAAAGACATCAGGATCTCGTGCTTTTGCTTTTTCAGCACCAACCCTGTGGATTTCTCTACCTCATTGGTTGAGAGAATGCCCAACCGTCGATAGTTTTAAAACCATTTTGAAAACATATTTATTTAGTTTAGCATTTGTTTAATTATGGTTATTACATTTTAATGCTGTTTTAAAAAATGTTTATTATTATGTATAAGTTTTATGTACAGTGCCTTGGCTTTGAAAGGTGCTATAAAAATAAAGTTGATTTGATTTGATTTATATATATATATCTCAACTCACCAAGGCTGCTATTAGTGTACACACAAAGGGCACCCTTCCATTCAGTTGAGGTGATCACATCGCAGCACACTTTGGACAAACAGTTCTCTCACTGACATCATTTGTGATGGAACACTGAATGGTCATTCATGTCATGGTATCACTCCTTCACATGGTTTGGCAAGACACTGTGAGTCATGACATCATCATCACAGTAAGGTCAATACACACACAGCAGCATTGCATGCAAGTGCAACAGCAACAGGAGCACTTGTGAATTTTCTGGACATAAGACAGTTGCATTTTGGGGTGCACAATTATTCTGGGGACTGTGGGTGAGTACTGTGTGCATGACTGAGTGTGCCATTAAATCTGGGACACTTTGCATTTCATGGTACGCTCTCATTTCACTTTGTCAGCACTTGTGAATTTTCTGCACACAAGACAGTTACATTTTGAGGATGCACAATAATTCTGGGGACTGTGTGTGAGTACTGTATACATGACTGAATGCGCCATTAATTCTGGGAGACTTTGAAATTCTTGTTAAGCTACAATTTCACTTTATCAGCACTGGGGAATTTTCTGCACACAGACAGTTGCATTTTGGGACTGGAAATTCTAATGAGTATGGTAAATATTTTTGGAGCCTGAGTAATGTTTACTTTCTGCCATGCTATCATGAAGTATTTGTCAAAAAGCAGGACTGAGCAGTGCAATTATACTGTGCTAAACTACATGTGTGCAGTCTGTCTTCTTTCCTGTGAGTGCAGACACTGTCCAGTTTGCAAGTTTCAAACATATATATATATATATATTATAGTGGCATGGCAGCGCCACTATAGTTAGGGTTCACATGTCACTTCTATGTCAAACTCAATATTTTGCACATTAATAACTTTGGACCGGTTCAATGGATTTGCCTGAAATTTGGTATGCATAGTGGGGCATCGTAGATCTCTTGATTTGTCAAATTTTGCTCCGGTCTGACTTACAGTCTTTGCTTACAAAAATGCTGAAAAATGCAAAAGATCCATTTTTGGAGGCAGCTTTTGGGATTTTGGATGTGGTCGTGCGTGTCCATTGTGTGGTGTGCTGCTCTGTAAGATGGCTCATTTGAAAGAGCATTGGTGGCCAAACATGCCACTTTCATTTGGTGAAAAAATATTAAGGCATTCAAAAGTTATGGCGCTTTTAAATTCTCATTATAAGTCAATAATAAAATTTACCTGTATGTTTTGCGAACAAAAAATGGGGTTCTGGCCATCTGGTCCCACTTGTGGATCAAATAATTTGCAGCCTCATGGTTCAAGAATCTTTGTCCCCTAGAATTTTCAAAATTCTTTGATTGCGAGGTCCGCCATCTTGTTTTTTGTTTTCTAATCGGAAAAACACAAATATCTCGAAAACTTGAATGGGTTTTACTCAGGGGGCTCCGATCTATAGAGCCACACCTTTGGTTTCATCCAAATCAGTCAAAAAATAGGGTTATAAGCTTTTAAAATCTTTGATTGTGGCTCGCTAAAGATCTTTGATAGCGAGCCTGCAAATTCTTTGATCGTGAGATTCTTTGATCGCAATCCTGCATCGCGACCTAAATACACAAATATCTCGGCTCAGGGGTGGGCTATGGACACAAATGAGGGTGGGTTTTGATCGGGGGCTTCATTCTGATGAGCTATGGTGGTGGTTTGGAGACTATGGAGACATGGTGTTGATTTGGTTCAAATCGGTGAAAAACTCACTTTTCATCATTTTAAAGTCTTTGCTTGTGAGAGTCCAATTTCTTTGACTGCGAGCCTGCAAATTCCTTGATTGCGAGATTCTTTGATCATGATCATGCATTGCGAGTGAGAGATGAGATGGCCGGATTAAAAATGATTATTTCTCAGCCCAGGGATGTCCTAGGAAGACAAATGAGGGTGGGTTTTGCTCAGGGGGCTTCGTTCTGTCGAACCATGGCAGTGGTTTACCGCAATTACTTTAAGCTTTTAAAATCTTTGATCGCGGCTTGCTAACGATCTTTGACGTGTGCCTGCAAATTCTTTGATCGTGAGATTCTTTGACCGCGATCCTGCATTGTGACTTAAATACACAAATATCTCGGCTCGGGGTGGGCTATGGACACAAATGAGTGTAGGTTTTACTCAGGGGGCTTCGTTCTGATGAACCATGGTGGTGGTTTACAGCAATTATTTGTATTCTTTAAATTACAGCACTTTTTATTCTTTGATTAAGACCCTGCAAGAACTTTGATCGTGATCCTGCAAATTCTGTGATCGCGAGATTCTTTGATCATAATCGTACATCACGAGGGAGGGATGAGATGGCCAGATTTAAAAATCAATTTTCTCACCCTGGGGTGCCCTAGAAAGTTACATGAGGGTGGGTTTTGCGCAGGGGCTTCATTCTGTTGAACCATGGCAGTGGTTTACTGCAATTAAGTAATTTTTTTTTTATTTATAGGATTTTTTATTCTTTTTTTAATGAGCCTGCAAATTCTTTGATTGTGAGCCTTCAAATTCTTTGATCGTGAGATTCTTTGATAGCCATCTTTGATTGTGAGGGAGGGACAAGATGGCTAGATTTTTTATAATGGAATAGATAAGGAAATTTTACCAATCTTTAACATTGAATATCTTGGAAATAGTTTGGTGTTTTTACTTGAAATTTGGAGGGTGTTTATGGCATGCCATGTGGATGTAAATTACAGTGTTTATGTGTCGGAATTTTTTTTTTGGCAGAGATATGGTGTAGTACAATTTACGTTCTGCGGACAGCATTTTGCTTGTGGTGGTGGCTTGAAATTGATAGGATATCTAACCTTAGTGTCATGGATGTAGTTTTCAGTCGTTGTGTGTGTTACATGTAAACAGGTGTGGAACTGTGCCACTTTGCCAAATGGAAATATCAAACTTTGTCATGTTTGATCTCGTACACGGTTTGGTCTTTTCACTTCAAATTTGGAGAGTGTTGACGACGTGTCCTGTAGATGTGAATTGCGGTGTTTAGATGTCAGACAATATATTTTTTGTGGAGATATTGCATGGCGCAGTTTATGTTCTGTGGACAGCGTTTTTTATTGTTCTACTACATTAACATTTGTTTGGTGGCTGGCTGTGCTGTTGTCAATGTACTTTTTAGTCATTAGGTGTGTAATGTGGCCCGACACTTACAAGTTGGTGCCCACCAACTTGTGCAACTTTCTACTTTTCTATTCTTTCTTAAAAAGTATGGAAATTCTATGCAAAAAAAATTGTTAATGCATCAGTTGGAGTTCTTCTACAGTGACAAAAGAGAGGAAATTCAACATTAACGTCCCCACCCCTTGAACTCCACCCCCACCCCTCCCCCACCAACAGGCATCGGGGTGTGTGTTGGGGTCATCGGCTCCATTCTTCTACACTGCAGCACCTCAGCTTGTTTACACATGGGATGGGGTGAGAGTTAGGCTGATGACCCCAACGCACCCTGATGCCTGTGGGTGGAGGTGGGGTGGGTAGTTCAAGGATGGGAACCCTAATGTTGAATTTCCTACTTTTGTCACTGTAGAAGAACCCTAACTGATGCAATAAATAAGTTTTTTTCATAGAATATATATATATATATATATATATATATATATATATATATATATATATATATATATATATATATATATAAATAGGCTCTAATACAGTACTGGAGAGACTCATACCCTATGTAGTTTGACCACCTGTAACTTTTTTAAAAAGTAAAAAATATTATTTCTTTCATGTCTATTCTGTAGCTGTCTAATAAAATATTTAGTATAAATAACTTTATTGGTTTTGGACTCTGTATATTCTTTTAGTGGATCTTCAAGTGCCTTCTGACCCTCCTAAACAGGGCTTCATTTTGTGACATAAATGTTAGAGTAACAAAGAGCATTTAATATTGTATCCACACAGAGCACTACATCAGCAGCTGTAGTGCCTTTAACTCTTGAGCATTCTAAATATGTTCTCTGACAAACTTGTTTTATTCTGACCAATTTATATATTTCATTTATTAGCATTTATATTGCTCCCTTATGTTCCCTACACGTGGTGTCCCATTTTGTACTGCTTTAATATAGTGATTTTTCACATTTGCAGAACAATGGAAAGTTAATGCAGACCCCTGTAAAGATACATGACCTAGTATCCTTTATGAATCACCCCTTAGTTCATTTATATTATCTTTCTATTGTGCACACTCCTTCATTTGTTTTAATCTGCCTCCTTTGAGTCCGAAATTCATGAACGCAAGGTTGCTGTTCTTCCAGCAGTCCTGATATCTCAGAAACGGAAGTACACATGAGCACCCGATTCTGTCACTGTCTGAGGGTATAAATTAGTTGGACTGAAGGTTTAGAGCCCCTTTCTTCATTACCTGTGCCACTTTAAAGCTGTGTCTTCCTCAAGAGTCACGGTGTAGTGAACGGAGATCAGGAAGAGCCAGCATTTGTGCACCTGACTGAAAGCCAGCCTGCTATTCCAAGGAGCTCCCACCATCGAAATATTTTAAACATCAAGGTACAGTGCTGTAATGTGCAAATATTGGTAGAAAGGTGGCTAGTGCTTTCAGTTTTGGGAAATTACTAAACTACACAGAATGTGTTGGGGGAGATGTTGCTGGAAAAAGAGCCGCAAGTTAAGCAAAAGAGAAAGCCAATGGCAGAGCTGGGGGGATGGGGGGCCAGCGCCCACCCAGGACTATTTTGGCTGTGATTTTGCGCCTCCTTGCCTCCAGCTGTTTTGCTTCCCTGGGCTGGCTTCCACCCACGGCAGTCCTGCCTGGCACCTCTAGACTAGATCCCAAGCCCCAAGTAATCAGCCGTGGGAGCGGGACATGACACGGGTCACCTGAGACTCAAAAATTCCCTCCCCCTCCTCCGCTCCACTCTGTAGTCGATCGGGCTGCTGCGGGCAAAAAAAAAAATGAAACAAAACTAACTGATCTGCTGATTGAAGACAAAAGTGCACCAAAAAAGCATCCCATTCCTCTGCTAATCGCCACGCCACTCACTGCCACCGCACAACACAAGGGCACAACAGAAGTCAGTCACAGCAAGCATTTCAGCTACTGCACTGCTGTTATTTTACCCCATGTGTTCACGATGGTAAAACATCAGAATCGTTGCATCTCCTGGCTAAGTCACTAGCCGGGCTAACTACTGTACTACTCCTGCCTGCAATCTTATCAAAGCTGCCATAGATCCTACAACAGTTAAAGGCTCTCATTTAAAAAGAAACAATAGTGCTAGAAAACATAGTATAGTGACAAGACTAGGGATTTCAAACATATTTTTTAAGTCTAACCCTCCATACTTGTGGCTGACTCGACTTTGGCTGAATAAGCACTAAACTAGTGTGCAAAACATGTTCCAAAGTGGCCAGAAAACTGTGGACACAGACAAATCTGAAAAAGAATTACCAGAAGCAGGAAGGTTTGCAATCAGATGTGTAAAGAGGGTTACACTTAGAAAATATCTTTGCAATATCTTAGGTCTTGTTGCTTTACTACCTTTTTACCAGTATAATTTATTTTGGAATAAAAGCCTTTTACATAGACTCTATGGCAGCTTTCTTTATTCCAGGCAAGAGTAGTAGAGTACTTCACCTGGGTACTGGCTTAGTGAGGAGATGTACGTTTCTTGACGTACTAGCATCCTGAACACGTGGTAAAATAGCAGTAGCAGGGATGCCTACCTTAATCTTTGTTACTTGGCTAACAGTTGTCTGCATGGCATATACTAAGCTAGGTAAACAAATGATTTCTGGAGCTGCTTCACATTGTGCTCATCATGCTTTAGCAGCACCACCTCCTCAATTCCAGGCACTCCTTTTACATAGAAACATAGAAACATAGACTTCGACTTCAGATAAGGACCGCTTGGCCCACCTAGTCTGCCCATTTCCCTACCTAGAGGATAAGCTGCAGATCCTATTTAACCAACAGCCTATTTCTTCCTACCCCCCCACAAAAATTGCCTTATGTCTGTCCCATGCATTCTTGAATTCTCCTACAGTTTTAGACCCCACAACCTCCTCAGGAAGGCTGTTCCATGTGTCTACCACCCTCTCTGTGAAAAAATACATCCTCACATTTCCCCGGAGCCGTCCCCCCTCTATCTTCAGATTGTGTCCCCTTGTTCTTGCACATCTCTTTTTCTGAAAGATGCTACCCTCTTGGACTTTGTTGATTCCACTGAGGTACTTAAACATTTCTATCATGGCCCCCCCTTTCCCTCCTTTCCTCAAAGGTATACATATTAAGCTCCTTTAGTCTCTCCTCATATGGCTTCTCTTGCAGACCCTGCACCATTTTAGTTGCCCTCCTCTGAACTGCCTCCATCCTGTTTATGTCCTTGCGGAGATGGGGTCTCCAGAACTGTATGCAGTACTCCAGATGGGGTCTCACCAACTGTCTGTACAGGGGAATAATAATTTCCTGTTTTCTGCTGGTGATACCTCTTCCTATACATCCCAGTATCCCCCCAGACCTCCCTACCACCTTCTCACATTGCTTGCCAACCTTAAGGTCATCTGTTATGATTACCCCCCAGGTCCCTTTCCATTTTTGTTGTTGTTACTACCTCCCCCCATTGTGTAATCTTCCCCTGGGTTTTTGTTTCCTAGGTGCATTACTTTGCACTTCTTTGCATTGAATCTAAGCTGCCGTACTTCTGACCATTCCTCCAACCTTGTCAAGTCCCTTCTCATCCTTTCCACACCTCCTTGTGTATCAACCCTGTTGCAGATCTTTGTGTCATCTGCAAAGAGGCATACTTTTCCTTCCAGTCCCTCTGCAATGTCACTTATAAAGACATTAAAAAGGACAGGACCCAGTACTGGACCCTGCGGTACCCCACTAGTAACCCCCCTTTCTTCAGAGTGGACTCCATTTACAATTACCTTCTGTGTCCTGTTGTTCAGCCAATGTTTTACCCAGGCTACCACCCTGGGACCCACTCACAGGCTGTTTAATTTGACTACTAATCTTTTGTGTGGGACTGCGTCAAATACATTGCTAAAGTCTAGGTAGGCCATGTCCACAGCCCCTCCCTGGTCAACTACTTTGTTCACCCAGTCAAAGAAATCAATTAGATTTGTCTGACATGACCTTCCCGCTGTAAACCCATGCTGTTTGGGGTCCTGTGCCCTACTGGCCTCTAGGTACTCAACAATTCTTTCTTACAGAAGTGATTCCATCACTTTCCCTACCACAGAGGTCACACTGACAGGTCTGTAGTTTCCTGCCTCTGTCTTGGTCTCACTTTTGTGAAGGGGAATCACATCCACCTTCTTCCGGTCCTCAGGTACCACACCAACCTCCCATGATTTGTTAAAAAGGGTAGTCAGTGGTGTCACTAGTTCTTTGCTTAATTCTTTTAGAATTCTGGGGTGAATTCCATCTGGCCCCATTGCTTTGTCCACCTTCAGTTTTAGGAGTTCTTTCAGAACCCTTTCTTCTGTGAAAGGACTGGGATTGACCCCCCTCTCCAGAGTGCTTCTGTTAATTGGATTTCGCACCTCCCCCACTTCCTCTTTTGTGAATACTGAACAGAAGTATTCATTCAGTATCCCATGAATTCAGCAATAAGAGCTCATGACAAACGAAAAATATCATGCTGTGGTGGTGGGCAATGTATCTAGCATATGAAACCACAAAAACAAAATCAAACTCAGTAAAAAGATAAACATTATTGCTTTGAATGCTGTTAACATGCCATGCAATGGCAGTGTGTATAATTCAGGAAGTCAAAGTCTGTTTCTGTGTGGAGTGGAACAGCGTGTCTATGCCATTTGAAAGATAAACAACGTCTTTATCAGTGGGGCTGCATATTACCATTTTCACTGATTGCTATGGCACTGATCATGCTGGTCTTCCCGATAGTACTGAACAGATCCGTTTTATGTAGTATCGAAAATAAGCAGTCTCATGAATGTTACACCAACAGCTGGTCCATTGCCACTCAGTCCTGAGAAATGACAGCTGGCAATTAATTCAATAAATTAATGCATTTCTTGACATTATTTCTTGACATAATAAGACTGAGAGTGACAAACTGCCACTACAGCAATCCAATCTGTGGAATTATTCTGCATGCTTTTGTTTTCAGGTTAAGGAAATGACTATATTCAGTATTACTTCAGAGACATCAGTATATTACTCATTACAACTGCCGGGCTAACAACATGAAATAAAAAAAGGGAAAATAGAATTAAATAAATAAATAGATGCATTCTGCAGTTTCAACAACAGTTAGCAAGAAAATTCCATGGTGGGCAGTCCCACATTATTGCAGCCATCCGGCATAATCAGGCTGACCTATATTATTTCATTTAGTTTCACAAAATGCAGGGCATATTACAGTCTTTCATATTTATTTATTTATTATTTAAAAGTTTTATGAGGAAGGCATGCTGAGCGAACTACCACTCCTGTTCAGATGAGTCCTATGGGTGTTGGGGATGTGAGATTATATGAAATATTTACAGCAGCAGGCAAACAGCACAAACTGAGATAATATGGTGATAAACTGGTAGAAACTGCAAAATGACAACCAGTTATGAACAGAGATACAACACTAAGAGTATTGCAAATAGCTGTCCTTACATCTACATTCAATTACAATCCACTACTGTACAGCGATGCCTGGTGCAGACATGTTCTACATGTCAGTGCAAGAAAATCTAGACATCGAGCACTAAGCACAAATGATGGTAACTAGCCATTGACTAGTAAATTGAAAAGAGGGTAATTTTTGTTCACTGCAGAGGTATACATTTAGCAATCACTCACAATGTGATCTGTATGGAAGACAACAGCTAAGAAATAAAAGTTTGAAGCCCAATAGATTATAATATCTTACATCTTATACCTTTCTTATACTTCCTGGAATTAAAAGCTTAAATTGTTACGGGATAAACAATATTTTATATCTTAAACATTTCTTGTACTTTTGGAAACTATTTAAAAAACAATAATTATTTTTGAAATGCATTCTGAACATTTAACCTTATGCATTGCTGCCATGTCTGGAAAGCCTCCAAGTTCTTTTACATACCTTGGGAGTTCTTTGCTCTGTGATTACTATAATCGATAGATGCATTAAAATTGCTTTGCTCTGCATTTGTTTGTGAATGAGAAGGGAGAATTCCCTGCATGGACCTTTTAATAGTATACATCAAAAGATTATGCTAGTAGCTCAAAATGAGAGGAACACTTTTGTTAGTAGGGTTTCTTACATCAGTTACCATAAAAAAAAATCATAATAAATCTCAGGATACTGTGCTTGCATTTTCCAGTTTTAATTCATTGTCAGTAACCTCCATACAGTATCCAAAACAACACAACGGCACAACAAAAGTCGTTCACAGCAAGCATTTCAGCTACTTATACCAGTGTTGTAGTATCAGTTGTAAACATCTTGGCACCCTCAAAATGACTGACTTGCGCACCCCCGGCTCCCAAACCTGGCTCCACCACTGGCTCCTTCCTGGGGTTGATTTTCCCCTGTGTTGGACTTCTGTCTGGGATTTCATCATAGTTGGACCGCCTACTTTTATAGGGACATATTCTTGCTACTGCTGATCAGATTTGACAGTATGAGCTATATGCTGCTGCACCTTGGTGCAGACTCTGGCAGTCTGGGATGAACAGTGGTGTGTGCCCTGCCAGTCCATTAAGGAAGTAATCAAATCTGCCATTAACCTTACCCCTGCTTCTGATTTCTGACCCATGGCATGGGATCACTATTTACAGTGAGGGTAATGCCTTTTATGACTAGTGCATTTGATGGCAGAGATGGCCTCACTAGGCATGGTTCACCCTGTTCAGTTATTGCAAAGGCAAATGAAAAAAAAACTAATTAAAAACCAGTGCTTTAGTTATTGGGCTCAATTTAATCATTAACCAACACCTGTCCCCATAAAGCTACAGGAGTACAGTCCTTAAGTAATTTGTGTGCAGGGCTAGCCATTTGCTTACTTTATGCAACCCTGAATGACTTGCCTCCCCCTTATGATTAACAAACCACATTCATTTGTCTCAGCTGACTGCTTACAAGTGGTTGTGGTGAAGTGGTCCGTGGGCTTCTATCTCTGCTCACCAGCAGAGTGCTAGTCTTGACAGTGAAACAGTAAAACTACATTCTGGGAAAATGGCCAGGAGCTTTTCCTGCCTTGTTAGCCTGAAAGAAGTTTTACAAATCTGTGACCGTCTCTTGCAGTACGGTTTGCCGTGTGTGTGTTTAAAGCATTTTAAAATTAATATTTAGTGCTTATGGTGCATTTACTCGTCTGTCATGTTATTGTTTTGCAATGTTCAGTTTAACTTGAATGCAGGTAGGGGTTCTTGTAAACATTTAGGCAGTACAGAATGGCCACTTTATCTGCTAGGAGGTTGAGCTCATATGCACAGAAATTCTGGTAGAATGTCCGGTTGGGGCATGAGAGGGGTAAACAAAACATTTGTTCACTTTGTGCTGGAGAAGAGGAGGCAGTTAGAAACATCTTTGACAAGCCCTAGTCATAAGAGCATAAGGAAAGTGTTGGCAGAAGCAAACAGTCTGGTCCATCTAGTCTGCCCAAGGTGACTACCTCCCCATTATATTTTTTCCTGAGTTGCCCATATTGCCTGTACCAAGTGAGTTTGAATTCACTTACTGTCTTTGATGCCACCAGCACTTCTGGTAACAGTGATCACTAAAGCAAGGGCCAACAATAATAAAAATCTAATTTACCACCCCCCACCTGGACTGACCTGTCGTCCTGGTGCCCCCACCCCCTCGAGTTTCTGAGTTAGTGCCTGGATGTTTGGGTAGAACAAGATGGCAGCTACTTAAGTGTTAGGTTCTTGCTCAGAAGGATTCAGAGTATAGTTGATACTATAGTCACTTGTGGGCTGAAAGCCAGGTGGCTTGCATGTCTGTGGAGGGCCTTGGCAGCAGAGGCAAGTCTGGCCTTGTAATTCACAGATGACTGAGCATTCGAAAGATAGATGTGCCTTGAGGAACCGAACTTACAGGTATTACAGAAATGCATTTTGAAGCTATTTTTTCCTGAGGTATTTACTTTCTTTTTGTTCACCTGCTCAGCTTGTTAAGCCAAACTCTGTTTTAAGCTCCCTGATTTTTGATCTGCTTCTTATGGGACTGCTTACAGTATATGGCTCTGGAGTACTGCGTGCAGTTCTGGAGACCCAATCTCTCCACAAGAACATAGACAAGATGGAAGCTGTCCAGAGGAAGGCAACTAAAATGGTGCAGGGTCTGCACCAGAAGACATATGAAGAGAGACTAAAGGAGCTTAATATGTATAGCCTCGAGGAAAGGAGGGAGAGGGGGGACATGATAGAAACTTTCAAGTACCTCAAGGGAATCAACAAAGTCCAAGAGGGTAGCATCTTTCAAAAAAAGAGGTGTGCAAGAACAAGGGGGCACAATTTGAAGATGGGGGGGCAACTCAGAGGTAATGTAAGGAAGTATTTTTTTCACAGAGAGGGTTGTGGATGCATGGAACGGCCTTCCGGAGGAGGTTGTGGAGTCAAAAACAGTGGTTGAATTCAAGCATGCATGGGGCAGTCATAAGGCAATTCTAGGGGGTGGAGGTAGAAAGAAGTAGGCTGCTGGTTAACTAGGATCTGCAGCTTATCAGTTAGGTAGGGAAATGGGCAGACTGGGTGGGCCAAGTGGTCCTTATCTGCCATCAAATTCTATGTTTCTATGTAATGTAGAAAATACACTATGTGTGATTTGTGGAGGTAAGATTTAACAATATTTGTGTGCATGTATTTCTGATCATTTTCTGTGGAAAAGAAGTAAAATAAAGTTATTTTGCGTTTGAGTAATCCATTTCTGAGAAAAAAAGATATATAGACTAATGTTTTGTGACATGGGTCGGATTTAGCTTGTAACCGGCAAATGCTTTTGTTTACACATGATTTTTGCTTTTTTCATAAGTCTGGCTGGTTCCTTTGTTCTGAACATAAGCTTGGGCATATCAGAGCTTCAAATGCTGAATTTACCCCTCTGTCTCCCAGATGCCTGCAGTTTGCCTGTAAGCACCTTTGTATTTGAAATATATTTTTTAAAAGCATTTTAGACCAAGTTCAGGTGAAGTTGAGTAATTGTTTGGTGCACAGTGTGCTGCGTGTAAGGCCCTGCATGCCTTTTGTAGGCTTTTCAGTAACATTTGGGCAATTTGATTGTTTCACCTGATGTTCAGAACAGGGGAAACTAAAATGGCTGGTTCCTTTGTTCTGAACATAAACTTGGGCCGTCTCACAGCTTTAAATGCTGAATTTACATCTTTTTTCCCCAGATGCCGGCATAGTTCTTACCAGTTTGCCTGTAAGCACCTTTTTATTGCAAAGTTTGCTTTATTTAATGCATTTCGGAGCATATTCTGGTACTTTTGAGTCATTTTTTGGTGTACCATGTGCTGAAAATGAGGCCCTGGGTGGCATTTTCTGGTGAAAAAAGATGTAAAAAAAGGTTTTGCTGCAGGGGCCAGCTCAGGCCTGTAACTGGTTCATAATTACATTTGATGCTAGTGTTTTTCTCACATTTTGTAGGCTTTTCTGTAACATTTGGGCAGTCTGATAGTTTCACTTGATGTTCAGAACAGGGGAAACTAAAATGGCTGGTTCCTTTGTTCTGAACGTAAACTTGGGCCGTCTCACAGCTTTAAATGCTGAATTTACATCTCTTTTCCCCAGATGCCGGCATAGCTCTTACCAGTTTGCCTGTAAGCACCTTTTTATTGCAAAGTTTACTTTTTTTAATGCATTTCGGAGCACATTCTGGTACTTTTGAGTTATTATTTGGTGTACCATTTCAGAACAAAGGATGATGCTTCTAAGTAATGTGTTGTGTGCCATGTGCTGCACATATGTCCTGGCATAGCTTTCTGTTTGGGGAATGGGCTGGCAGTATAGCCTTGAGGTTTGAGTAACAAGCTGTGCATGAGCTCAATACATCCAGCAGACCAAATATGGGTTTGATTCTCACAACCTCCATATGCATACTGTGTGACTCTGAGCAAGTCACTTAACTGCCCAGTGTGCCTAGATCACCCCTGAAAACAGTCACATGTGCCTAGTGGGCCTTACCCTGTTACCAAATAAATTATAAAACAATTGTTTTGAACCTGATCCAAGACTGTCTTTTTATGCATGCATGAAAGTGTGCCAGACCATTAAGAAATGTATCACTGTCACCAACACCCCAAAGCACATTTTCATGACTACCTCTCAGCTGCTATGAATTCTGCATAGTGCTTTGATATTCACACTCAAATTTACCCTTGCTCATCATATGTTAACCGATGTTCCTCATAATGTTAGAGCTATTTCTGGACACACAAACTATGAATCATTGAACCAAGGTACATAAAAACATTCCTAATCACTATTTGGGGCTCACTATCTGTAGATATAATATTCTTTAAAATAAGAATGTGCTACACATTCTGGCTCTGCACTATGATTTTAGAAGGCCAGTGCTATGATTTTTAATGCTGAGAACTTGTGAGATATGTTTTTGTGTGTAATTTGAAGAGTCATACAAACTCACCCAAACTTTGAATCAAATTCCATTTATTTATTCTTTGGTAACTGGATAAAGCCCACTAGGCACAACTGCCTGTTTTCATCTGTGACCTGGGAGCATTGATACAGTTAAGTGACTTGCTCACAGTCGCAAAGCAATGCAAGTGGATGCTATGGGAATAAAACACAAGTCTGCTGGATGTAGCAAGCTCGTTCACAGCTCATTACTCTAAACTCTATACAATATTTCCAGCCCCATTCAGACTGAAAGTATTTATTGACAGAAACTAGGTGTGCTAGTCAAAAGCATGCTTTGCAGTTAATTGTCCATTTAGCTAAATGGTACAAGTCACACCTTTTCTCACACCTATTGTTTCAGGCTCAGGGCAGAAAATGTTTCTGATAGTCTACCCAACACAGTTTAAGTACTTAAAGAAGCAGTAAGTCTTAACAATAATTTAAGTAATTTGTTGAGCAGTTAGGAGAAGCCAAAACGTCAAGGTACAGGACTTTCTTTTTGTTTTATTTCACTCTTAAGGCAAGAAAAATGATTTTTAGGTTCTTAAAAGTTGATGATCTTTTGCCATGTCAACAATCATGGATGTAAGCAAATCAAGGTGGTGTGCTGCTAGTTAGTAGAAACATGTGCAGGCAACATTGTGACATATTTGCATTTTAAATGGGAGTACAAGAAAGTTAAGTGACTTGCTCATCGTGACAAAGAATGCAGGCATGGGCTGATGGGATTCAAACCAAGGTGTCCAGGTTTAAAAACATAGACACTGATGGCAGATAACGATCACCAGGCCCATCCAGTCTGCCTGTATACCCCATACTTAATTAGCTGCCACTGACCCTTTTGGTCTACTGCAGCTGCCTCTCCTTCCCCACTCTTGGGATCCCTCATATCCATCCCATGCCTATTTATATCCCCCAATTGTGTTTGCCCTCAGCACCTCCTGGGTCTGGTCATTCTAAGCATCCGGCACCCTTTCCATGAAAAAGTACTTCCTCATATCCCTCAGTCTACCCCTTTCATTCTCATGTCATGCCCTCTTGATTTTTTGAGCAGCTTCAGTTCTGAAAGATGCTGCTGTCCTGTACCTTATTATTTATCTTGAGGTACTTGAAGGTCTCTGTCTTGTCTCCTCTCTCCTTCCTCTCCTCCAGGTGTACATATTGAGTTTGTGTAGTCTCTCCTCATATGACATGTGGTGTAGGCTCTGTCCCATTTTGTTGCTCATCTCTGGACTGTCTCCACCCTGTCTATGTCCTTCCTGAGATGAGGCCTCCAGAACTGGATGCAGTACTTCAGATAAGGTCTCAATAATAACCTGCATAGTGTCATTATGCCTTCCTTTTTTCTGTTTCTGTTTGTGATACCTTTCCCTATGTAGTCCATAATCCCACTGTCTCTCATTGCCTCTGTGGCCCATTGATTGGCCAACTTTAGGTCATCAGATATGATGACCCCAGATCTCTTTCCTGTTTTGTGTCCACTAAGATCTACCACTTCATCATGTAGTCCTCCCCAGGGTTCCTGCACCCCAAGTGCATTTGAACATACAAAATCTGTGAGCAGATAAAGGCCTAGTAGTCCATCAAGTCTGCTCAAATGTACAGCTGGCACCCTATTTCTACCCTTCCCCCTCACACTCTCCCCCTCCTTTGACTCTCCTTCCCTCCCTCCTGCCCTGTCCCAGGCCCTTTTGAAGCAGCCCACTCTTCTACCGGATACCACTTCCGCTGTAAATGCATTCCACCCAGCTACCACCTACTCTGTAAAAAGTGTCTCCTCATCTTTCTCTCTCCTGAACCTTCCTCCCTCCAGTCTCATAGCATGGCCCTATAAGTCTCTCCCCTCCCTTACTTTGAACAGCCCCTCCTTACTGCTCTTGTTTATTCCTTTCATGTACTTGAAGGTTACAATCATATCCCTCCTGTCCCTCCTCTCCTCTAGTGAGTATATGTTCAGCTCCCTCAGCCTACCCACCTATGGTAAGTCCCCAGCCCTTGGATCATCTTTGTCACTCTGCACTGTACCACCTCCAGTAATTTAATGTCCCTCTTCATATACTGATGCCAGTACTGCATGCAGTATTCTGGGTGCAGTCTAAACAGTGATCTATACAATGGCAGAATCACCTCACCCCTCCTAGAGGATATACCCTTAACAATTCTACCCCAAATTTTGTTGACCTTTGCAGCTGCCTTCCTACATTGTGCATAGTTGTTCATTGATCCTGTAATGAGCACCTTCAGATCCTTTTTCTCTGTCTCAGCTAGCTGTACTTTCCCCAATCTGGTAACTCTTCCTTGGATGTTTCACCCCAAAATGCAGCACCTTGCACTTTTTAGCAATGAACCCCAGTTGACAGGTGTCTGACCAGGTTTCCAGCCTTTCCAGATCATCCTGCAATCCCTCCATCCCCCTAGGCCATCCACCACTGCTCCCATCTTGGTGTTGTCAGGAAAAAGGCTGATTTTGCTCTTAATGCCCAATGATATATCTGCAATGAATATCCCAAACCACACAGGTCCCATTACAGAGCCATTACAGAACACTACTCATCACTGCCATTGGGGATAACAGCTTCCCACTCACCACCACCTTCTGTTGACTTTCCTGAAGCCAGTTCACTACCCACCTCACCAGCCTTGCACTCACCCCTGTGCCTTTTAATCTTTCTCCCAGCCTCCCATGCAGCACTGAGTCGAATGCCTTATTGATGTCTAGGTACAGGACATCCACCGCATGGTCCCATCCAATTGCCTATTTACCCAGTCATAGTTCTCCACCAGGTTAGTTTGTCAGGATCTGCCACTTATGAAGCCATGCTGTCTGCTGTCCTCTAGCCCTTTGGCTGCCAGGAAGGATGCCAGCTTCTCCTTCAGGATAGTCTCCATCAGTTTGCCCATGATGTATGTGAGGCTCACCAGTCTGTAGTTCTCCAGTTCATCCTTGGGGCCACTCTTGTGGAGGCGCAACATGTGAGCCATCCTCCAGTCCTGAGGTACACACTCTGAGTGAAGTGATGCATTGAATCAGTCAGCCAAAGGCCCCACCAGGACCTCAGATAGCTCCTTTAGTGCCCTGGGTGGATGCCATCTGGCCTTGGTGCCTTGCCCACCCCCCAGTGCCCTTAAACCCTCCAGAACCCTGCCCTCCATTATTTTCCCATAGGTCACCCCCTCCCATTCTGTCCTTTGCTCTAGAGTATACATATTGAGCTCCGTTAATCTGTCCTCATATGTTTTCTGATGCAGTCCCTGCACCATTTTGGTTGCCCTTCTCTGGGCTGCCTCAATTTGGTTAATGTCCTTGTGAAGGTGCAGCCTTCAGTACTGCACTCAGTATTCCAGATGGGGCCCAATCAGTGTCTTGTAAAGAGGGATTATTACTTCCCTCTTCCGACTTGTGATACCCCTACTTTTTTTCTGCTGGCAGAGCTGGGCTGACTCTTCAGGCTGTCTACTTTGGCAATTGTCTCTTGCTGCCCTGATACTGTCTTGTGGTCATAGAAAGGTCTATGAACTAATAGAACTGCGTGCAACTTGAGTACCATGCACAGGTTGGAAGTCCATATATGAAAAAAGACAGAGAAACACTGAAATCTTTATGGAGGTTGGAAACACAAGTAAATGTTTGAATTCGTGATGAGTATTACAGTGGGAAAATTATAATTTTTTTACAGTTGTAGCCTGGAATCTAGATCAAGCCAGGCATTTAGCCAATTAGATGGGCTTGGAGTCTTGTTCTTTCCATTACATTTTTTCATTTAGTGCTCCCTTGATTATGTCTACATACTTGACATGTTGGAGAATTCTGTTTCCGAAAAAGTACGACCTGTAAATCCTTCTTCTGGATCTTGTGTTTCTGCAGATATTAGATGGAATTCCTGAGAAACAACCTGAGACAGCGTCAACCACGGCATGATGTTGTAGTATCCACATCTTGCTGTGGCGGTGGTGGTGAGACTGCTTGCTTGAATTCAGTGAATACAACAGGTGGTCAAAAGACACAACCAAGATCGCATAAAGAGTACATGAGAGAGTACCATGCAAGAATGAAAAATTATCCTGAAAAATACAAAGCTTATCGTGAGAAAGAAAGGGAGAGGGTGAAACAGTATAAAATGTCAATGCCTGAAGAGACCAAAGCACAGTACAGGGGAAAAAGATAGGCTTCGGACACAAAGGTATAGAGAAAATAAAAAGGCAAGTCAAGTACCTGATGGCACAGAAAAGAAGAAACATACAAGAGCGGAAGCAGAGAAGATGAGAGCTTTATGGTGGGAAAATGAAAAGAATCAGAGAGCAAAAATGACAGCTCAAAAAAAGAAGGCGGATTAATGAACACAGACTGCTTCTGTATGCTCAATAGAAATGTGCAAGACTGCAAACTATCACTGTGGAATCAAATGCACACAACTTGGATGCAGCTGAAATGCAATATAACATCATGGCCTCAGATGCTTCCTCTTTGGCTAATCCACAAATAGACAGTCCACAATCAAGGATACCACAGACTCCATTTAGCAGTGATGCTGCGAAAAGAAAAGCCATCTCACGATCACTAAAAGCAATGCCAAAAAGCCCAAATAAATTTGCTGAAGTTTTCTCTGCAATGCTACTTAAGTCAACACCATGAAAGTGCAAAGCTATTGAGTCGAAATCTATATTAACACCATCCAAAAAGAAACAGTTGGATTTTCTTGAGGAAACAAGCTTGAAAGCCACATTGGAAACAATTAAACACTCAAGACAAAAAGATTATATTCAAATCCATCGACTGCTGCACAAGTCACTGTTGGTGAAGAAAAAGTTCAGAAAATTAGACTTACACAGAGAACTGGGATTTAGCTGGAAATTTTTGTGTGCGTACTCTGTATATAGCGATGACTACATTGAGAGGCATAAGAAGAGGAACGATGCTTTGCCAGAATTAATAATTCAGAAGATACAGGACTTCTACCAACATGGAGATATCTCTGGAGAACTTCCCATTGTGAAACTAATTGGGAAAAAACAACTTTTACCAAAGAAGGCACTGGAATCATCGATCCTAACTACATATGAACAGTTCAAGGAAGAAAACCCAGATGTACAAATGAGTTATAGCAAATTTGTAAAACTTTGCCCTAAAACTGTTTGTGTCATGTCCAGACATAAGCTTTTGCAGTGCCTATGTGAGTACTGCCTGAACATAGACCTTAAAATGAACAGCATTGCACAGTTAAAAATACCAGACAGTGCCATAAAGCACAAGTATGAGGCTTCGACCCTTACAATGTGCTGCAGAGTTGGTGAATTTCACAATAAAAGATGCATCAACACGGAAAGCTTGCAATGTGGCACCAAAGGCATAGAGACAAAACTGATGCCACTTTTAAATGAACACGTGACCTCTCCAGTCACTTGTAAAAAATGGAAAAATGAGGATGTCACCATGAGAAAGGAGGGGAAAGTGACACATTCAACACAAATGAGAATGTGAAATAAGACTGGAATCATCGGAGACCTAATAAAAGAACTGCAAGAAGAGCTAGAGCCACATGTTAAGCACTTAGAAAATGCAAAGTGGCAGTCACAACAATTTGATGCTATTAGAAAAAAAATGTACCAAATGACTGGGTAGTTTTCTGTCTGGACTTTGGAGAAAACTATAATTGCCACTACCAAGATGAAGCTCAGAGTGCACACTGGGCATACAACCAAGCTACAATTCACCCAGTTGTGGCCTATTATAGATGCCATAAACCAAACTGTGGTACAAACATGCATAGCGCACTTATTTTTATACTGATGACCAAAAGCATGACTTCCATGCTGTTCACCACTTCACAAATATGGCAACGAAATATCTTAAAGAACAAGGGGGTTGCCATGGTTAAGCAAATTCATTTTTCTGATGGGGCACCAACACAGTACAAGAGCAAGGGCAACTTTGCCGATGCATCATTTGGTGTGGTGGATTGTGGTGTCTCCATTGAAAAACACTTCTTTGGCAGTCGGCATGGCAAAGGACCATGTGATGGAGAAGTGGGCATCTTGAAAAAGAATGCATTACTGGCAGTAAAATCACAAAAAGCCATTATTGACAGTGCCCTTGAATTATACCAGTATGGCAAAAAATACCTTACATGTCCCAAAAATGAGGATGATCATGTGCACGTGACACGCAGTTTCTTTTTCATCAAGGAGGGCAAAATAAACAGATGAAGACTTACTAGAACAAATGTGAAAACATTGCCAAACACATGATTGGTACACTGTGTGAAAGGAATAGATCCACATATCATATCTGCTAAAGAGAGAAGCTGCTTCTGCTGACCATGTGTTACAAATGAAGGACAGTGCCCTAATGTATTATTCACAGGAGATTGGAGAACCTTTTCTTTGAAACATGGGACAGAGGTGACTCCACCACCTTTGACACAGTCTCCAACGCCAACATCAGCAGCAATGCAGTTAACATTGCCATCAATGACAACATGGTCTCCAGCCCCACCACAGTCAAGGTCTCCATCTCCACCTCCACCATCACCAGCTTCAATGAATGAACGGTCTCCTTCTACACCACTACCAGCATCAGTGCAGGACAGGTCTCCTTTTACACCACCAGGAACACTGCAGGAATGGTTTACTTCTCCACCACAACCAGATTCACTGCAAGAAAGGTATACTTCTCCACCACCTCCAGCAGCATCAACAGAGGCAAGGTCTCCATCTCCACCACCACCCGAATCATCACCTCAGGCAATGTCTCCATCTCCACCAACACCACCTCCAGTGCTGCAGGCAAGGTCTCCATTTCCACCACCACCCGAATCATCACCTCAGGCAATGTCTCCATCTCCATCACCACCACCACCACCAGTGCTGCAGACAAGGTCTCCATCTCAGCCACCATCACTTCCATCAGCAAGTTCTCAACCATCAAAGGACTCATCACCCTCAGTGTAAGTACCCATATGATTAACATTTTGTTGAAGCCAGCTACTGGCCTCATCACCTTATCCATACAGTCTCTGGTGTGTAAGACAGCACACAATGCTAAAGTAATAATGTGACTTACTGGAGGAGATGGGTGTATGCGTGGATACGTGTTCATGCATGCATTCATGTCTGTGCTACTGCATGTACACAATGAGAATAAAACCTCCTTCATGCCAAATACCTGAACATATCACCCATATCCACTATGGTGGCAGTTAACTTGGGAGTCACTTACAAGCCATTTTAATGTCCTTATGTCTTGCCATTGGATGAATTCTAGCTATTTAGATTATGGTATAGGGTATACCATTCCCCATTATTTGCCCCCCCCTAAAGATTTCGGGTGTCTTGACAATCAAAATGCTCAAGTGGATGATTTATTCATTTTGTACTTTTTGCAGTGCTCTCCAGGAAGGTGATTTTGTGGCTGTCCTGTTCCAGACTGGGCAAAAGAATATGGCCTACATATACTTGGCAGAGGTTGTTTCATCCACGGATGAGGAAGTAACTGTAAAATATCTGGTCAGGAACAGAAACTGTATTTACCAGTGTCAAGATGAAGACATGGCTGAATACTCTACCCAGCCAATCACAGACATTTTTTTCAAATTTGCTGAACCTTCTCAGACAAAGTACAGTAAAGAATTAAACTTTGCTCCAGATGGATTTGACAAAATAAGAAATGCCTTTGTTGGCCTTCAAGTACTTTTTAAATGATTTTCCCCAAACCCTTAGCTGTGACTTGTGCCTAAAACCTGACAGTTATTTTATCACAGCAATATTCTCATGGTTATGGTTATTCATTTAGTACATTGGATTCCATCACTCTTTTTCTGGGTTTGGGACCAGCTGGTATGAGAACGGATGAGACATACCAGGTGCGATTAAATACCTTGTACATAGTGTAATCAAATGTAAATAATTTTTTTATAAGTAGCTTAATTGTCTGTGTGTGTCAGTATGACATTGTTTTATGAAGAAATACTAGTTAGCAGTAATGTGTATGGTGAGACAGTATCACTGTGATATTGTGGTGTCCCTGTAACATACATTAACTCTGGAAAAAACCTGTTAAAAATAACATTTATTTTTTTAACCACGAGATGCAGAGTTGGCTGACTTAATACTAACATGTAGAAAACTGCATAGCATGGTTGCTCAGGGCTATCAGAAATATTCAGGTCACAACTAAACTGTTACATTACGAAGTTTAGCATACAATGGTGTCCTATGATAGATGGTTGTGTAAGACCACTCCCAGAATGAATAACAAAGAAGAAATGAAAGATCCATGCTACAGCCCATAAATAGAAGCAGAAGTCATGGTATTATAAAAAATGTATTTTATTTATGTAACCATATTTTAAACAAGTAGGACACCATGTTATGAACGTAAAAGTTTTCATATTCAAACTTTCAATACATTTTTCAATAACTTATACTTCATGAACTATCTTTATATTTCGGATAGCAACAGTAGTATATGTATGTATCATAACAGAGACATAGTCATGAGAACCAAACAGACTTTTTTTTTGCCTAGATTGTCACACTACATCTCTCCAGTAGCAGATTTGTGCCTATATACTGTGTGTGTGTGTGTGTGTGTGTGTTTGTGTGTGTGTGAGGCCTTTCAGCACCATGCATTTTTGCGTAAAGTTGAACCAGCATAATATTCTGTGGTGATTAGCATATGCAGTCCATGATGCTTTGCATTATGGGTGCATGTGTGATTTTGTATTTCTTTGAAACTTGGCTTCCTGGCCAATGCCCTTTGGGGTAACCATTGCCTCAGTGCTTGCACACTGAGGTTCTTTGTCTTTTAACTTGTTTTTTGCTTTAATTGGGTTCACCACAACATACTAGGATTCATACTAGGAAGCTGTATGAGGCAAAAAGGATAAATGCCCATAAAGGCCTCAGGCCTACAATTAACAATTTGGAGTTTTTTTTGAATTTCATGAAAATATCAAGTCTGTTCTTGAAAATGTGCTTATTATCAATAAAGACTACAGTGGTGGGCAGTTTATTCCATGGTTCAACAATCCGTTGAGAGAAAAAGTGAGACCTTTTATTGGTATTACATTTGTTTCTGGTCAGTTGAAGTGGGTGACCTCTAGTGTTGACCTTAATTTATTTAAGGTCAAGACAACTTTCAGCAAACAAATGTTCATCATTAAGGAGGTACCATGAAAGCAAGCGATTGCCCCTTGCCCTTCTATCTTCCAGTGACATTAGGTCAAATTTTGACAGTCTGTCTTGATATGAAATTGTTTTGGAGGATACTAGGGGCCAGATATTCAAACTTCGCCCAAAAAGTGCACAACAGCAGGAGCAAGCGCAAGTCAATTGCTCACATGTACAACACACACGATATTCAAACATTGAGCAAGACAAATTGCGCAAGCAGCCAACGTATGAATATCGCACAACCTGCGCCATAGCGCAACCAGGAAGGGGAAGCTGAGCAGAGCTGATGCGCCACAGCGCAACAAAGGCAGCCAAGCTGAGCAGTCCAGAGGCACCATAGTGCAAGCAAAGAGGCCCCCAGCAGCATAGCAATGGAACTGCACAACCAGGGAGGTAGGCAGGGGCCTACCACCCATGCCACAGATGGGCACAGGGACACACTGCTGAACCAACAATTTACCCCCACACCCCAAGCACAGCAGAACTGGGGGGGGATGGAACAGCCACCGGACCATGGGGACAAGCAAACAAAGCACATCCCGGCTGTGTTACTGCAGCACACCCACTGTCAACCTGAGACTGGCACACAAAGGAGGCGGAGCACCCCAGTGTCCAGTGGCCCCCTGTGTGCACAGCACTCCCAGCACTGTGACCCCAAGACACCACCCATGCGCAGTGACCAGCACTGCAGGAATCTCCAGGCCCTCCCGGCACACTGCAACCTCGTGAACCACAGAACCATACAAGCCACACCACCAGCAGTGGTTGGCAGCACACAGCAATACTGACTGGAAGCCTCACCCACACCAGAGACACCGCCCCACACACATGCACACTAATACCCATGACCATACCACACCAGATGCCATGCACACCACTGCAACTGAGCACCTATAGCCAGCTGCAAATCAGAGACCACCACAGTATTCATATCAAAATATAAATGTAATAATAAGATGCATAACAAGAACAACAAACAACAACATATATACAAAGCAGGGGTGGGGGTATGGGTATGAGGTAGGGGTGGGTAAGGGGCAGGGGTGAACAACCGGGAGAGGGAAGGTGAGGTTCGCTGATGTTCAGCTACCGCCTGGCAGCCTGCACTCCTCCTTCCTGGTGCTGTGCCCGTGGCCTCCTCCTGTGCAGCATCCCATGCTGCTGCAAGTCCATGAGAATGGTGTGTGTGTCGATGGCCACCTGAGTGAGCCTCCGCAGGCCCCGCTCCCTCAGGATCCGGATACCTAGGACAAGGGATCAGAGTCAATGGCTGTGACTGTCCACATCCCTGAATCCCACCCATCATGCATGGCAGACAGCCAAGTGCCCCGTTTCTGTGATGGACTGCACCCACCCACAGTAACTGTGCACAAGACAAGCCCAACCAGCCAGCAATGGCCATGTGTACCACTGCACACACACACCGCCCATGTCCAACACAGCACAACCAAGGCTGCCCAGTGGCGTGGCTACGTGTTGGGATGCTAGTGCCACAGCAATGTGCCCGGTGCATACAGGGACCACCAGTGATGCACACACACACATGCAGTGCCACTGGACAGTGATGACTGTCACATGTTGCATGCATGGTAGTGTTGTCCCTGGAAGGTGTCTGTGCCCCCCCCAGCATGCAATAGCATCCATGATGTAATAATACTCACTTACCCTCATCAAGCCGCTGCAGCAGGTGCTGCTGCGGCTGCGGCTGCTGCTGTTGTTGCTGCTGTGGCTGTGGCTGTTACACACCTCCTCCGCCAGCCACCCTGGCACTGCCATCCCAAGCCTCAGCCTGTGCCCGCCTCCGCTCCTCCACGCCTGTGGGTGACAAAGGAAGAGAAACACATCAGTGAGATCCCAAAGCAGACAGCCCCTTGCCCCATTGAGTGTGCCTGCCCACACAACCAGACCCAAACAGCATACACCTGCAAACACCCTCACAGCAAACCACAGCCCAACCCACCCCCATGTGCAGATTACATTACACAGTCACCCTTGCAGACAATACCGGTGCATACACAGCACACCCACCTGGCCTGGGCACAATGCCCCTCCTGGCATACGACCAGAGGCGCGCAAGCAGAGCACGCTCCCTCCTCTGCAGGTCACCATAGCGGTGCCTGCACTGCTCCGGGGTCCTCCTCTGCCCAGTGGCCTGCTGCCACACATGGGTGCGTGGCACCTGCAGGGGCACTCCCTCAAACAGTGAGCCATAGTGAGGCTCCACCACAGCCACCAGGTTAGCTATTTCCAAGGCCCCCCATTGTGGTGCTCTCCTGCGTGCCATTTCAGAAAGTACAGTGGCAATATGGCGCTCCGCGGCCACGCTACTACATGGAAATGTTGCCAATACAACTCCATCACTGCCCTATCGTGCTGTTCGGACAGCGCGCCGGTCACATTGCGCTGTCACCGAACAGCGTGATAGAGCCGCATACATGCCAGACGATTCGCGCCAGGGGGCAAAGGTCGGGCACAAGGTCATGGGTCAGTGGCGCAAGGCCACGCACAGCGCCATCGGACATCCACACATCCTGGGCAATCAGACACCTGCGTGCCAGTGCCACAGTGGACTATTGCGCAGTACTGCCACAGCGCCATATGGTGACCAGCGCTGTAGCGCCATTGGCACAATGGTGGCCGTGGCCTGAATTGCTGATCACGCACAGCACATCATCAGCATGGCAGACACCTGCGTAAGCTGCCTGGGCATGCACAATGCAGTGTACCGCACAGTCACAGAAATGCGCCATTGGCTCAGCCGGCTCAACCGTATTGCGCAAAACGCAATGGCGCGATATTCAGCCGACACATGCAAATCATCTGATCAGCCATTCAAAGGCGCAGTGGCATGATTTGCATCTCATTAAAGTTGCTTCACTCCTAATTTGCATGGATTGCGCTATAAATGTGCGACATTGGGCTGCACTGGCCAGATTCGGTTACTGCAGGTGAGAGGTGAGTTGCATGCTGTGTGATGTTCTGGCCAATGGTCATGGGATAATGCTGTAGACTGCACAGTGACAGGTGTCCACTCCCACCCATACAGACCGACATGACCGAGCAGAGCCAAGGTGAGGGTGAGGATGGTGGGCAGAGGAGGAGGCCCAACTTCACCATGGCAGAGACAGAGGCCCTCTTCCAGGCCTACCTGGAGGAGGAGCCACTACTGAGTGGACGGCGGGGCACCCTCAGGCCCGTGTGGCTGCATGGGAGGGGGTAGCTCTGGCAGTGAACCTGCACGGAAGCCAACAGTGCTCCATGCAGGAATGCAAAAAGAAGATGGGGACAGACCGCAGGAGGGTGAAGGAGAAGGTGGCAGCCCTCAGGGCGGCATGTGCTGGCACAGGTGGGGGCCATCCAGGGTGGCAGAGCTGACCCCAGCTGAGGACCAACTGGCCGCATCAATGCAGTGGAGTGCTATTGAGTGCTATTGAGGGCGTACCAGGAGGTGGATTCCAGACAGGTGGAAGCCCATCACTGCACGGTATGACATGGTGGTGGTGTTGGGGGGGAGGTTGTTCACATGCACTCACATGTCCTCACTTTCTGTTACAGATCCTGTTCGTCTTCAGGGGATGGTGGTGGTGGGTCCAGGTAGTGAGGAAGACCTGCTGGAGTTGGAGGAGGGTCAATCCACCTCTGTCACCAGCCAGCATGCACTGCACCAGCATGCACGCCTGGCTGCCAACTCTGTTGTCGGTGAGTCAGGTGTGGGGGGTGCACAGCCTGTGTCTCAGCAGTCTGGCATGCAAGCATGCCAGCACACTGTGACTGTGGCTGTAGCACGTACCTGCACCATTGATGATGCAAGGACTGCAATGGGCAGTGACATGTGTGTGCCCATGACGGACACACAGCAGGCCAAGCATGTGCCCTGGGCCTAGCTGGTTCCAACGTGTGTGCCAGCATGTTGGCACAGTCCCAGGCTGTGCCTGTCAGCACCGTGGGCAGCACCAGTGGCTGTGCAGGTGTCTGGCACTGTTGCGGCCACAGCAGTGGAACGAGTGGTCCCTGGGGCACAGCGGTTGGAGGGGCAGCAGCAGCAGTCACTCACCAGGTCTGGGGGTACAGTGTCCAGCGGTGGCATATGCCCACCGCCCTTTGATATGCCCATTCCTGGTCCTGGTGAACAGTGCCCACCCTCAAGGGGTGTTGAGCATCAGGACCTTCCATACCCTGGGGGACAGGATGCCGTTGTGGCACAGTACCCATTTGAAGAGCACACCCACCTGCTGCGGGAATCAGTACAGCAGCAAAGGTGGGTTGCAACATCCGTGGAGGCACTGTGCATGGCTGTGGAGCGGCACAGCAGGGACTGTGCTCTGATCCTTGCAGAGATGGTCCATATGTGGATGGATGTGACCGCTGCCATTGACAGGCATACCCAGCCATTGGTCACTGTCGTGGCTGCATTGGGCACACAAGCAGGTGCCCCTGTACCACGCACCCCACACGGTATGCTCTCCACTCCCCATTCCCAGCATCATGCGACACACAGCCTGTTGATGCCGGGTTCTGCTGTGGGCATCCCGAGCACCCCTGGTGCAGGTATGTTTGGCATACTACAGACCCCTATGCGGACAAGGTCGTGATCGCGCAGTGGGACTCCTGGTGTTCCATCGGTGCCACCCCATGTGGCCCCTGCTCAGCCTGCCAGTGCTGTTGGGTCACGGCGGGGCCGCCCATGCATCCGTGGTGGCCGTGGAACAGTGCAACATGACTGACCTGTCTCCCAGTGTGGGCCCTGTCTGGTGCTGCCCTGTGTGCAATGTGCGTCATGGTGGGCAGTGCACTGGTGGGTGACTGCCCATCACGCCGACACATGGACCACCTGCACACCATCCTGACTGCTGTCCACAGGTGCGTGTGCATGATGATGCCTGCATTGTACTGTACACCAAGGTGCAAGGGTGCCCAGCATCTGACACACGATTGGACAGTACAGGTAGTGGGTGTGGTCTGTGTATCTGTGTGTTTGCCATGTCTGTTCCTGCTCTGCCGTGTAGCTGCCCATGTACGCTGGTGCCTGGGTGTGTGTGTCTCATATGACTGTTCACCCTCCTGATGGTGTGTTTGTGTGCCTGGTCCTTCCACTCCCCTTGTCGTCATGTACCCCTGGTGTGTTACTCTGCGTGCCTGTGGGTTGTGCCTGGACAGTGTTGGTTGCACATGGCCCCTTGACTTACCTGTGTCATGCATAATGCTCCTCCGTGATGGTGTCCTGGTGCAGCTGGGCCTGCCGGATCAGTCGGGGGTCCCACCGTCAAAGGGGGGGCTGCTCATCACCATCATCACCGGTGCCACTGGCATCCCCATCGCTGTCCCCCTCCTCGATCTGAATGGCTAATCCACAGTCTTTGGCCATGTTGTGCAGAATACAACAGGCCAGGAATATCCCACAGGCCTTTGAGGGGCTGTACTGTAGGGTACCGCCGGAGGTGTCTAGGCATCGGAAGCATGCCTTGAGCATCCCAAACACCCGCTCGATGATGTTGCATGTGGTGGCATGTGCCTCATTATAGTGTTGATGCGATGGGGTCATGGGGCACCAGTATGGTGTGAGCAGCCAGGGACGGAGTGGGTATCCTCTGTCACCTGTGTGGAGATGGTGGAGATGAGTATCATGTTCAGGTCCATATTGCCAATATCCCGGGTGTGCCACTACCATAGCACCTGTGGCATTCCCACCCTTTCCCCACGTTTACAATTCCTACATGCATACTCACCCACTAGATGGCCTGTGGGGATGTCCCCACTCTCGAATCGATGGCACAGTGCGGACCGATACCATATGAAGGCATCATGTGCTCCACCAGGGTGTGTGGCACAGACATTGATAATGCACCCAGTGGCATCACACACCACCTGGCAGTTGACACTGGAATAGCCCTTCCTGTTCCTATATGCAGCCCCATTGGGGCCAGGTGGCATGCGAATGGCCACATTTGTGCAGTCTATGGCCCCTAGCATGCCAGGCATATGTGCTACCCTGTGGAACTCCTGCATGTTTGCTGTACGCTCTGCCGTGGTGCTGGGGAAATGGATGTGCTCCGCAGCATGTGGTAGCAGTGCGCTGAGGAATTGGGTGAGGATGCATGACATGGCTGACTGTGTGATGCCTGTGGTGTCCCCTGTTGGCCTCTGGAAGGTGCCTGTGATGAGCAGGCACATGCAGGCTGTCACCTTGGTCTCCACTGACAGAGCGTGACTCCGTCGTGAGGGTGCCTGCATCACATCACTGCACAGCTCACAGAGCCGCCTCAGTATTGCCCTGTTCAGGTGTTACCGGCCCATGATCTCTACATCTGTGTACAGCTCAAAGCTGATGTGGGCACGGTACTGCCTGTTGGGGGCGTACCACCGACGGGCCCTTCCATGGCCACGTTCCCTGCAGCATGCATTCTCACCCCTCTATTACAGCTTCCATGTGGAAGCTGGCACTGTCCATCTCCTAGCTTGTGACCCCTGGCTGATGTTGCTCTGTTACCCCGCTGTCCTGACTGCTACTTCCACTGCACCGGCCTCCGCTGGCCTCTGCAGCCTATGGCCCACACAACTTCCCTTGCCTGCCCTGTTCTGGACTGTCGCTGTCTGTCTCTCTGTCTGTCTTGCTTGGCATCCCTGTAGCGTACTTGCGCCTCTTCCTTTAGCCTTTTTATTTTGGCTCATTTCCGCTGTGGCGCAACTTCCGGCTGTTCCACTATTGCGCATTGCGCAACCCTTTGAATATCGCATTGCGCTCTTTATGCAGGGATCCACCCTCTTCAGTTGCGCATGCCTTCATTTGCATTGCGCTGTTGCTCAGCCTGTTTTTGGTTGCGCAACTGCCTCCTGCTGAATATCGCAGAATGGCGCACTTTTGGACTTGCGCATGCGCAACCCTATTGCGCATGGCGCAACCCTTTTGAATATCCGGCCCTAGATGTTTAGTTAACCTTCTCTGAACTCTTTCAAGTCTAGCCATATCCTTTTTTTGTGTGAATCCCACAACTGTGAACCAAAATCCAAATGGGGTCTTACATATGCTGTATATAAAGAAAGCAGCACATCTGGATTATTTGATGTAATATTATGTCGTATTGCTCTCCATATCTTTTTTTCTTTACTTATTGTGTTAGTGATATGGGAATCAAATGTCATCGCTACATCAACAGTAATTCCCGGGTCTTTTTCACTGTCCTTACTAATACCTTATCATAAAGAAAGTATTGATGTTTAGGGTTCTTTTTTCCGAAGTGCAAGACACAACATTTAGAGGTATTCAAGTAAAGATTCCATTTTTGGGACCAAGTTTCGAGCATCTTTAAGTCTTCCTCAATTACCTCAAAGTCAGACTCACTACTACAGATATTACAGATTTTACAGTCATCAGCATGTTTGATGGAATTACTTTTGATATTTGTAGATAGGTCAGATATAAAGACCTGGAAGATAAGCGGAGCCAGGACGGATCCTTGCGGAACACCACTTCTAACATCTTTCCAACTACTAACATGGTCATCTATTACAACCCTGCATTCTATTAGATAGCCAGTTTATGATCCATCTAACAAAAACTGGTTCAGTATCGTGAAGCTGTAATTTTTGTATCAGAGCCCAATGAGGAACAGAGTCAAAGGCCTTTTTAAAACCTAAAAAAATAACGTCACAAGGAATGCCCTTATCCAAATTTTGACTATCATAATCATAGAAACATATCAAATTAGTTATACAAGATCATCCCTTGATAAATTCATGTTGAGTTTGATCTAATCTTGCAATGGCAGAGGTTAGATCATCCTTAATGAGTCGTTCTAGAATTTTACAACAAATTGGAGTTAAACTTATGGGGCGGTAGTTATCTGAAATACTTTTAGATCCTTTTTTGTATAGTGGTATTACATTGGCATGCTTCCATCCAGTTGGAACCAGACCGGTATTTAGACTTGTGTCAAAAAGAATTTTTAAAGGAACACAAAGATGATCTTTCATTAGATGAATTAAATCACCAGAGATTCCATCTGGGCTGGCAGAGGATCCTTTTTTTACTTCCATCAATTTGGATTTGATAGTCTCTAATGGTACATCTACGTTATAAATCGGTTGGTCACCTAATGTGGCATTACAACTTACATTATTGTTAGAGAAGGCCTCACAAAACTGCAAGTTAAAATATTCAGCCATATCACTAGGATGATATAAGGTCTTAGTACCAGAATTAGTAGGGCCAACCTTGCATGCTTGTTTTTTAAAGAGTTGATGTAACTGAACATTAATTTACAGTTTACCTTTTGTGCTTGTTCGACTAGTGATTTTTCCACTAATATTTTGGCCTTTTTGATTTCTTTTTTACAAATTTTTTGAACATGCCTGAATGCAGTTAGAGTTCTATCACATTTATTTGAATGATATTTTTCATATAATTTGTTTTTCTTTTTAATCAATTTCTATAATTTTAGGTTAAGCCATTTTGGTTGATGACTCAATTTCTTTTTTGTAACCTTAGGTATGAATTTATTGCAGCATTCAGGATTGTTGTGGTGAAAAAATTCCACATATCATTGATATTATTATTGTATAACATAACAGACCAATTAATAGCTGCAAGATAGTTATTCAAATCTATAGTGTTTGTTTTACGAAAAGCAAATATTTTTGTGATATTATCTGCTTCCCATTGAACATGATGAGTTTTGAAATTGATAGTACAATGGTCACTGTTACTCAGAGGAGCTGAAAGATGATAATTTTGAATAGTTATAGGATCACTACCTAAGACAATGTCCAAAATATTTGATTCATGGGTTAGAAATGAAATATGCTGAACTAAGTTCAACTCCAAACAAGAGTTCAAGAAGATTTTTGACGAATTAGTTTTGGCAGAATTATTTGACCAATTTATGTCATCCAAATTAAGGTCACCCATAAACAAGATATTTCCTAGTTCTGCGGCTGATGACATTTCCTCAATAATATCATTTAATATTTCTGGTTTCAAGTCAGGTGGTCTATAACAGAGACCCAAAATTAAATCAGTGTTTGATTGTTTAAGTCAAAGCCAAAAAGATTCTACCAAAGAATGATCTTTTTAAATTTTTGGCAAGATTTCAAATACACACACAGATGAGGCTATAAAGAATGCTACACCACCACCTCTCCGGTTTGATCTGCTATGATGGAATAATGAGTAGCCTGGGACACAAGTTTCCCATGCCTGCTCACTAGACCATCAAGTTTCTGTAATGCCTATAACATCGGGATTTTCAGTACTGACTCTTAGAAGCAATTCATTTGTTTTGTTAACCAAACTTCAGGCATTTGACAACATGAATTTTAGGTCTTGTTTATTTTTGTTAACATGAGCAGAAACAGGTGGTAACAAGGAAACAGTTGCCTTTATATGTTCCCCCTTAGATGCTAGTTTAAAGTAATTGAGGGAATATAAGAGCAAAAAGAATTGCATAGATTCATGGCTCCCAGTCAATTTAGATGCAAACCGTCTTTAGCAAAATAACTAGAATTAAAAATTAAAAGTTTCCAATGATCAATGAAAACTAGATTGCCTAGAGGGCACCAATTTGAAAGTCTGGCATTTATTATTTCTATAGTGTGATTCTTTTCAATCCTAGCTCTTGGAATAGGTAATAAGCTGGAAATAAAGACATTAAAATTTTTAGCTTTTACTTTATTTCCGAATTGAGTTAATTCTAGACAGATGTCCTTCTCGTGAGTGTGGCCAACATTGTTTGTACCCACATGTAAGATAACATTTGAGGGGCCTGATATAAGTGAAACTATCCTGTCTGCTATATCTTCAATTTTGGCTCTGGGAAAAGAAAACACTGACACTTTAATTTCAGAATTTGTCATATAAAAATTGATATATTTCATTTTAGCATCTCCAATGATAATAGTTGGCAGATTTGTAGAAGAAGATTCCGCTGGAATTACATGCTCCATTTGTTCATTTGACAAACAAAAATATCTGTTATTTGAAATATGGTTATCATTATTTAAATTTACTTCAGATGAAACTGTTGATGGTTTAAGTTGAACAAGATCAGCACGTCTGCCTTTTTTTGTATTTATGTTTGGGAACATTTTCCCAACCATCCTCATGTGAATCCACCTGAACATCTCTCCTTCTTTTATTAGAAGATTTTTGATTAACTGTACAGTTTTCTTGACTTGTAGCAAGTGAAAGTTTGCCAGACTGAGGAGAACTATTGTAATTAAGATGTATTCATTGTGAAGAAATTTCCTTGTGGATGCAAATATTTGAGTCAGGACACTCAACTGGAGTTTGTATTTGAAAAGTATTAGAGCCTGGGTCTTGAATAGGCGGTATGCTGGGAAGATTTCTAACCATGTTATCTATATATTTTCTAGCTCCTTAATCTCTTTTACCATGTTCATTTCATTGATAACAACTTCTAAGTCTTTTTTCAGATTCAATTAACATACAATTCAAACAGTTTGTTACAATTGCCAAATTACTAATATCAGGCGCACTACATATTACATGCCCACAAACAGTACAAACATGTAAGGTAGATCCAGAATGGAGTGTGTAAATCACGGTATGTATTGTCCCAGAATTCATTTTAAACACAGAATTTAGAGTCTAATTTATAACCTCAAAAGAGAGTATATTCGCTTGCTTTACCAGAGATTAAATAAACTGACCTGATGTCCTGCTAGACACTGCTAGACACAATTGACACACGCATCTCTGCATGCATCTCTGTGCACTCACCCGTGGTATGCTCGCTCCACTCGCTACCATGAGCGTTTTGTAGTCGGGACCCTGGAGTCATGTGACAGGTAACCAGGCATCCCTGACTACAAGCTTTATCCAAGAATTATAGCAGCTATTTATGCTTAGCCCCTAATTCAGAGACAGGTCAGATATAAACCTGACACTGCTTGCAGCACCAATTACATCCAATAACAGATATTACACGGCCCTTAGAAGGACTAGTTGTAGCAAATTTGTTTGTCAGCTGTTTGCTAATGTTACATACAGAACCCAGATAGACCATCTTAGGGTAGCTGGTTCATTCCACTCAGGTGTCAAACAGATGAGGCATACTGATGAGTCCTGGTAGGACAAAACACGTGTCTATGTCTTCTGTTGGCACCCTTTGCAAACAGTGTGAGAGGCCTTTCGGCACCATGCATTCTTGTTTAAAGTTGAACCAGTACAATATTCTGTGGTGATTTGCATTATGGGTGCATGTATGATTTTGTATTTCTTTGAAACTTGGGTTCCTGGCCAATGCCCTTTGGGGTAATTATTGCCTCAGTGCTTGCGCACTGAGGTTCTTTGTCTTTTAACTTGTTTTTTGTTTTAATTGGGTTCAGCACAACATAGCCCAGACAGACCATCTTAGAGTAGTTGGTTCATTCCACTGGGGTGTCAAACAGATGAGGCATACTGATGAGTCCTGGTAGGACAAAACACGTGTCTATGTCTTCTGTTGGCACCCTTTGCAAACTGTATGAGAAGCCTTTTAGCAACATGCATTTTTGCTTAAAGTTAGACCAGCTTAATATTCTGTGGTGATTTGCATATGCAGTCCATGATGCTTTGCATTATGGGTGCATGTGTGATTTTTGTATTTCCTTGAAACTTGGCTTCCCGGCCGATGCCATTTGGGGTAACCATTGCCTCAGTGCTTGCGCACAGAGGTTCTTATATATATATATATATATATAAATAGATATCTATCTATCTATCTATCTATCTATCTATCTATCTATCTATCTATCTATATATATGTATGTATATTGCAATGGGGTGGAGAAAAACAGAGTGTGATAAATCCATTTATTGGAATAACTGTGTGATAAATTTCATTTATCTACACAGTGCTTTTGTCATCAGCCATTTATTTATGCATTGCTTATGTTATTTAGTGTGTTCAGCTTCAGTAGCAGTATTAACCATATTCAAATGCAAATAACTTTAAAACAAAAAATTATAACACTGTACAGTGAGTATGAAAGTTGTTCAGCACTGAAATAACTATGAAATGAGTGGTGTTTCATTTATTGATACCGCAAAGGAATCAACAAAGTCCAAGGGGGTAGCATCTTTCAGAAAAAAAAAGATCTGCAAGAACAAGGGGGCACAATTTGAAGATAGAAGGGGGAAGGCACATAGGTAATGTAAGGAAGAATTTTTTCACAGAGAGGGTTGTAGATGCATGGAACAGTCTTCCTGAGGAGGTCATGGAGTCAGAAATAGTGGGGCAATTCAAGAATGCATGGGACAGACATAAGGCTATTATTGTGGGGGACAGGAGGAAGAAGGCTTTTGGTTAACTAGGATCTGCAGCTTATCCATTAGGTAGGGGAATGGGCAGACTATGTGGGCCAAACAATACTTATCTGCTGTTAAATTCTATCTCTCTCTGTTTGTATGTTTTAGATTTTTTGATAACTAGCAAAAAAAAGCAGCAGAATTTTTTTTTATTTTGTCAGCAAACAAATGTAAATAACTTTAAAATGAAAAAATGGTAGCATGGTACTGTGAGCACAAAGTTTATTCTGCATAGAAATATATACAAAATGAGTGGTGTTTCATTTATAGACACTTTTTAGTTTTTCATAATTAGCGAAGAACAGCAGAAAATTCAATTTGTGTGCACTTTTTCATCAAATAAATGCAAATAGCTTAACCCTTGCTGTGCTATGGACGTGTATACATGTCCTAAAACCTATTCATTCTGAGGGTTAAAAACAAAAAATGATAGTATGGTACTTTGAGCACAAAAGTTGTTTAGCATAAAAATATCAACAAAATGAGAAACATAGAAACATAGAATTTGATGGCAGATAAGGACCGCTTGGCCCACCAAACCTGCCCAGTTCCCTACCTAATGGATAAGCTGCAAATACTAGTTAACCAACAGCCTACTTCCTCCTACCCCAACCCCCTTAGAATTGCCTTATGTCTTCCCCATGCATTCTTGAATTCCCCCACTGTTTTTGACTCCAAAACCTCCTCAGGAAGGCTGTTCCATGCATCCACATCCCTTTCTATGAAAAAATACTTCCTCACATTACCTCTGAGACGGTCCTCTTCTATCTTCAAATTGTGCCCCCTTGTTCTCACACACCTCTTTTTCTGAAAGATGCTACCCTCTTGGACTTTGTTAATTCCCTTGAGGTACTTGAAAGTTTATATTATGTTCCCCCTGTCACTACTTTCATTGAGGGTATACATATTAAGCTGCTTATGCCTCTCATATGTCTTCTGGTGCTGACCCTGTACCATTTTAGTTGCCCTCCTCTGGACTGCCTCCATCCTGTCAATGTCCTTGCAGAGATTGGGTCTCCAGAACTGCATGCAGTACTCTAGATGGGGTCTCACCAGCTGGCTATACAGAAGGATCACAACTTCTTGTTTTCTACTGGTGATGCCTCTCCCTATACATGCCAGTATCCTCCAGACCACCTTTCTGCCCTCTTACATTGCTTACCCACCTTTTGGTCATCTGATATGACTACCACCAGGTCCCTTTCCATTTTTGTTGTTGTTAGTATCTCACCCTCCACTGTGTACTCTTCCCCTTGGTTTTTGTTTCCCATGTGCATTACTTTGCACTTCTTAGCATTGAATCTTAGCTGCCATATATTTGACCATTCCTCCAACTTTAGCAAGTCCCTTCTCATCCTTTGTACCCCACCTTGTGTATCAACCCTGTTGCAGGTCTTTGTGTCATCTGCAAAGAGACATACTTTTCTTACCAGTCCCTCTGCAATGTCACTTATAAAGACATTGAAGAGGACTGGTCCTAGAACTGATTCCTGCTGTACCTCACTAGTAACCCCCCTTTCTTCAGAGTGGACTCGATTTGCTATTACCCTCTGTGTCTTGTTCTCCAGCCAATTTTTTGGCAAATTGTGTTATGGTCAGATGTACTGTTCTGGAGCTACAGCGTGCAAAAAAATGCATAAATGATGCATTTTTGTGAGTTTCTTTGCTCACACCTGCAGCCTGCATGGTTTGCATGATTGGTCCAAAAATGTCATGGAACATGCAGCTGAGCTCCCCAATGTGCATTTCAAAGATTTCATAAAAACATATTAAACGGTTCAAAAGTTATTCAAAAAACACTGAATCCCATTACAGTTTATGGGAAAAGTTAACACTTTTGCAAATGCAGTTTTTACTGTTGTAAATTACCCTTTTACTTTCATGAGTCAGCCATTTTTTATTTTAGTTACAGCTCAGAAAAATACTTGGCATTTAAATTTGGGACCCTCTAGGTACACAATTTTTGTTGTGTTCACCTAGTCGAGTCCTGAGGATGCTAACCATGTCTTTTTTTGGGGGGAGGGTGAAACACCACAGAAATATGTTAAAATTTTTATAAAAAGTAGTGTTGCAAAGTACTTTTGCAAATGTGAAACTTTTGTGATTTTTTTTGAGAAAGTGTTGTGATTTGCGAAAGTAATTTGCGACAGCATGGACAAAATAATAGGAAATCTTTGCCACCCTGCTGCAAAACAACAGTTTGGTCTTTTGGGCAGAAATTTGCAGGGAAGAAAACCAACATACCACAGATGTGCTTTTTTTGTGGTTTGGTGCCAAAATATTACTAGGCTGTAAAGTTACGGCACTCCGAAGTTGATGATTTTTCCCATAGGATGACATTACAGCATCCGCCGCGCCTTTCGGGTCCCGTATCTCGAAAAAGGTATGAGATACTGACTTTTTGTCACAAAAATGCTTAGACCCCCAATGGGTGGCTAAGTGCAAAACTAGCCTGGAAAGTCATAAAAAAATATGAGATTAAATTTTTTTTCTACATCGTACGGTTCCTGAGATATAAGCAATTTAGTATTCCAAGTGCTCATTTTCTGGCACGAGGACCATTATTATGCCCACATTCTTTGTATTGACTGTGCTTCTGAATGAACCTTTTTTGGACACAAAGCATGTGTGTTTGTGTTACTGTTACCATTAGCATTTGCATTTACATTTCTGCTTGCATTTCCATTACCGTTTGTGTTAGTGTTTCCATTTGTGTGACCGTTACCATTACCGTTTGCATTTGCCCTTGCATTTGCATTACCGTTTGCATTTCCGTTTACATTTGTGCCACTGTCACCGTTACCATTACCGTTACCGCTTCTCTTTGCATTTCCATCAGTGTTAGCGTTACGGTTAGCGTTACCATTTGCATTTCCATTTGTGCTTGTGTTTGCATTACCGTTTGTGTTACTGTTTGAGTTTGCTTTACCGTTTGTGTTAGCATTTATGTTTGCATCAACATCACCATTACCGCTTTGCTTTGCATTTACATCAACGTTAGCATTACAGTTAGAGTTACCATTTGCATTTTTGCTTGTGCTTGCATTTCCACTACTCTTTGCATTAGCATTTCCATTTGCGTCACCATTACTGCTTGTGTTTGAATTTGCACTTTTGTTTGCATTACCCCTTGCGTTTACGCTTATGTGTGCATCACCATTAGTGTTACCATTACCACTATGCTTTGCATTTCCATTAACATTAGCGTTACCATTTGCATTTACGTTTGCACTTGCATTTCCATTACCGTTTACATTACTGTTTCTTTTTGTATCACCGTTACCATTTGCGTTTGCATTTGCATTACCATTTGCATTTACATTTGTGTTTCCATCACTGTTTGCATTTTGGTTTGCATTTGTGCTTGTGTTTCCATTATGGTTTGCATTTCCATTTCCATTTGCCTCACAGTTACTGTTAGCATTTACGGTTACATTACCATTACAATTTCCTTTCGTGTTTGCATTTCCATCACCATTACTGTTTGGGTTTGCATTACTGTTTACATTACCAGTTGCATTTCCATTTCCATTTATGTTATGTAACAGTTAGCGTTTGCATTCACGTTTGTGTTGATGTTACAGTTACCATTAGCATTTGCATTTCAGTCACTGTTGCCATTACTGTTAGCATTACTATTACTGTTATTATGCAGACATGGGCAGCATGAGCCCTGCGCTCCCAGCACCATGTACCATTCACTATTTATATTGCACATTCTCAAAAAGAAGGGAAATTCATGGCAAAAAACTCCATTAATGCACCAGTTAGGGTTGTTCCACAGTGAGAGAAGCAGGAACATTTGATGTTAGGGTTCAAAACCCTAACTGCATATTCTCCCTACCCCCGCCACCACCACACACACATACATGAAAGTAGGGGAAGGGCCAAGGCAACAAAACCAATCACACACAACCAGCAGCACCTAACA